>JAGPOW010000261.1:58554079-58577664 GCA_030014935.1 Caiman crocodilus | reverse complement strand
TCATCTAGACCCAGCACTCTTTCCTGCCTATGCAGGGGGTCGGACTCAATGATCTATTGAGGTCCCTTCCAACCCTAACATCTATGAATCTATGAATTTATGAGCTACCAATGTCAGACCACAGCCAGCCAGGCCAGCCATATCTTGTCATGCATCCAAAGGTGTATCTCTAGCCAGTCCAGAGAGGTGATACAACCTCTCTCTGCGACTTTGTTCAGGCTGCAGTTGGAGTACTGCATCCAGTACTGGGCACCGCGCTTCAAAAGGGATGTGGCCAGCCTGGAGAGGGTTATGGGAAGGGCACCTGCTTGGGTAGGGCAGCAGGACAGGCCCTACAAGGAGATACTAAAGGACCTGAACCTGTTCAGCCTCAGCAAGAGGAGGCTGAGGGGGGACCTGGTGGCTGCATACAAGCTCATAAAGGGGGATCAACAGCAAATAGGCAGAGCTCTTTTCTTCCAAGCACCACCTGGGGTGACAAGGAACAATGGTCATAAGCTGTTGGAGAATAGGTTTAAGTTGGAGATCAGAAGGCAATATCTTACAGTTAGGGTGGCCAAAATCTGGAACCAACTTCTCAGGGAAGTGGTCCTCGCTCCTACCTCGAGCATATTCAAGAAGAGGTTGGATGATCACCTGTCTGGGGTCTTGTGAACCCAGCATTCATTCCTGCCTGTGGCAGGGGGTTAGGCTAGATGATCTGTTCAGGTCCCTCCTGACCCTAGCTATTATGAAACTATGAAATAATGTGATTCTCCATTAATATATAACTATGAATTTTCCCATAAAGAAAAGTTGAATTTTATGATACAGTGACAGATTAAATCTATGGGCCAACTCCTCAGCTATGCCAGAGTTCCACTGTACCCTACTGGTGGAGATGGAGAACAAAGGTGGCTTCAAAGATGGCTTTAAAACACCTTTGCACTCCCTCATTGAAGTCCATAGCAAAATCCCTATTGATACAATGGTAGTAAGATGGAGCCCTACAGGTTGGACTGGCTAGGTCTTCATGACCCAATTCATTGACTTCGCTGGGGAATTGGATATGCCCCTGAGGTTGGTACTAATCAGCTGTCTGTGGCTGTGTCCAGATGAGCGAGCACATGCCTATTGTGGCATCTCAAAGCAGTGTGAGATGCTGCAGGAGGCACACCATGAATGAAAAAATGTTCCCTTCACTGCATATTTGCAGCACAGACTCTAAATTTGATGCTGGGAAATCTCACTATCAAAAGAAATCACTCTGGAAAAAAGCAGCACAGGGTGTGCTCCTGGCGCATGCCCAGAAGCAACTGGAAGCTGGGTCCTCCAAGGAGATAATCTAGCACCTGGCCAGAGTGTCTCTATGCTTTCCACATGCCCTTGCTACTCCAGCATGCTGCTTCAGCTTGCTGAAGGAAACAGAAGTGGGCCAAGGCTGGAAGCAGTCGCTGGAACCCAGGCTCTGTCCCTGATAAGCAGGGATGTGGGAGCGGAGGGGGACTGTGGGCTGGGGGGCTATGGGGCTGGGGGGAGACTGAAGGGCTCCTGGGAGGGTTCTGGGTATGGGGTTTGTGGGAGACTGAGGGAGGTTTGGGGGGGCGCCACCCCCTACCCCCCACCTCCCCACAGTGCACAGCCCCTGGTGCCAGTAGCAGCAGCCAGCCGGGCTGAGGCACTCATAGCCTGTTGCAGGCACAGCACCGTGGCAGTGTGGTGCCACATAAGACCTGTGGGCTGCACATGGCAAACAGAGCTGGCCTAGCCTGCTGACACACACCTTCAAATAGGACCAGGATGGCTCCTGCCACCAACAGAGGTGCCTGGCACTACACACAGGAGTCACACAACATTGGGCCAAGTGGGGCTTATACATGCCTGACCCAATAGCACATGGCTCCTGCACTCAATACGAGGAGCCCCAGGTGGTGGCAGGAGCTATCCCAGTCCTGTCTGAAGGTGCATGCCAGTGGAGTGGGCAGGCTCCATTAGCCATGTGATGCCCCTGATGCTGCCAGGCCTTGGGCTGTGTGCTGCAGGGGGGCAGGAGGCGGGCATATGGCACCCAGTCTCAACACCCCCAACAAACCCCACACCCACACACATACCCACAAACCCCACACCCGCAACACCCCAGACCCCCACATCCCCCAAACACCCCTATACGCCGACATACAAACCCCATATGCACACTCCCCACACACCCATCCACAAATGCCCCCACACACCTACACCACACCCACCCCTTCCCACCTGCTTCCCACAAACCCCACATCCCTCCACATTTCACACCCTGCATGCCTAGTCACTAGACAGGATGGGACCTACTGGTGGAAGCTGTGGCTGCAGGGGCAGCTGTCCCCACATCTTGGTTAATGAAGGGGGCAGGGGAAGCTGATTTTTCTATTATAAAAAAACCAAAAGCAAACACCAAAGTGTATAGATATTTAAAATGTATTTTATTATGATAATAGAGGCACTGGTAGGCTTCCAAATTGCTATAAAATTGTAAATATATCAATAAAACATTGCCCAAGTGATCTCACTCTCACTCTGTCTTTCTCTTACTCTCCCCCTCCCTCTCCCTCTCGCTTGCTCTCTCTCTCTATAGTGGCGTTTCATTTTAATCATGGAAGAGCATAGATTTTGGGGGTATTTTAATGAGTGAATTGGGGGGGGGGTTATCAGAGAATTTGCAGTTTTTAAACAGGGAACATCAGGATTCCTGCTAGTGAGGCAAGTGGCAGAAGCCAGGCAGAGGAGCCTGCCCAGGGCTGGCACCGGGAACCCAGGTGGAGAACAGATAAGGTGGCTGAACTCCTGGCCATTGGGGGCCCAGGAGGAGACACTTCAACATTCCAAGGCAGGCTACCACAATGAACACATTTTCCAGGCAATAGTTGCCCAGATGGCAGCCATGCTACATAAGGCCACCTGTGTAGCCACGGCTCACTGGCAGGTGGCCCAAAGGTGTTGGTGGCTCTGTTGTAGTGCCTGTACCAGAGCCCAGGCAGCCATGTAGTCCCTATCCTGGTCTGGCAGGCTTGCAGGCTGCAGGTCCAAGGGAATGGATGCTGTCTTTAGTAGCAACAGGTCACAGGCAGGCAGCAACTCCCACTGCCAGACTGCTGCAGTGGGTAGAGGGTGCAGGGGCCTCTCTAGATCAGAACTACTACAGCAGTCCAACTGGTAGAAGGAACTAGTGTCATGATATACAAACTACCCAAACCTTGAAGGCTTCCAAGGGCATAGTTTCATAGTTGGTAGGGCAGGGTCGGAAGGGACCTAAGCAGATCATCAAGTCCAATCCCCTGCCATGGGCAGGAAAGAATGCTGGGGTCAAACAAGCCCAGCAAGATGTCTATCTAGCCTCCTTTTGAAGACCCTCAGGGTAGAAGCGAGCACCACTTCCCTTGGAAGTTGGCTCCAGATCTTAGCTGTCTTGACTGTGAAGTAGTGCTTTCTGATATCTAGCCTGAATCTACTCTCCATCAACTTATAGCCATTATGCCTTCTTACACTCAGTAGTGCTCAGGGGAACAGGGACTCTCCCATTGCCTGCTGGTCTCCCTTGCCCAGTTTATAGACAACCACCAGATCCCCTTTCAGCCTTCTCTTGTGGTGGCTGAACAGGTTCAGGTCCCTTAGCCTCTCCTCGTAGGGCCTGCCTCCTACGGGTCTGGACCCTCTTGATGTTGTCCACATCCCTCCTGAAGTGTGGCACCCAGAACTGGACTCAGTACTCCAACTGCGGCCTGACCAATGTCATATAGAGGGGGAGGATCACCTCCTTGGACCTGCTCATGATGCATCTGTGGATGTATGACAAGGTGCGGTTAGCCTTCCTGACCACGTCCCTACATTGGCAGCCCATGTTCATCTTGGAGTCTATAATAACTCCAAGATCCCTTTCTGCCTCTGTGCTGACAAGAAGGGAGCTCCACAGCCTGTATGTATGCTGCTGGTTCTTCCTCCCCGGGTGCAGTACCCTGCACTTGTCAGCATTGAATCCCATCTTATTCTCATCCACCCAACCCTGTAACCTGTCCAGATCCAACTGCAGCTTGTCCCTCCCGTCTAGTGTGCCCACTTCTCCCCGCACAGTGAAAGAGTTATGGACGTACAGTAACAGAAAGGATAATCTCATGATTAAAGCAGATGAATAGTGTCCTGGAAGATACTACTCCTTAACTCTATTAAGAGTTCTTAGCTCTTGATTGCTCAGACTACTTGGCATTTGTATAGAAAATTTTAGAGTCAAAGGAAAGCACTGTTTCAAGTGACTTGCACTTCATGCAAGGTCACAAGCACTGCAGGTGACCTTACATCCCCAGGTATCTGTGTGGGCACTTAGGAAAAATGAAATGCACAGGTAGGGGCCGGCTGAAAAAAAGTCATGTTAAATAACTTGCACAGCTATGGTTCTGCTTCATGCCTGGACCTTCAGTGAAACAAACTGTGGGTTCTAATTCTTCTCATACTTACCATGGTTATATAGCATATCTCTGTTGGCTTCAGCTGAGTTTTACTTGATTTACATCAGAATAAATAAAAGAAACAAAATAAATCATTGGAGCTGTACCATGGTAAAATTAGCACAGAGAATCTAGCTTGTAATCTTTCACCCATTTCCATCAGCCATACCAGGGAAGAAGTAAATCTCAAGGTAAGCTCAAAGTTACTCAAAGAAGAGGCTGCTTGGTGCTACACATGATCAGATCATTGTCTGAAAAATACAAGGAAGGAAATGGGCCATAGCTCCCTGTTACAGTAAATCTAGGATTTTTTGTCATTTTGAATGGACTTGACATTTTCCTGACCATAGACCATAATGACTGAAGACAGCATATATGTTGTAGTCTAACTTGCTATTTGATGATGATAGACACACAAAAAACTCCACCCTACAAGGTTCTGAATAGTGGTATAATTTCTTAGCCTCTCAGGCAGCCAATTATTTCTGTTTCCAGAAGTGGACTGTAGTTTGTAGCTTCTTAACTAATAATGTTTGCATTTCTGATCTTTTTAAAATGATTACTCCTTTTGTTTGTGGTCAAATCTGCAGTTTCTTTTAAGTCTCCAAACAGCTAGGTAAAATATTAAAGAAAGAAGTTTCATGGGATAGCTTTTCAAGTATTGAAAAGACTAGTGGTTTGTAATGATAAGTCTATAGCAGAAAGATAAATGTTAACAGTATTTAAATAACCATACACCTTCATAAAGCCTTCTCAAAATAGCTCCTGCTTATTTCTGTGCCTCATCATGACATAGGCAATAATACAAATCATAATAATCAATGCCTGATGATATTTACTGGAAAATAAATTGGTAATTATTATTAAATGACAAGAAATTTACAGCAATTATGGAGCTATTAAATGACCTAAAAATCAGCCATTAACAGTGACTTTCTCTTTGAAAGAAGTAAGACAGCTTGCCACTTACTGCAGCTGGGTGGATTCTGTATTATTAATAATATGCAGGACAATTATGCAGCCACCATTTGAAAGTTTGAGGGCATTCTGAGTATGATTTAATGGCAAGTGTGAAAAACAAATGAGTGTCATAAGCAGTCCCCAGAGACACTCAAATGGCATAAGCAGACAAAGAGTTATTGATTGTTGCTTAACATGCCTGTAGAAAATAATAGGATTACAGCATCTAGGCTCTAGCAAATAAAGTCATTCCATCTGTTGTGCCAACACCAATATTTGCACATGTCCAGAGCTGAAGCCTTATTATCTGTAACACCACCTCCCCCGTAACCAAAACTGAAAGCAAATGGACACCCTCTTTCCCTTTTTTGCTGTTTCACACCAAAACTGCAAAGCCATTTGAGGAAGAAAAGACAAATCAATAAGTAATTATTTTACAGTCCTCACCATTCCTTGGCCTTGCTGATTAATTGAACATATAAATAATTCATAGCTTTTCCAGTGCATTGGTGTGAAAGGCAGCAGTTTCCTCAAATGTGTCATCTCTATTGATAAAGGGGGGACAGGGATGATCTTTCAGCATTTCATTTCATTCACATGTGACCTTAGGAGTTTCAATGTGGTTGTTTCTCTCACTTTCCACCCTGCTTAATTCGACACCAGGGAGATGGCATCCAGAGTTGCCCATTAACAAGTGGGTGCATTTACTCAGTTCCCTACTGACAAAACAACTGGGCCATATGACTTTAGCAGCCATTTGAGAATGGTCATCACTCATGCCTATCTGTTGCAATTCAGTCAAGCAGCCTACAATTGGAAGTAAGTTTAGGGATGTTTTTAGCCCTAATTGAAATATATCAATTATAGATTATATGGATAGTTTCTAGCTGCATAATTATTTTGTATCATCTCTGGTGTTAAAGTATTCCATTAAATGCTTCCAGGTTGGTTTTCCATTTAACTGAGTAGGTACAGGATTTTTTTTTGACAAAGGAGCATTTTGATTTCACTATTTTTTGTATTTTAGATGGAAAAAGTTTCAAAATAGTTTCCAAAGCTGAAATTTTCATCTCAAGATTTTCATGGAGGTCTGGACATGAAAAAACTCATCATGACAATTGCAGACAATTGCAGCAAGGGAAATTTGAGACGGTAAAATTGCACCATGCATAGAGGCTCAATTGAATTTTTTTTTTCCAAATGTGACCAATAACACTGAGCTTGTCATTTTTCTATGTCTTTCTACACTAGGCTGTAATATGTTTCTTTTAGTATTACTCTCTAGTTGTGATGTTCAGATCAGTTCCAAATTTCGCCTCAGTTTAGAGAGAGGGAACAGCTAGTATCATCTGCTAGTTAAGACTGTCCAGCATTTCCCCATTTAAGAACCTGTTTTCACTAAGTCATAACTGCAAATTTTTAACTATTTGGGCTGAAATTTTCCATGCCAGGTATCTTCCTGGCTAAAACTTTTGGTTTCGCCATTCCCAAGAATGAGATGATTGTAAAGGAAGTATTTTGCCCATTTAAAAATGTACCTTGGAATCTTTTTATTGAAAAAGAGATTTTATTGACTAGGAATGTAGATGTAATTCTCTGGTACCAAGGATGCTCTGGTAAAAAAAACCCTCAGAAATGGTCAGGTTAGGAAGGTCTTTCACACATGATCAGTAGAGATTTATTAGAGTTTGGCTGTTAAATTATTTGAAGCATGCTTCAAATAGAGAGTAGCCTAGGCTGCAAAGGCCAAGTAAGACATCTTTTCCTACAATTGTTGTTGTTGGCTGCAAGAGGCCAGGCATTTGACACAAGAAATGAAAGATGAGACCATCTTGGCTCTATTCCCAAGGCTATTCCTATTGGTGCACAGGAAGAGGAGTAATTAGCTTGACTGAAATATAGCGAGAACAAGCTTTGGACAAGGTGAAGTTAAGGCAGAAGGAATAGACTGGCATGAGGGGTCAGGTAGGGGCAAGGACGGAAATGGAAAAGAGAATGGGAAATGTTTGGACTGGCTGGGCAAGAACACTAGAACTGAGAGGAGCCAAGAACAGTGAAGAAGCTGGGGCTGCTTGGCCTATCTCCCCTTATAGGCATGGGGAGAGCAGAAATATTACCACACATAAAGTAATAATTTAACAGAGAAATCAAAAGACAGATCAAAGGGAGATTTGTCATTTATTTTGGTAGAGCCAGGATTTCACCCCAGAGCTTTAAATCAACTACTTCAGATGTTAAATCAATATAGAAGGTATCTATAAAATTAAAACTTCCAATTGCCCTTGCTAACATACACTGACCTAAAACAGCATTTATTGAACTGTTTTTCTTGCCTGGGCTTGTATCATTAGTTGCAAGTGACACCTGGCCACTTACAGGTATGAGTTAGCAGTACTTCTTTGATTTCAATATTCTGACAATAAGTCAAGTGATGAAGACGATGCTGAAATTTTGCCTTTGGAATTTAGCAATGAACTGAAGAACTGATTTTGAATTTTTTTGCTTGCTTTAAAAAATAAATGCATTTGTAATATAAATATAAATTCAAATACGTATTTGAAAATCTGCTACCCCATATAATTTACTGAACCCAAGAACCTAGCAAGGTCCATCAACAGGCAATGTGAAAAGTAGGGACAGGATTTAGGTGAATCAGAAATCATTTGCTTCAGATGGACAACAGCCAATGCTTTTACCTAATGCATTGATGTATAAAGTAAATTTATTAATAAGCAGAAAAAAGCAATGGTTGCAAGCTTCAGCAATTATTCAATTCACAAGTGACAGGAAAAAATTACTAATGACTGACACTATGATATAATACCCCCACAGAGAGGCAACCTGTGGTGTTATGAATTAACATTGTTTCAACAATCCTCATTCAAAAATTATATCTTTAATTTGATTTCTTTAAACATATGTTGCTTATTTATCAATGTTAATAGGATTCCTATTTTTAGATCATGGACTCAACATGAGCATTGGGACAAATGCATTATTATTAAAAGCAGCCTCACTGACTCCACAATCTTACCTCTTCATGTGAAGGCTGTTCGGTATTTTTCTGTACACTACGCTCCCTCTGCTTTCTAATTCTCGTTTTCGCTCACTGCAGCTACCAATGCGGCCTGTGAGAAACTCACTTCAGGCAATTCGAAACATGGCAAATTCTGGCAGCTCATCAGATGTTATCATTAAATACATTAGATAAGAAGGCATGTATCCCAGGGCACTGACTTTAATGGTCTATACTATTTCTATGCTATCCAGTCAAACTTCTTGTTCAAAACTGTTCCCTACTCTACTTTTGCCTACATGTTTTTCCTTCCCTCCTACCAGTTCCTACCCACGGGCACAAAACGCATGGACCTCTCACTCTACTAATTCTACTTAGCTTCATCTTCCCTTGGTTTCCTTCACTCATAAAAGCATCACTCTCACACACACCTAAACTTTGTTATCACTTCATTTGTTTGCCTATATTTCTTGTTTGTTTCACTCTAATTCCCAGAGTAGGAATAAGCAGCTCTGATGTGGAGATTATCAGTGGAAATTCAGCAGAAAATAGTAAATTCTGTAGAGAGAGTGCAGAGGGCACGTCACTTGGCACACAAGCCTAGAGAGATTTTTGCAGGGGTAGGGATTAGCACACAGACAAAAATAGGAGGAATCAGAGGGAGAGTACAAGTGTTATGATGAGTATTTGGTTCTAAGCAGCCAGAATTCTTAATTCACGCTGTAAGAGATTGCACCTTAAATGGAAGAAGGGTAACTAGGAACAGAGGAATACAAAAGGCTTGAAAGCATTTTTGGGAGATCTGATCCATAAGAAATGCTATACCTCCACATCCATGCATCCCAAATAAACTAAAGTTTACATGTATAATAGAACTAGAGAGAGACCTCTATTTTACTGAATTGACATGACATGAACCTGGTTCTCTTTGTTTTATAAACAATATTCTTCAAAGTACATAAGAAGAGTAGCAAGCAAGTATAAAACCTTACAGCAAACTAATTAAGAATAATTCAGTCTGTATTGTACCTAGAGAATATGACTAAAAGTGTCTGCTACAAAATGGCTGAAAAGTGTGACATGAAGACTCTATTTTTATCCAAACTATCAAACAGGAAATATCAACAGTAAGGAGATGATGTACTAATTTTCCTAGAAATTACAGATTACAATCGCATAACTGCCAGGACCTTTACGTACAAAACACTTTAGAAAAGGTATTTGTTTATAAGACAATATTTTCTGGTAAATCTGTTTAAATCTTTAGGCTGTAAGGAAAAGCTGGGGAGCTTTTCTTTCCTGTGATGAGCCTGTGATTCTCATGCATGCACATACTTATACACTAGTATTTACCTGTCCTTGAAGTAAAGAAAAGAAAGAGACTGGGATACCCTCCAGCTCAAAAAAAATGAAAAACAAAACAGGAAGGAAAAATCAAATAGTTAAAATGATTAGGAACATGCAAACACTGGTAGATGCCAATAGCAATGTTCTACAAGCAGAACACATTAGTGAGCCTCCATGGTAGAGGCTGCATAGGGACTGGAGACTTTGTTTGCTGATGCCCATTGATATCTCCTTTGCTTTTCTTCATATGACCTGCTGACCTAACCGGTGAAGGTAAGGCTGACCACCTTACCTTTGAATCTTGGAGTTTCTGAATTTCAGTCATTTCCATGTTGTGGCTCTTAGGTCTTGAAACAAATCCAATGCAAAACCAACCTCTGAGCCTTAGAACTAGGTCTAGTCTAACTTGAATTAAGTCATCATTAGTAAATATCAAGTCCTACTTTAAAAGTCCTATTTAAGCCAACAATTTAAAATATATATATTAGTATTTTAGGATTTTTCCTAGTATAGAAATTGCTGGTGTTTGGCTGCCTTCCACTGAAAAAGAATTTTAAAATCCAGACATGGAAGATGCCTTTTGAGGAAGCTGGAATGGTCTTATCTGGGTCTAATGTCTTCAAATGTCTGTCACTGATGTACAGAAAATTCAATATGTGACTCCTATTTTAAAAAACAACAACAACAACAAGGCCTAAAAATGCAAATCTAACAAAGCTAATTGCTCAAACATACATTCATCAGCAAAATAAAAGTAAATTTAGGCACAATAAATGTTATTATCTCCACTTTATCTCTACTCATCGACAAACAAACAAACAAACAAATGTTCTTACCCTTCCTGAAAACCAGGCCGTTACAGTAACTTTCCTATTTTGGAATACAACTACAGGTCAGACAGCTTATCTCTGGAATCTGAATCTTGAGAGAGAAAAGAGTCTTTAAAACTCTATAAGAGTGAACTCATTTAAACTATAAAATTGTAAATGCTAAGTAGGGCTTCAGACCCCCAAAAACTATTAAACTATTCTCCTCATATCTTAAGGTATTTTAATGAATACTCTTATTTCATTATTTATACTCAAGAATCCCTTCTTTTTCCTACCCCTTCTCACTCCCTTCAGTGCATAAGAGCTTTAATGACTTGCAGAAACTGTATTTTGTGCAGAAAAAATGCTGTTCATGTGCCAGGATGATGAAATTATATGAAGATATATGCTAATTGCTTTTGATGGATGACTCTCTGTATATTCTTCACTGGAGTTTTGTTCTCTTGTCCATAATACAGGTCCATTAGAAAAGAAAAAAACTGGATATGGCATTTTTAAAAGATATTATAATAGATTCATTCTTACAAAAAATTGACATGACTCCCATTACACAAGTTATACTTTAAAATTCACCTAGCAGCTTTGTTGACACCTCCTACACATCCCCTGATATGGCTATGAATAAGATATAATATCCCATTCAGTTATTTTAAGATCATTTTCATACACGTATCTGGTCAAAAAAAAATACTAATGATGTAGCAATGCACCATATAAAAACTGTATACTCTGGAGGTGGTTTTGTAGCAAAACCCCCAGTTTTTCTTTTTTTTTCTTTATTTTAAAATGCATTCCCTCCCCTTCCCCAACCATTTCTGACTTTGTCTCACCCTGTATTCCCTATAGACAAATGTAAGTAAACTAAGATGTAGGATAAGCTTTAACATTTTATTTTAGGTAGTAAGTTTTATTTTTCTCTCCCCTCTTTGCAAATAAGTTACCTGCTATTTTGATATTGATACCCACTCTTTTATAAGTGATAATTATTATGTTTGTACTGCTTTTATATTGTGCAATTAATGTTTTAGGCCTATATATATAAGTGAGCATAAGTCATGTCAAGTTTCCATTTTGCATGTCAAGACTCCATCTTGTGTCCTCTGCCCAGGCATCCCCTGTGTTGCAACTGTATGAGTCATGTACCCCTCACATGTAAATTGGTTCTCTGATGAATGAGCATGATTGGGAATGACTGAAATACAATGGTAGCAGGCCTCTACTGAATGGCCTGTAATGACCAGGCCATCACCTTGCATTGATTCATCCAGAAACCACAGACCTCACCCAGGCACAGAGACAAGAACCCAGCATTTGAAAGACAAAGAACCCTGCAGAACCAGCAACTCTTCCATTGTACCCCACCATTACAGACACCCGAAACTGCACACTCCTGCATGAAACACACATGCCCAGTACACCAGGGGCTGACCCTTGCCTGGGCATGCCTCCTGTCACTAGGATCACACAAGGTCTGCCCCTATAAAAAGGGGCAGTGAAGACAGACCCAGTGGGACGCCCTCTCCATCTGGACCAGCACCATCCACACCACCTATCCACCCAGAGGCCCTGCCGGTGACCCCACCTTTGGACAACACCTACTAGACAAGGACCCCTTTCCAGCCTGGATAGGTAGCTATCACCCCCCACCCCCTCTTCAAGCAGGATTTGAACTCCGCTTCTCTTCCCTACCTGGACTCCAGCCTTTCCACTGAGTCTCTTTCTCCTGCTGCCATTGAGAGTACGTGTGCATGTGAACCAATAACTTCATGGGGCTGTGTAGCGTGTTGTCTGTTTAATGAAACTGTTAGTTGGACCCCTAAGTTGGGTTTTGCTTTATGATGGTTTGGCCCTGCTCTAATCTCTGCTCCTTGCCCCTCTAACTTCTGTCTCATTTCTCCCTCTCCTGATTCTGGCTCTCTGCCACCTCCAACACCTGTCCTGAGCTCCTCTCAGCCTCCAACTCACCTGTTTCCTTGCCACTGTCTTATCCCCACTGCCTTTTCCTTTTCCCCTGAGCAACCAGGTTTCTGCCTCAGTTTCTTTTCTGGCTGTCTCCTCCTTGCCACCACTTACCTGTTCTCCACCCCCCACCCAACATTTCAGCTCTCTGCCTCAGTTTCTAGCCCCAGTCTACCTTAAATAAACCCAAGCCTCAGTTCCTCAATCAGCTTCTCGGTAGTCTGCTGGTTCTAATCCCAGTTCTGGCAAGTTTCACTCCCTACACTTTAACTCTCTCTGTTTTACCTGAACCTTCCCCCAAGTATCCCAGGTACTCTAAGCATACACATACACACTGTAACATCCAAGTTAGGAACTTACCTGTGTGTATGTGTAGGTGGGTTGTATGTGTGTGAACTGGTGAGTGTGTGTGTGTGTGTGTGTGTATATATAAAATAATATAATATTATATATATATAATGTCATTGTGTGCATGATATACAAATTAGTGATCTGTGTTTAACTTTTGGGGTGTATACTGTATGTGCTTGAATTGGTGATAGGTATGCATGTGCCTAAGCTGGTTTGGATGCGTATGTGCCTGAGCTGGTAGTGTGTGTGTGTGTATGCACCTAATTGATTTGTGTGTTTGTATATGTGCAATTGTGTCACACCCTCCTATCTAACCGCACAGTATTGAGATCCTGAGAGTTGGCCTGACCCCACAGTTTTAAACAATTTTTAACAGTTTTAAACTAAGCCAAGTTTTGACAGTGGTTTTGAATATCAAAACAAAATAGCCATGAAACAAAATTCAGCTTCCGTACATCGTGCGTGTGTGTATGCTCATACACACACTTACAAAACATACACATAATATATCATATTAGATCAGTTCAAAATTAAAAATGCCTAAAATAATTTTAAACTCCCAGAGGCCAAGTTCTGCTAACTAAAAAAAATACCCCAGTTTTTTACAGAATTAGGGAGTATGAGTGCATTTTGGGGCTAGAATTTGCCCAAAGTGAGCTTCAAGAAATCTTTAAAGGTAAATGTTGGAGCAGCTACAGTATGTATGGAAGGAACTGCAAAAGTGAAATGAAATAGAAGTGATGGCTCACCTTATGGGCAGTTTTTTAAATTCCATCATTTCCTAATTGCTGCCTAAATCTTGATGGAATAAGAATTAGCAAAGGAAGGACAGTTAGAGTCACTGACCAGATCCTATATTCTTTTCCATTCAGAAATTCCAGTTATTTCAGTATAAGTCCTGATGGAGCTCAGAGTCCCTAGCATATGCTGACCTAATACATACCATGCCAGGAAAGACCATTATCAAATCACTCCATTTTCTCTGGAGAATTGTGTGGTGGTATCAGAATTTGAAAGAATGATTACAAAAAAAGGGCTAAATAAATTGACTTTGTACAGTCATCAGTGCCTGGGTATAAAAGCAGGGACGTAGGTTGTAGCCGTGTTGATCTAAGGACATAGGTAGACAAAGTATTTGAGTTGATCTAATAAATTATATCATATTTACCCAAAGAAACTTGTCTGGGTAGAAAAGCAATCATTTGAATCTGTTTGACACTAAAATCACACTAGAGATATAAAGATTCTTACAAGGCATGAGGCAGTGCAGTCAGGACTTTTGTCTTCACAGATCCAACCATGGGTGAGCCATTTGCCTGAATCTTGGATTTAGCCAACATTGGATCTGGGACTAAGTTCACAAAAGGTCTCAGAGCTAGATATAAATAGGCAAACTAGGCACCTAACTACAGCTGAGGCATATCTTTGTCACTTGGGTCACAAAAAGCAATCGAGACTATCTCTGCTCTAGCAGCTACAAAACTAACCAGGTCCCTATATTTTGGACTGCAGTGTTTTGTATGTTCCTAGACTTTAGATTCTCATCTGGCACAGAAGCACCTCTGTCCAAGCACCTAGGTGTCTAACTTTTATTTAAACTCCACTGCAACCCAGACATGAAGCAAAGCAGCACCTGAACTCCACTTAAATCCCCAGAGGCACCTGATTTGGTCAGCATTTTCAGGGTATATCTAACACACCAACAACACTTAGCTCAATACAAACAATAACAACCAAGGCCACGTTCATTCAAAAACATGAGTGAAGAGTGAGAGACTCAAGAAAAACAGCTGTAAGAGGAGTAACTGCCCAGCCTACCTTTTGCATAAGAGTGCAGTAGAGCAGGGGTTTTCAACCAAGGGTATTCATACCTCTGAGGGTACTTGGGATGGCCTCAGGCAGTACTCGGTGGCCTCAGGGGTACTTCTACTGCCAGCACTTCCACCGTCACTGTGCCACCAGCAAGCCATGTCCACCCCCCACCCCACAGGGCACTGATCTGCCTCTGGGGGACCCCCCCCCACCTCCCACAGTTGCCAATCAACTGCTGAGGGACCCTTCCCCCCGGCCCATCTGGCCACTGGGTGACTTCTGCCTTCTCGACCAGCCACTGGGAGTACATTGACTCCAAAAGGTTGAAAACTCCTGTGTTAGAGCGTACCTTAGGAACTGAGAGAGCTGGGTTCTTGGCTCATCTAGACCTGAAGGGATTCAAACGTACATTTTCCACTCCACCGAATAGTGTAATTCTCATCATCAGCCTATAGAAAGTTGGAGGAGGCAACCTTTTCCCTGTAGGTTGCAGCAAGGAGTTTGACTTTGTATCCTAGTGAGTAAGGCACTCAATTGGAAGGAAAGAGACCTGGGTTCCTGTCCCTGCTCTCAAAATTATTCCCTTAAAAAAAACAACAAATCCCCCTGCCCCAATTATGACTCCACAATGTAGAATGCATAAACAGTCTTGAAAAAGATCAAAAGCACACAAGGGAAAGCCAGAACAGTCTCACTACATTTAGGCAACACAAGGAGGAAAAGGAAAAATAAGGCTCCAATACCTGTACTAATGACTTGTCATGGGCAACTGGTGCCACACATGCCCCCCTCCCCCCCACCCCAGCAACCAGTCAGCAAACGGGGCAGAGGTCCCCCTGTGGTTCCCCCACAGCTGATTGCATAGTGGCCGTGGCACTCCCATACCATGGACAGCGCTCACAGGGGGAGTACCAGCGCTCCCGCCTCCCCCCTCCTGTCGCCTAAGCAGTGAGCATGGCCTGTTAGGGGGTGCACCAATGCTCTCAGAGGATTCACATGCACCCCCTATGTGTCACCACTGACTATTGTTATCCAGTGACTGTTTAGTTGGGGCTGAGTACTGCCGCACTTAAGTCCTTTTGTGGATTTAGCTCTCCGTTGTGATTTGCCCCTTTATTCTGGCTTGGTAACATAGAAAGAGGTCTTAAAGTAATTACAACATAATTCATACCATGTATCATTCAAGTATTGTATATTTCCAGAGCACTTTAATGAAAATGAAAATCAGTACAATATTTACAGGTCTAACCAGTCCCTAGTCTTATATCCAGCATTAACTTCAAATTCCAGTTAATAGAAATTAAATGCTATAATTATAAATGCCTTTTTCACATATCTTTTTTTTTAAAAAGCTAATTAAATGTTTCTCTCCATCTCCCTCTCTACAAACACCAGGCCTCAGGCTCAAGAGTCTGGAAAGGTGATTAATGTCATACAATTTTTTGGCATGGAATGGCCAAAAAATTCAGTTGGTATGGTGAAGCACTGGCCGCTTTATGACACTTGAAATATGGTTATCTGTTTCACTGGTGCACATTAAGTGCTTCAAGGCTCTCGCATGAGAAGTGATCAACAGTACTCAGCCAAATTAATTACAATGTTCGGAGAATGCTGCAAATCATGATGGTAAATAGAATCTTGTAAAGTGAAAATAGATTACTTAGGAGCCCAACACATTATGATATGCCTAGGGGAAAACTACTGGAAAAGGTCACTTACTCAATTTATTTTTGACCCACTTTAACCTTTTCCATAAAGAACATGATTTGGTGAGCTCATTTACACTGAGCTGAATAGCACAATATGCCTGGGGTGATAATCATTTCAATTAACAAAAACATACAGTTTTGATTGAAAAATAGAACCAGACTCAGTCTCCCTAACAGTCAAATGTATTGTGTCTCCATTTATTTCAAAGTGAAATTATTTAGTACATTAGGGTTTACTCCTTTCCTTGAAGCTAAACCTAAGTGCTTCCTCCACCCCTGTCACTCCTATAGAGCTTCATCTCACCCCCACAGGAACACAGACATAATTGGGATGGTCATGTCTATAGGCAGGATGTCTTTCCACTTTGCCTTAGCTGTCTGGCCTCTCTTTCCATGTGGAAAATTGGAAATTATACCTTTTCCTCAGGGCGTTTTGGGGTTTTGATGGACATGTATTAAAGATATTTATAGAAGCGTAAGTAGCAATTTGATAGCTAAAGTCCTCAGATTTTCACTTTCACTGAGGAAGTAAATAATTTATTTATATGAAAAATTAAAAAGTATTAGAAGCAAACTTACAGTTATTCGGGGGGCTGCAGTTGGAATTTTTGGGAAAGTTAGACGTTTATTTGGTGTTTTACAAACAGATAAATAATTCCATTTAGAAATGTGACAATCTCACCTTTCCTAAGCTACAGCTAGCTAACAAGTGGCTAGACTGCAACAATTCCAAGTTTATATGCAGAAAGCTGCAGACTAAATATCAGGCATAGTCTAATGTTTTATGAAAATAAAGTCCCAAATGTTCAGATGAAGATGCCTACAGGTAGGGCTAAGAAATACAATACAAACAATGCGTTGTGATGTAAAAGAGGGCAGGAAAGCTGCTCCATGGAAATTGCTCAAGTGGAAATTGCTCCCAGTAAGTGAAAGCTAAACTGCAGTCACTTAGATCCTCAGATAAAAAGGAACAAGTTAGCATAGCTTAGCTTTTACCACAGGCAGATCTAGGATTTTGCAAAGGGCTGCGTGTAGGGTGTGGTACATTGTCACATATAACACAACATTCATTTTTCCCCAGTTAAAGAGAAACCAGAAGCTTTACCAATAGGGTTGGAGGCTACCACTAACACTCAGTTTAAGATCAAAGCAAAAACAAATACAACTATCGGAATGCTGTAACTAATTTGCTAGAGCATATATAATTTTTTTAAAAACACAACAAATTAGGCAAAAATAGTTAAATGATATTCTATCATTAATTTTGTAGTCATTATAGTAAAATGTACATCTCTTAATCAAATTCATTAATCAAAGTAAATGCCTCCAATATTTCACTGTCAATTGTTTCTATACCTGAGTTAATATTCACAGATTCATAGATTCATAGAAGTTAGGGTCGGAAGGGACCTCAATAGATCATCAAGTCCAACCCCATGCATAGGCAGGAAAAAGTGCTGGGTTCAGATGACCCCAGCCAGATGCCTATCTAACCTCCTCTTGAAGATCCCCAGGGTAGGAGACAGCATCACCTCCCTTGGGAGTCCATTCCAGATTTTGGCCACTCTAACTGTGAAGAAGTTCTTCCTGATGTCCAGTCTAAATCTGCTCTCTGCAAGCTTATGGCCATTATTTCTTGTAACCCCCAGGGATGCCTTGGTGAGTACAGCCTCATCAATTCCCTTCTGTACCCCCATGATGAATTTATAGGCAGCCACAAGGTCACCTCTTAACCTTCTCTTGCGGAGGCTGAAGAGGTCCAGGTGCCCCGTCTCTCCTTGTAGGGCTTGGCCTGCAAGCCCTTAACCATACAAGTGGCCCTTCTCTCCAGGTTATCCACATCCCTCTTGAAGTGTGGTGCCCAAAACTGGACACAGTACTCCAACTGCGGTCTGACCAGTGTCTGATAGAAGGGAAGTATCACCTCCTTGATTCTGTTTGTCATGCATCTGCTGGTGCATGATAAAGTGTAGTTAGCTTTGCTGATGACTTTCGTCACACTGACGACTCATGTTCATCTTGGAGTTTCACTTCCATGCTACTGAGCAGGTCATTTCCCAGGCAGTAGGTGTGCTGGACATTTTTCCTCCCTAGGTGCTGCACTTTGCATTTCTCCTTGTTAAATAGCATTCTATTGTTTTCTGCCCATTTGCCCAACCTGTCCAGGTCTGCCTGTAGTTGTTCCCTGCACTCTGGTGTGTCCACTTCTCCCCACAGTTTTGTATCATCCGCAAACTTGGACAGAGTATACTTCACTCCCTCATCCAAGTCATTAATGAAGACTGTGAAGAGTATCGGTCCAAGGATCAAACCCTGCGGGACCCCACTGCCCACGCACTTCCAGGTCAATACCAAACCATCCACCACCACTCTCTGGGTGCAACCCTCTAGCCAATTGGCCACCCACTGGACTGTGTAGATATCCAAGTCACAGCCTCTTAACTTGCTCACCAGTATGGGGTGGGATACTGTATCAAAGGCTTTCCTGAAGTCTAGGTAGACAATGTCAACCCCTACTCCTGTATCCAGGTGTTTTGTAACCTGGTCATAAAAAAGAGACTAGATTAGTCAGGTATGATCTACCTGCTACGAACCCATGCTGGTTTCCCCTCAGCATAATTTTTCCTGCTGGGTTCTCACATATATGAGCCTTAATAATCTTTTCAAAGTCTTTACCAAGGATGGAGTTGAGACTGACTGGCCTATAGTTGCCTGGATCCTCCTTCCTCCCCTTCTTGAAAATAGGGACCACATTGGCCCTTTTCCAGTCCTCCAGGATCTGGCCTGTGCTCCACAAATGCTCAAATATTCTTGCCAGTGGCTGTGCAATGACATCAGCTAGTGCCTTCAGTATCCTCAGATGGAGCTCATCTGGGCCTGCCGACTTAAATGTATCCAGTCCTCCCAAGTGACGCTGCAACATCTCAGGGTCAATGCTTGATAGTCTGGCGCCCTGCTGTTGCCTCTCTATAATCCCATTGTGAGACTTGTCTTGCCCTTCATTTGGGAACACCAAGGCAAAGAACTCATTGATGAGTTCAATCTTGTCCCCCCTGTCTGTCACCAATTGCTTTTGCCTATTCAGTAGTGGTCCTATACTGCCCTGGGCCTTTCTTTTACTCCCTATATATCTGAAAAACAATTTTTCTTATCCTTAACTTGGGATGCCATCCTCAGCTCCATGGTAGCTTTGGCCTTTTTAACTGCCTCCCTACAACTGTGAGCTGAGGAGGCATTCTCCTCTTTAGTAATCTCTCCCCGTTTCTGCTGCTTATATGCCCCACTTTTTGCCCTTACGCTGCTCTGGATTTCTCTGGTCAAGGAAGCCTCTTGGCACCTTCCCCTTTTCCCCTACATTGGGATCATCTCCCTCCGTGCCCAAAGAATCACTTCCTTAAGGCACAGCCACCCTTCCTGGGCTCCCTTCTCATCAAATCTCTTACTCTGCAGTGTGTCATTGACTAAATGCCTGAGCTCACTGAAGTCAGCCTTCCTAAAGTCTAGCACTTCCACCCTACTAGTTACCTTACCCACTGTACGCCTTATGATGAATTCTATTATTTGGTGGTCACCCAAGTGACCATTGATCTACTGTAGGTCCCCTACCATGTCATCCCCTGTTGCCAATACTGGGTCCAGTAAGGCATTCCCCCTAGTGGGACCATGTATCTCCTGCATCAGGTGGAGGTCCTGTACACAGAATAGGAACCTCATGAACAGTGGGAATTTGCTGTCTGCATCTCCCAGCAGATGTCAGGGTAGTTTAGGGCCCCCATGACTACCACTTTCCTAGTCTTTATGGTCTCCAAGAGCTGCCTCAGGAGTTCCAAATCTAGTTCTTCCCCCTGGTGTGGGGGTCTGTAGCAACCCCTACCACCAAATTCCTTTCCCCTTGACCTCCATGTATCCTAACCCACAACCCTTCTACTTCCTTCTCCTCTGACTCCATTTTGATAAGGGTCGATGTATAATGCTCCTTGACATAGAGCGCAACCCCTCCCCCTCTCCTCCCTACTCTATCCTTTCTGTATAGTGTATAGCCCTCAATGTGTACTGCCCAGTCATGGGTAGAGTCTCACCAGGTTTCTGTTAACCCCACTTAGTTGTAAGTGTTTTCTGCAAGCAGGAGTGCTAGTTCATCCTGCTTGTTCCCCATGCTCCTAGCATTAGTGAATAGGCACTTGAGCCCTGTGACTGGGGCCTTTGTTGTCCCCCGGCTCTGATGCCCAATGGGCCCCCTATTGCTTACCTGCTTATTGCTTACCTGTGCTGTACTCAAATAGCTGGAAAAATTCTTCTTAGCAGCAGTTCGGGCACAAACACCCTTCATCAGGCTGAGGAAGCATCTGTGCTCTTCCTGCATGGAGTGGTAAATAGCCAGAGGCCAGTATATATGCCACATACTGGCCTCTGGCATACATATTGGCTTCTTGTTGCTTTACCACTTCATCCAGGAAGAGCACAGACTATCTGCAGATGCTTCCTCAGCCTGCAAAGGGTGCTTGTGGTCAAAAGCTTGCTAAGAAGAATTTTTCCAACTATTTGAGTTGGTCTAATAAAATAAAAGATATCAGATTTACCCAAAGACCCTGTCTGCCTATGTCCTTAGGTCAACACGGCTATAACCTACACCCCTGAGCACCTCAGGACATCAGACCACTTTTATCTAGCAGCCTTAGAATAAATTTAGGTGTTTATTAACCCACATCTGAACCTTCTAGTCAAAGTTTCTAGCATTTTGCATCCTACAATTCAATGGTACATACCAAAGGAATGTCCTATTCATTTTTTGTATACAACATCTCACACATTATTTAATTCTGACCTTGGAGCACCCACATAGCAAACAAACACATTTGACTTTGACAAATGTTTCTTGTATAGCACAGCTGGCACAAGAAAGAAAAAAATTAGAAGTGGTTTTAACAGGGGGGGGAAAGTTAAGTTCTGATTTAATGAGTTGAAGCTTATTTGTAAGAAATCTCTCAAAAGATGAGACGTGGGTAAGTTGTTTGTACAAAATTCTAAAGAAGTTGAACATATTTCAAACAGGAGAGGATTGTATACCAACAATATGCAAAGAACAGAAGCCTGGATCTCATTTATACTAAGTCTCCTAGGCATCACTGTGTCAGTGTTAAAGAACCCTAAAGTGGGTACCAGAGGAATGTATAAGAGATTCACTGTAAATGATCATCAGACTGTAAATTCTTAATGGAAAATTATTTTGTCAGAGATAAGGTTGGCTGTTTGACTCTGATCCAGGACCTAGCATTTTGATTTATGGATTGTGGATCTGATCCTCCACATTATAGTCAGCAGAAGCTTCAACACAGATTTCAATAAGCAAAGAATCTAGCCTTGTGAACAGGTGGAAACAGGTATGAGGAAGGAGTTTGCTGAGGGTGGAAGTGAAGGATAAGATTGTGACTCATTGTGAAGGAAGGGTAGCAAAAGGGCACAGCAACCCCCTTGGCTCAGCAGGGAATTCAAGGACCTTCTCCGCCTCAAAAGAGAAATGTATAAAGGATGGAAGGTTGGAATTACCTTCAAGAAGGATTAGTCAGCACTGGTCCGTACCTGCAGGGAGCGGATCAGGAAAGCCAAGGCTGCAACCAAGCTCCATCCAGCTTCACATATCAAGGATAACAAAAAAGTCCTTTTTCAGGTATGCAGGGAGTCAGAAAAAAAGCAAGGGTAACATTGGACTCCTGCTGAACCAAACAGGACAGCTGAAAACTGATACCCAGGAAAAGGCCAACCTGCTTAACGGGTATTTTGCAATGGTCTTTCACCAGCCCAATGGGACCGCACTGCCTAGCAAGATGTGGGATGGCCAGGGTGAGGGCGTATTTATACCCAGCATCGGTGTTGATCTCGTAAAGCATCATCATGAGAGGCTGGACACCTTCAAGTCAGCTAGTCCTGACAGATTACACCCTAGGGTACTCAAGGAGCTGGCAGTTGTCATAGCTCAACCCTTGGCAAAAATATTAAATCATGGAGCTCAGGTGAAGTATCTGAAGACTGGAAGAAGGCCAATGTTCTACCCATCTTCAAGAAAGAGTGGAAAGTAGATCCCTTGAATTACAGGCCAATCAGTTTGACCTCAATACCTGGTAAGATTCTGGAGAAAATTTTCAAGGAGACCCTTCTGGACCAGCTGGCTGAGGGCAACATCCTGAGGGACAGCCAGCACGGGTTTGTTGCAGGTAGGTCTTGCTTGACCAATCTTATCTCCTTCTATGACCAGGTGACGTATCACTTGGACAAGGGAGAACAGATTGATGTTATACACCTGGACTTTAAAAAAGCCTATGATTTGGTGTCCCATGACCTCCTTATGGAAAAATTGGCCAACTGTGGCCTCGGCTACACCACAGTCTGATGGCTGGGAAACTGGGTCCGAGGTTGGACCCACAGAGTAGTGGTTGATGGTAGTGAATCATTATGGTGCTTTGTAACCAATGGCATCCCCCAAGAGTCTCTCCTTGGACCAGTTCTCTTCAACATCTTTATCAATGATGTGGACATGGGTGTCAGAAGTGCATTAGCTAAGTTTGCTGATGACACTAAACTTTGGGGCATAGCATCCACACCTGAGGACAGGCTAGTGATCCAGGCTGACGTGGATAAGCTTAGTAAGTGGGCAGACACAAACCTGATGATGATCAATACTGATAAATGCAAGGGACTCCACCTCGGGGGGGGGGAAAAAACCCACAGCATACTTACAGGCTTAGCAGTGATATGCTTGCTAGCACCACTTCTGAAAGAGACTTGGGGGTCATGATTGACCACCAGATTAATATGAGCCACCAATGCAATCTTGCAGCTGGTAAAACAAACAAAACCCTGGCTTGCATCTATAGATGCTTCTCAAGTAAATCTCAGAAAGTCATCCTCCCTTTGTACTTGGCCTTGGTGAGGCCACAGCTGGAGTACTGCATCCAATTCCCAGATCAGAAGCTGGCTGATGGGGCGCTCCCTGAGAGTGGTGCTGCATGGGTTGTACTTGACCTGGAGAGATGTTAGTAGCGGGGTTCCCCAGGGCTTGGTCCTTGGGCCCGCGCTGTTCAACATCTTCGTCGCTGACTTGGATGAGGGGGTGGAAAGCAAGCTATCCAAGTTTGCTGATGACACC
>JAGPOW010000261.1:58511820-58544505 GCA_030014935.1 Caiman crocodilus | reverse complement strand
TAGGTACTTGGCTGGGGTCCTGTGACCCCAGCACTCGTTCCTGCCATTGGCGGGGGGTCAGACTAGATGGCCTGCTCTAGGTCCCTTCTGATCCTAGATGCTATGATACTATGATACAAACTACAAATATGGACAGTTTCATTATGCCTAGCTAAGATTTACCTGCTTTGATTTCATTCAGATTGTCTTTCATTTAAATTTAATCTTGTGCAATCTTTACATTTGACTTCATAAGCACTTGCTTCTCACTGACACTGGGTGCATCTACACATTATTAATGCACGTTATTAATGCATAGTACTTGCAATGCATTGAGTTTAGTATTTGGATAACAAAGTACTAAATCAATGTGCAGTAACTTGCACTTCTGCGCAGTAGTGCCATCACATGGCGGGGTTGGACGTTAATTGTGCAGTCGCCTAACACTACTGCAGAGTAATGTATCAGCATGTCATTTGCCTGGCACATTACTGCGCAGAGTTATTAGGCTATTGCACAGTTATCGTCTAGTGTAGATGCGCCCACTGAATATTTAAATCAAATGGGGAAATGCTTAATTTGTCAGCCATAATGTGGCATATCTATATTGTCTGATGAAATGAGCTCAGACTCACAAAAAAGCTTATGCTATACATGTCTGATTTAATTTGTCTACAAGGTACTAACCTGCCTTACATTTATACCATGTCATTCCAGTAGGGTTCATGACACACAAGACAAGTTAATTCTTGTTATAACTCCTCAGTGTCTTCAGCAGACTTACATGCACAATCAATTTGCCCTATGCAGTATAACTACCACAGCCCATTTAATTAAACAAATAATATAAATTCAATTGAAAATAGGAAATATTATTGATCTATGTTCCAGTTTTCAACAAGAGTTATGTTACTTAGGAGCATAAGCTCCTTGGCTTCCAAGGAGACTTAGCCTTACATGTGCCTGAGTGACTCCAGGAAAATAGGTGAAATGTCCATCTGAGACTTGTGGCCCAAGGGCTGGTGTGGTTAAAAGACAGCATTTTGTGGCCAATGGTAAGCAAGGAAATAGCTAGGATCACATCTGGCTACCTTTGATTTGTAAATTCAGATGACCAGTACTCATTTACATCCGGTCTAAGTAAGGGCCAGTCCTTGTTACAGGACTACAGAAGAATTAGAACTCATGCCTCTTAAGCCCTGGCAGTATAGCTTAACCTCTTGTCAGGGTGTTTCCTTGAGGATAAAATTTGGTCTACATTTTTATACAGTGTTTGTAAAGAACTTTCCTATTTCTCTACTGACTGCTGGTTTCTCAAATTGGAGCTACCTAATCCAGACAAAATTAAGTAATATCTTTCTCTTTCTCTGGGGTTAACAGCCAGCCATTTCCACAGGGGTTCAAATTTCTGTAGAATTTTGACAACAGACATGAACTATGACAAGTGTGGCCAACCTACATTATAGGCAGCCTCATGTCGCATGTATGTGGCACATGACAGATTGGGGAGAAGACAGGCAGCACAGATTTATGTGGCATATGGATCAGGGAGAAGAATGCAGAGCACCAAATTAGGCAGGGAGCATAGGGCAGAAGGCAGAAAGCTGAACACCAGATCAGGTCAGGGAAAGGGATGTGAGAGGCACTTTCAGAGTGCTCAGGGCTAATTTGTGGGATGCCTTGCAAAAAAGGTGGGCCCCTACTGAATTATGGAATGACTTTGCCCTAGCCCGTGGCACTGATTATGGGGGATCTGTAAAATTTTTTCAGTGTTAAGTAGTAATTAGTGGCAAGTAGTTCTGGGTAATTTTCACCTCAGGTTGTTACATTCTACATTGTGCTACATATTCAAATGGTGATGCTGTTCTTCACTTCTGTAGCATACTGTGCCATTCACCTGTGCATCGTGTCCATAGGGCCTTTTCTGGTTTCACTGTGCTGAAGGAAGAGACAGGCTTGTTACTGGAGTCAATCTTGGAAGGTTCCCCAGGGGATCTCATCTGCCATGTCTTGCTGGAATAAATTATATTGATTGGGAGGAAGATGGTTTGTCCCACCCTTCCTGGTACCATCCTTCAGTCTTCCCAATTGTCCTCCACCTCCTCTATACTCTACCTAACACCAACCAAAGATGTTGTTTCTGGATTACTAGAACTGGTACAGTATGAACTCTAAGTGTTTCAGCCCTCTGAATTTATAACAATCGGATTGGGATGTTATCTCCTCTGAGTTTTCCGTGACCATACTTGGTCCTGCCTAAGTGTCTTCCAGATCCTGGATTACCTTGCTTCCCAGCATCTCTCCCTCTCTCTTGGCTTTATACTTGCCATGGCTCAGACATTCGTCTCTTCTTGTCCCTTCAGGTCCCATCTGGATCCAATCTGGGCTTGAGATGTCTGACGTCCATGGTGCTTCAAGTCCCTGAGCTTGTCTGGCTCTGTCCATCTTGGAAAGCCCCTTCCTGGGGCAGCCACCACGTCCCTCCTGTGGGGCTCTGTTCTGTTCCCAGAAACTCTGGGCCCATCAGGGAACTCACTTCTGGGTCCCACAGCTGTTCTTCCACCGCAATTTTATCCCAGTCTCAGGGGGCCAGCCAGCAAATTGGCCCCGGCATGCTGCCATAAAAGGTGCCCACAATGACATGGGAGCTGGCCCTGGCTCCTCCCGGCTGCACCGTTTTTTTTCCTATTTTTCTTTTACCATGGCGTCTTCTCCCACTATGGTTTCGCTTTCACCATGCTTCAGGTGTGGCATCCCACCAGCTCCATTCCTCACCCCACCGGGGTAAGTCTTTCCTGCCACAACTTCCTCCCACCTTTTCAAAATGTACTGTTTACTACAAAGCCAGTAGAATAACTGCCTTTGTCTTACAGCAGATACAGCTCAATTTCCAGAACTGGTGAAGACCACTCAAGATAAATTAGACTGTGACATACAAAAGACCCTAGCCACAGGCTTACTTGGTCTTCCTTTGTCTTCCCCTCAACTACCCTTAAGAAGTATATTTCTTCTCTTCCCCCCCCATTTCCTGTCTCTTTATTCCTGGATCTTTTTTTTTTCCCAAATTACATATAATTTGTCCCCACTCAAAGGTCTGGAGTCTATAAAAGTTCTCAGATAAACTGTTCTAGAATCAGAATGAACTAAGGATTCTTTAATACTTTCTGCATCCTTACAGAAAAGAAGGTGTGGTTGCAGAGGGTGTGTTTATGGTGTGATGCTATAGTTTCAGAAGGCACCAGTTTGAAGTTGCAACCCAGCTGTAAATGGGTAGCAGTTATTTGGAGTACACAGTCAAAGGCAGCCATAGGTGATATGAGCCCCACAACTCCCTTGTGTTTTGTTGGCTACAGAAACTAACCTGCCTTAACCATGCTAGCTAGCCCAATGGGACACTACACACAAGTGGGATTTTGACCTTATGGAAAAAGACTGAACAAAACCTATAGTTTTGTAACCAAATGTAGAAATTATGACAGTCCAAATAACTGGATATGGAAAAAGATGTAACAAGACAAATACTTCACTGTGAATGAGAGGAGCAGGATTCAAATCCCTCCCCCAAGAAATAGGTACCTTACTATAGCATCTTAGACCACTTAGCCCCACTGTGTATGAATTAGTAAGAAGCCATTAAATCATGATAATATTTCAAGTATGTCTTATTTGAGTTAGGAGTTGAAAACTAAATAGAAAAAGATAATGTACTAAAAGAAAAGATTGTTAATTAATTGGTTGGAAGGAACCAACAAATTAAAAAAGCTTGTGTATAAGGCACCTGTATTCTGCATTTAAACTGTGGGTTATAAAATACAAGACTATGACTGACAGTACATGATAAAACATCCTCATAAACTCCTTTTAACTGTCTGCTTAGATCTAATACATAAGGGTTCAACTACTCCCAGTAAAAAATTCCTCTTGACTTCAGTGGTTCAGGATTAGGCCTTAAGTATATTTACTTACTACTGTGCACTTAAAATAGCTATTGACATTTCCCCCTCCAGCCTACCTAGTCCTGTAAGGTCAATGAGGACCAATGGGACTATACATATATCAAACCAAGTCTAAAATTATAACTGAGAATTTAAGCTTCAATGCAACATTGCAACCACTTTTTAGTGATTGTTTTCATGATAATATATCTTCTGCAGTCATGATTGTGCCCTCATTTTGTACCCATGACATTCAGGAGTGATTCTATCAAAATTTCTGGGTCATTTCCCTGGGCCCAACCAAGGAAAGAGGGGGAGACAGATTGTTTCACGGCAAGTATTTGATCCTTCAGCCTCATGTATGTTTGCAATGCAGACTTCAGTGTAGTAAAGAAATACCTAGGGTAGCTCTTTTAGAGCTAGCTTGACTACTGGAGACAGCATTAACTGTCTTAACCATGGCAACAGGTCATCAATTTCCTTTGAGACTCTGCTTTCACGTTCTACAGCCTCCTGCCCTTTTCACTACACTTTTTCCAACTTGTACAACCAATCAGGCAGGGATCCCACAGTCAATATCCCCTTTGATTATGCAATACCAGTTTACTCTCCTTTAGCTCCTTTAACTCTCCTTTAGCCCGTTCTTAACTATATTGCACTAGAGAGGTCAACAGTAAAATTGACTATATACTATCAAAGTCACGGTAAATGAGCTGGACCACTATAACTTCACTAACTTCTTTTATTCCTAAATAATTGCAAGTGTTACGTGTATCTATAATCAGTAACATACTGCAAGACAGAAGTGATATTTTCAGATTTGTATCCCTCTGAAGTTTGATGGTGCAAAAGTAAAACTTAAACCTTGCAATACTTAGATCTCTTGTGTTTTATCATGAATTTTGCAATATTTGTTTTCTTCTTAAGTCCCAGCTTCAGGAGTGAGGAGAACACATGAGCATATCAACATTCATTAAAAATAAAATTGCTAGTCATCAGAGCTGTAGAGAAAAGTCTGATCCTTGGAGACTTAAATATCCAGCCCAGAAATACATTATTTTTCAAAATCTTATGTTTTTTAAGCCAAACACAAAACCCTGAAGAGTCCAGCTCATGATTTTTAACTCTTTAAGGAAGACTACTCTATATTTTACTTAAACACAAGTTTTGGTTTCTCACATAATTGGGTTCCTAATGCAAACTTCCATTGCCTTCAAATTATTGAATTAGAATAAAGAAATTCAAATACAGATTTTTGAGAAAAGTTCAATTTAGTTACATCTATGCTAAGCATGGAGGCCCTGATTCTGAAAGGTGTTTCCAAAAGGGACAGATGGAGGCCCTGATTCTATAAGGTACTTATGCATATATCCATTTTGCACATGAAATCAAAGGGACTCTCAACATGTTTAATGGTTAGTGTTAGAAAAATATATATTTTCTGTCGAATCTGCTAATGCCAATTCATGTACACTTTTACTTTATGTTCACAATATATTCCATGCCTGCCAGTGTGGTAGCAATCTTTCCCACACTTGTGGCTGAAGTCATTTATTAATAAAGACCCTGGGATACATATAACAGTTGGCACATATGTAAGCACCTACCACGCTGAATGGAGAAGGCCAAAGGTTCACCTTAACCTAAGAACCCATTAGGTTAACATATGCCAGCTTCCATGGCCAACAGCACACAGAGGAATTATGTGACTGGCATCTCATTGACCTGCCTTTGACACTCCAACCTCAACAAATAAGTACCCCACTACAGTTTCTGCACAAACCTGGGATAAAATTCAAACTCACAGCCATAGAAACACAACTTATAAGTGTTCAGCCACCACCTTCTAAAATGAAGAGGGATGGCCTTACAAAGAAGTTTCTTTAAGATGTAGATTCTAAAGTGATATGTTTAACATGAAGAGCACAAAAATCAAATGTGAATGCATAAAAACAAGACTGTAGACTGTGTTCAAGGAACCTCAATGTACAGTTATTAAATTTGATGCAGGTGTATATTTCATACCATCCCTCTATGTGCCCATACATACTATAACTCGTTCTTATGCCATTCTAAAGATGATTGCATCCATTAAAATTACAAATGTGCATCAGTACATTTCCAATCTGTAACTAGCATGTTTATCAAATAAGAGACATGAAAGTATCCATCCATTTTTTCTGTTCAATTGCTTGAGTTTAAAGGATTAAATTAGAAGACATGGGGTTAGTTTAGGTAATGTTCCCATCATAATCACCTGTAGCATGACCAAGACTATATCCCAAGATTTCCGAATATCCACAATCCATCCCCATACCAGCTACAGCTTTTCTCTTCCACTAATCAGTGAAAACTTAATGAGTATGAGATCTAGTTATGGCTGTTTTGCACAGCTTGAATAAATTGAAATGAAGGAAATGCAATCGTTCAAATGATTAATTTAAGGAAACGTTGTTTTCCATCTCCTTCCCTACTGATCCTTTTAAACTCATTTATAAAGTACTTTTCCATTTGGCTTCCCTCTTTCCTGTACTCTCTACAATTTTATATATTTGTATGGTCATTGATAGTTGCATAAGAAACACAGAAAAGGGCTTAGCAAGTGAATAAGAAGCCATTGCTTTCCATTCTGAACTGTTGTCCACATTGAAAGTACAGTTGTGACTATGCAATCATCTTGTGACCCTTTCATATAACCTGATGACAACAATGATCTCTTCAGTGAAGAACAAGAGCAGTGTCAGGGCGGGGGTGCAGCAGAAGATATAGGAGAAATAAAGAAAGATGGTCAGAGCCTTTTAAGTGAGGAAGAGAAGAAGTTTGAATTGAATGTGTTGGAGAAGGAGGGAAAGTGGAGGTATCAAAAGAGATGAAGAAATGCCAGGAACAGAATGAGGGGCCAAAAGGAGGATTTTAGAAGCAGCGTTTTGCATGAACTTTGAGAGGAACAATGTGGCTTTTGGGAAGACCAGGAACAATAAGGTTGGAGTGATTTAGAGGAGAAGGGTAGGGCCTGTATAAGAAGTGTAGCTGCATGGACAAAGAACATCAGTGGGGCATGGAGGAAGAAGCAGCAAGATTTGCACACAGCCTAAAAGCATGAGTTCTGAAGTGCCAGCTAAGCAGGATGATTAGGAGTATGCTGAATCCGCCTCTCTTCAGAAAAGAACTGAAGTACACATTTAACATTAAGCATATATGCCTATGTATTTTGCTCAGTGAAGATGGATTATAGACTACTGACCTAATGTCTGAGAGTGAGGGAGAACAGAGTTGGAGAGGGCATCTGAGTCATAGGCCTAATGCATTGTTGTCGAAACGTAATAGTCAGAAATAGCTCCCCCTTTCTCTTTCTCATACCCATACAATGGCACCAGTTTTTTCTAATAGGGAAGTATACTACTATTTGTTAGCATAGTTCTGTTGGCAGCCCAGTCAATGGTATAGCATAACCTCTCCAAGTGGACTTACAAACACATTGAAAAGAATAGCTCCCTGTATGATTTGCAAGTGAAGCTCTTTGACAGGGGTGAGGGGGGAGACCATACACCACTGCCAATCAAAGTATACTGGGTGAGCAGACTAGAGGCCTTGTAACACTGCACCACCTTCTCCAGATGAGTCAGGGAGTCAGCAGCCCCTCATTAGGGGCTAGCACTGTGCTAAGTAGCAGAGGGCTTGCTTAGCATTATTATTACTTGTATTACTGTACCACTAAACATCCTTCTCTCAGATCAAGTCCCCAATGCCATACAGAAACCACACTGAGGTCACAGACAGAAGTGACTGTTTCCAAGTGATCTGGCTCCTAAATGCACTCTACAGTCATGCCTTAACAAATGTCCCCAGCTGCAGAGCACTTTAAAAATGGCCAATCACACAAGAAATCAGCCCTGGTTATATCAGGTATTACATTAAGGAGCTAAAAAGCAGAGCACCTTCTGTTTCCTCTGGGGTTCATTTTCCATGTCAGAGCTGGGGCTGAGGGAAGGAGAGGGAGTTGTTGGCTGCTGAGTGGCCAGAACTGGAGGGGGAGGACATGAGGCCCCCTCACCTCTCAGCCCCCCTAGATACCCTGGCTGGAGTACTGTGGGGAGCTGTGTCAGGCCCCCTGGGCTGAGGGGGCTCCATTACCTCCCCTGCAGATCTGGCCATTCAGCAGCCAGGAGCAGCCAGCACAGGACTACTGGCTTCTGAATGGCCAGAGCTGATAGGGAGGGGGTCAATGAAGCCCCCTCACCACACAGACCTGACCTGGCTCCCCCCAGTACCCCAATCGGGGTAGCTAGGGTGGGGCTGTGACATGAGAGGACCCCATTCCCTGCCCTTCCTCCCCCCTCAGCTGGCCATGTGGCATCTGGGAGCTCCCTCACTGAAAGCCCCGGAGCTGGGGGGCAGTTCAGCAGCCCCCTAGGAAGCTGCCAGAGCACCCCCACCTCCTGGCCTTGGCCATTGCAGGCTGCCTCCACTCACCACCCCCCCACCCAACAGGTGAATGTCTTTTGGGCTGTGGGGGGTGCTCTAACTCAGGTCCCTAATGTCTGTCTGCATCCTGAGATATGGTCCCTTCACACAGAGCTCTGTTTTTGTTGTGACTTTCTATGTCCCATGATCATGCTATGGTTGCACATATCTGTCCCCCTTACACTACACTTGGCATCAACATTTTATATATTGCCCCTCTTGTCTCCCACAGCACCCTACTTGTACAACTCCCACTCCTTTATGCTACCTACCTATCTACCAGGACTGAGGTGACACTGACTAGAACACCAGTGTAGAGTTCTTCAGAGACTGATGTTTTACTCCACTTTATTATGCTGTTAGCACATTCAGAACAGAGCAGCAAATGAGGACAGTGCAACAAAGAAAAGAGCATGCATAGACCATGCAGAATAGCTAATATTTTGGGTAGTTGTATTATGTGGCTGGTGAGTTCAGAGGATCTCTCCTCACGCAACAGTGCAGAGCATAGAATGCTGATCAGATGGAGAACTGGCCACTGCAGCTCAGTGCAGGCTCCGAGGTAGCTGTAAAGTTTAAAATAACTTCTTTAATGTAAATTCTCTTTGTTTAATGTAGAGAATGGCATATGTACAGTGTACTCAAGTGTACAACCGTTTGTAAATTACTGTTGTCTCACATGAGTCACTTGTCATTTGTATGTGAATGGAAACCCTGCTTGCCTTCTGCCTAATAACATGGATTAAACATATAAAGTGCTGTATTACTGTCTGTAAAAAAAAAATCTAACCCAAGAGATTTTCTTTCTCATTGCAACGGTCAAGTGAAAACAGATTAAAGAGACCACTGAAGTGACTGCAACTGATGTAACTGATATATCATGTTTGTAGCACAGCATTTAATATCTTTTACATGGACACCTACAGAGTAAATTATCAAAGGAGCATATGGGAGGTCTATTCACACAAACAAACATTTTGCTGCTTGTGAGCAGGGTTTGTGCCTGTTTTCCTCATGACTGAATGATCACAATACTTGCAAAGTACATTTAGCAATTGTGTTTGCTTAGTTTGAATGGTATTACAAGAAGACCATAGTGAGGGCCAAATTTCTGCCTTGATTTATATCCTCAGCTATTCTATTAACAAAGCTGCAGAAGGTGCAACCTGGACTGCAGAATCTGGCCCTAAGTGTATTTCATTGATCAAATTTGGGACCTAGTAAGCACATCTACACATGCACTTTACTGCATAGTAGACTAATTTGCTGTGCAGTACAGCATCACCATCTATATGTACATGGCAATTAAGCCAGTGTAAACTAATTTACTGCACCACCAGATAGTCCCATCAGACACAAGTACTGTCTGATGGTGGAATAAGTTACTGATTCTAAATGTAAGCATAGACAGTGACATCTGAATTAGTTTACTCCAGCTCAAATTGTGCCAGAGTTTATTCAGTCACACTAATTGCATGTATAGAAGTGCCTAGTATTACCAACTTTTCATAGGCAAAATAATCACCAAAATCACTTTTGCGCCTGTAAATTTTGCACCTGTAAACACACCTGCATTTGTAGGTGACTAGGCTGAATAAATCCATGTGTGAGCATTTGTTGCATTTCTGAAGAGAGTCTGGGATTTTTTGCAGGGTTGCAGGGGTTTTTGGGAAGGGTGTACATCTTTTTTTGCCTCAGTGACACTTGTGGAAAATAACTTATTCTCCTTTTGGAATCATCAACATCTTTTGCCATCCTCTGCTTACTGTAAGGGATTTATCCTGGTCTTGGACTTCTCCTCTTGGAAGAAGCCACTTCTTGGCCCCCTTGAACATCCTTACAGCAAAACTCAGCTGTAAACCTGGCCCATCTGCTCAGACATGAATACCCTTTGGTTAAGGAGGAATCCCCAAGTGTCCCAGAACACACTCACCACAGACCCTTCCTGGCTCGCAAAATGGGGGACATTTCTATATCAAGAACTGGAATGGTCCCCAGCCAGCATGAAGACAAAGGAACCATCTTTGCTCCCCACTCTTAGATGTGCCAGACGTATCTTGCACCTGAAGAATCAATCCATGAGGAACACTATGTATATATCAGATTACCTTGTAATTTAGGGAAATGCATAAACTGTCTTCTGTATTTGCATTATGCTCCCCACAATGCTTCCCTTAGAAATCTAACACTGATCTCAAGATTCACACCAAAAAGGTGATTAACAGCACTGATCCTGGAAAATGCATGTGTTGCAACACTGCCACCGCATCAAGTTCTGGTGCAACTTCTGCTCTAAATCTCAAATTTTGCAAGATGATCTTCAACTGAAAGAGGAAATGTCATTCCTGATCTCTCTCATATTAAAAGCATGCTAACAGAAAGGTCACCTTTAAATATTATAAATAAGCAGAACCAATGGTGTGGTTTATTATTTCTTCCTTTGCAAATCACCTTTATGCCTTATATAAGAATGTGATTTCTGTTTGTATGTAGTGCCTCATTCTCACTTACAAACACCTGTTCATGCCACTCTGATAGTGTGAGATTCAGGTCTATAATCTGCACTCCCTGTTCCAGTTTACTAGATACTGGGTATAGCTAGAACTCAAGCTCATCTTGGAAAGATGTGAAGTTTGGAAGTCCACGGTCTGTACATTTGCTGTGGACCTAGAAAAACGCCAGAGACTGCCTTTGCTAACCTCCTGACAATGTCTTCGTGGGATGAGTGAGATAAAGGCATTACCTTATCTCCACCATAAGAGAACTACAGAGCCTATTCCACACACTAGTTACTTGCCAAGTTTACCATTCATAAACCAGCATACAAAGAGCTTCTCCAGGGAGAGGTGAAATTTGCATTTGAAATGTCAAATTAGACAGTGAAAGTCGTCGGTGGCAAAGAAGACATTGAAGCTTGGTGTTGGCTGGAACCTCAGCTGAATATCTGTCATCACTGAATATTAAACGTGGATTCCTCTACATATTTTCTCTGTAATTCCCTCTGCATTCCCATCTCAGCACAACTCAGTCATGTCATGGCAGTGCTGCATAGAAAGGCACCCATCAAACCCTAAGTTATAAGGCAGACAGAGTTCACTTATCTCCAGTTTTGTTCATCCAAACTAAGCTCAATGAAAATGTGGAACTCTAGCTAGTCACAGTGACTGACAGATAATAGTCTGTCAATCATTTCTAGCAAGACCCAGGGGCACCCAATCCTGTACACTTTCTTGTTATCTATCTATACTCAGCCCCTGACTGAAAAGCATGCACCTCTGTTACTGTCCTAATATAATCACATTTTCAATTACCTGACACTATGATTTTATATTACATCTACAATTTCCAGCATTTCAAAAGTTGGATTTTTTTTTCCACTAGATCAATCGTCTAATACTATTTAAAAGGTACAGACATGAACCCTAGTTTTGCTTATTTAAACCCTAATCCAGAAAAGGATGTAAACACATCACATTTAAGCATGAATAAGCTCATCGATTTCAATGGAACTATTAAATATGCTTAAAGTTAAGTATGCACATTGCTGTACTGGGGCCTTTTATTGCTATTATCATGAAAAGATACTGACTCATTATTTACAGTATGTACATCCCTAGCTCCCTACATCCCTAAATAGCAAAGGTATTACAATAGCATATCTATTGGCAGATGCAAGCCTTTGGCATAGCACAAAAGTCAATGCACACTCCCTTGATATCTGAAGACATAACATAGTCCCAGCCACTTTTGGCTGTCAATTGATTTGCATTTAAAGACAACTGTGGCTATGTCTACATGAGTGGCGTACTGCACAATTGTTACTGAACAGTCATTTAGCACTCGCATAAGCAGTAACCATATCTAGTATCAGTAAGCAGTATCAGACATTATTGCACAGTAGTGTCCCCACATGGGTTTTTTTCAGATGCTACTGCACAGTAGCAACAAGCTACTATTAAGATCATTGTTATTTGGGTTGCAGTAGCATATGCAAACCCCTTTCCAGTAGGCATTGTACAGCGTAATACATTAGAATCTTTTTGTTATGCGGAGCGAAATTTAACTCTTACATTTAATTTAGAACTAGTCACCTCTTTCTTTGTGCCAATACAGGGCTTTTCAGGGTAGACTGCTACCCAGTGCTATCAGAACATGGCCAAGGTAAGCCATCTCCTTGCCTGTACTGTTTGCATAGCTGTAAGTCTCAAAATTCTTTATTCTTTCTGACCCCTTTACTCTGAATATCCAGTACAGATACTCAGAATGACAGTTATTCAAAATCCTTTGGATAAACTTGCTGTCTAAGATAACTTTGTTCTATACGGTACAGGGGAGTGACTAGGACATTGACATATCAGATTCATAACTTAGTGCTAATACTGATGGTATTATATTTTCTTATTTCAAAAAGCAGCACTTGTCTTACCCACTTAAGCTGTTATATCATAACTGCAGTCCCCCAAAACTGTGGAAAGTAAGTAGGTAGGTAAGCAACAGTGCTCAAAGCTGTTCCTTCTAGAACAGATGGAATCATCCAAGGTCATATTGACTTTCATTATCTTGATTATGATTAAAAGACCTAATTGCATAGCTGGTCTAACTAAGCTACCAGTCTTTCACTATATTTCATTTATCCATGCATTCTGGAGACAGATATCTTCAGCAAAATCCAGATCTCCACATAATGAATTCTGATTTTCACGTCAGAGGTCTGAGAGGTCTGTCACATGGCAGTCAAAGGCAACATCAAAAAAACCAGGGGAGGGAGAGGACACACTTATCTCTCTGACTCCAGTAGAACATCAAACCAACCTGTTAATTCCAGGCTGGAGATCACAACAGGTTTTGGCATCTTGAAAAAGACTCTGGAAGAGCCTTTGCCTCTATGACCTGACAAGCTATGCCAGTGGGAGTTTTACTTCTAGTAGGACCTTCATGCAGGACAAGTGCAGGGGCAGAGGACAGAAGAAAAACAGTCTTCCAGATCTCCAAGGCTGGGGTTAAATGTAAGGCTTATAGCTACCCCCTCCAAAAATATTCTTGTCACAGAAACAAAGGAAAAATCTTGCCAATTTCAATCTCTTTGAGGAAATAACCTTTGTAATTTCTGTAAAAAAGACTGCTTAAAAGCAAGCTTTTACTTTAAAGAGTACTAAATTAAAATTATATATCAGTAAAAAGGAATAATTTGAAGAAAGTGCAAGTATTTTAAGGGCCCTTTTTCATCTATTTTACAAAATTACTAGCACATTGAGTTTTCCTGACAACAATACTCATATAGTTAACTATTCTCACAGCAGTCTTAAGAACTGGTTGAATCATCTTGCAACTATATCTACTGCCATCCAGAGGTAATTGGCAAAAGTTTGGAGAGTAAATCTGTCACTAGAAGAGAGAACATGAGCAAGAAAAACCCCACAGCATAAAACCGTAAAGTTGTTATCCAGTCCAAAAGAAGCAAAAAAAAATAATATTAAGCTAAATAATCCATTTCTTTTCTTTTTCTTTGAGACAGAAAAAAAAGAAACAGGATTTTTTTTGCTGTCTTAATCTTGTAGCTCATCTGGAGCCCAGCAAGGAGCTGAATACCTCTTCAGAGATGCCAGGCATCCTTAATTCCCTTTGAAACTATGGCAGCTGCTCAGCAACTTGAAAGATCATGTCCATACTGAACCAGCCTTTCAAATGAAGTCCCTAAAACAGGATGACTGATTTTTCATTGGTATGTGCATTTCAACATAAAGATTCCCACATGAGTTAAGAATTTCCACATTGGTGCCTAAAGCCAGAAAATGAATTTTGGGATTAAATTGGGCTGGGACTTATAAAGGGACATAAGAGGTGTACAACTACAATTAACTTTCTGTAGAGCTGGGTACCTAGGAGACCTCTGCAATATATTAGCATAACAAGGTGTGTTTTAAAACTAGTATGATACTTTTCATTTCTACGGCACTCACCTCTATGTATCTGTTTTAGGGTTTTGTATTAAGACTGGAGATCATAGTAGCAAGCTGAAAAAAAAAAGATGTTTACAGTAGAATCTCCATAGTATCTAAGTACTATCTGAATTTCCCAGAACAATTAGCAAACAGTAATGAAACTCAACAAGCACCTGTGAAGTAATTATTATTATCCATATTACAGAGATCAAGAAACTAAAGCACAGAGAGATTAAAACCAAATATCTGGTCCAAAGTTAAGGCCCAAGTTTTTGTTCATTAATTCTAAGTACCACCAGCTCATCCTTAGACACTGGTCCTTATTGTACAAGAGCTGAGCACTCTCAAATCTGGCTACAGTCAGTGGGAGCTCTGGGTGCTTATATCTATAAAAAGTACACTCTAGGTTTAAAAAACTCGGCACCCAAAAGATGAGGCAACTAAAATTAGCAGGCACATTTTAAATTCTGACCCCATAAAATCTGCCTAAAAGTCCATATGTTTGTCAGAAAAACTGGAACTAAGGTTAGAACCCATATTTCTATCCTTCAACCCCAAGGTTATCCTTTCCTTTTTTTTAATAGGTTAAACATGCCCCTTGGAAGCACATGGGTTCCTATTCACTTTAAAGGGAATCACACATGGGCTTTTCTTTGTGTTTTGTTGTGACCCAAATGATTTCTGCTTTCAAATTCTGTTTGGTTTACAAATCTAGTCAATTATCCTTCCAGCTGCCATCATTGCACACACATCCTGATATCACAAAGTCACACTTTGTCCTGTCTGAATCATACATCATCACTAACAATCAGCAGCAATAAAGATTCTAGAGTTAATAACTGCAATTTTGCTGATGATACTTGAAGCAGAGTAAAATAAAGCTTGTTCTCTTCAGTTACATTACATGGGTTCTTCAATGCTAAATGTACTAAAGTTTGATTCTGACAGTAAACTAAGTAGATATAGCTAGCTCCCACATAAATGGAGCAGGTGTCTAAGAAATCATTAAGCAGTACATCCCAGGGTGAAATTCTGACTCCATGGAAGTCTACAGCAAAACTTACACTGTCTTCAATCATCCCAGGATTTCACCCAATGCCTTTAAAACATTGATAGCTGAAAATATTGCAGCAGCTCTTTCAGAGTCATTCTGTAAATGCATCTTCAGATCATTTAAAAAATTCATATCACCATCAAAACATGGGTTATTTATTCAATAGACAGTTACAACACACTCACAAAGCTATTTGTGCTACCACTTCAAAGTGCCATATAATTTTCAGGGTGTGATTTCTGTAAGCAGGAAAAACCCTTGTTAAAATGTCTACAAGTTGCCACAGGTAGTCTTGGTATTTTAGTGTATAATCATGTGTAATCATGCTTATAAACACACAGGACCAGTTCCTTGGCTTTAGCTACAAAGCACACAATATAAATTATAGGGCAGATTAAAACAATTATACCAGATAAATTGCTAACCAAAAGAGTTGCCAAAACTGGAGTTACTGTCTTCAGGATCTCCTTTTATTTCTGCTTTTTTCAATTTGATGTATTGTTAGCATGTAAAATCACAAGTGGTATTCGCTAGCACACTCTCAGAGCTCTGTGCTGTTGGGATGTCTAGGGATACAAAGCATCCATATACTTTGTTAAGACGAGTATATATCTCTTTGTGCTGCTGGTGCAGCCTAAGACAGAAAGAGTATGCAACTGAAATAGGACCAATATTTACTACTTTACCAGATCAATATAATAGAAAATACCCAAGCTGAACTATAGACAGATAACTCATTGGGCTAGACTTAGAAAAATACAGAACAAAAAGACAATCCCAGCCCTGCAAAAAATTGCAGCCTATGACAAGAGATGGACTAGATGGTCTCCTAAGGTCCCTTCCAATCCCTAACTCTCTATCAATATAGAGTTTAGGAAAATAATGAAAAAATATTCATGAAAATGTGATAGCAATGGAATTTACTTATGCAGCACAAAAGTCTAAAAAATTCTCATGTGTCTCTAAAATAATGGTCTCAAGTCCTGTCCTGTAAAAGATTAGCAGAACTGTCTTTAAAGTCACTGGTATCTGTAATTCTAGATGATCACATCAGTTGTCCAAGAGAGTGAACTAAATAATTTCTAATATGCTGCCATCTTGTGGTAACTGAGAATATTATCTAGCCAGGTTGATCTGTTTTTAAATGCTTTGGCAATTTCTTATGCTATATTATGAGTCACAGTCAGATGGTATATGTTGTTTGTTTTGTTTTAAAACAACACCCCATCATAACTACAGCTGTTATAATTATGGAGGTATTATGCCAAATAGTTTTATGTGGCAGATGTGAGACACTACATCTTAGAACTTGAGAGCCATTGTTTGATTTATAAGCGGGAAAAGAAATTGTCTAAGAACAGCATAAACTTTATAGATGTGACATTAGACATAGAATCTTTTCCTCTGTGAAATGAGAATGATTTCCTCCTTTTCTCAAAACATGAAAGGCCAGTACATTTAATCATACTAACAGCCTGGTGCCCACAGTCATCCCCATCACATATGCCAGGTCTAAGCTGGCAAGCTCTGTGGTGATGAGTTCTACAACTTAAATTACATGCTGTTACAAAAATATTTCCTTCTTATCAGTTTTAACTGTGTTGCTTTTGAATGGCATTAAACATCTTTTGATATCATAGGGGAGAGAGGTAACTACAAGAATAGTCCTTGTATTTTCCCAGTAGAATTCACTGACATGTCTCCTAACACATATCACCTCTTTTAATTGAAGTCTTAATCTTCAGGGGGGGATAGAGGGGAGAAGGGAGGAGGGAGAAGTGGGAGGGGAAGGGGGTTGTTTTGGGCTTTTTCATGACCACAGAAGTCCCTCAATTTGCAGATAATCTCTACCATGGTTCCTTGATGGGTCTTGAGATGACTTAAGAGTCTGATCCTACAGCCACAAACCCATTCATGGAAGTTGCAGGTCTTTCTTCAGGGTACGAAAAGCCCTAGGCCAAGATGTTTCTCCTTTTCCTGCCCCGCCTTCACACATCTGGCATAATTTTTCCTGCCCAGCTCCTATTTCTGCTGTAGCTTCCCTGGGACTAAAGGATTACAAAGGTAGTATAGAAGGCTCCCCTCACCACCACCACCTTGCATTGCAATGGCAGCGGAACTGGCAGTGCGCAGACCCTGCTGCCCCGTCCCCTGCTCACTGGTGTAGGAGCAGAACCCTGAGATGGGCCAGAGGGACAAGCCTGAGCTGTCCCAGCCTCAACAGCCGCACCTGCTTGGTGAGAAAAAAAAAGCTGAACTAAGGGGCGGTGGGCAGGGGGCTGTCAGGCAGCAGGGCCGCAACAGCAGGTGCCTCAGCATTGCCAGGTGTTCAACAGGAAATTATCGTATTGGGAGCTCAAAATGATTGTATTTGCTGAAGAACTATCGTACACTGAAAAATAGTGAAATAAGTATGCAAATAACTCTTCTTCTTCTCTACTTACTATTGCTCACTATTAAATTGCTGTGAGTGAGAGAGACCTGGATCATCAAAGTTGAAACATTTCTTTTTTTAAAGGCAAATAGGCAGAAGAGAGTGTCGACAGCAGCCCCGACTCAGCTAAGACTTCCTGAGCATGACTTGGTGCATATGGTGCATCAATTAGTTGACTCAATAATCGTCCAACCTTTTGAACACTTTTACTATTACTGATTGTACACTGCATAAGGGCTGAAATGATTGTAAAAAACCGATCATTATCGTACGCCTGGTAACACTGCGGTACTTCTGCTACACAGGGCCTGGCGCCTAACGCTGGGGGCAGTGCGGAGGGCGCTGCTCCAAGGGGTGCTACCGCGGGAAGGGGGAACTACGAGCCCCAGCATGCAACGCGCCGCCCGTGCCCCTCCGCGTGGGGCATTCTGGGCAATGCAGTCCCGCGCTGCTTACGTTCATCCGGTGCCTTGACCCGGAAGCTGCCTCTTCCCGGCCGCTCGCACGTGGAGTTATGGCGGCCGCGCGCGCGGAGGAGCTTCTGGCAGGCGTGGAGTCGGCGGGCCTGCCGGCGCGCAGCCTGGCGGTGCACAAGGAGCTGGAGCTAGACTTCGACCTGGGCAACCTGCTGGCGCGGGACGGCAACCCGCCACCCCGCGCCGCCGCCGCCCAGCGGGAGGCCGCGCTGCGGGCGCTGGCGCGGGACAACGCGCAGCTGCTGGCGGTCGAGCTGTGGGCGCTGCCGGCGCGGCGGCCCGAGGGGGAGGCGGCGGGGCCGCTGCTGGCCGAGCTGCCGGCTCCCACCACCCGCCTGCCCCGCGAGAAGCCGCCGCCGCGCCCGCGGCCGCCCACGCGCTGGGAGCGCTTCGCGCAACTCAAGGGCATTCGGCAGCGCAAGCGGCCCTCACTTGTGTGGGACGCGGCGGCCGGCGACTGGCGGCGGCGCTGGGGCTACGGGCGGGCGGGTGGCGACCCGGCGCGAGCTTGGCTGGCCGAGGTGCCGCCCGGGGCCGACCCGCTCCAGGACCAGCTGGGCCGGCAGCGGCGGGAGAAGCGCGAGCGCGTGGCGCGCAACGAGTTCAACCGCCTGCGCAATCTGGCGCGCGCCAGCACCTTCCACCCCACTGGCCACCAGGGCCGCCAGGAGCTGGGCCGGGCTGCCTGCCTGGCCCGTGCCTCCACCGCCTCGCTCGGTCGCTTCCAGCCGCGCCTGCCCCGGGAGTCGCCTCTGCCCCTGCCACGCAGCGCTGGCAGCGGCAAGAAGAAGCGGCGCTTCACACCTCTGCTGGGGGACCTGGCGGCCGAGCGTGGGCGGCAGCTGGAATTGGTGCGCACGCTGGCGAAGCCACCACCACTGGACGTGGCGCGTGCCACCAACAAGCAGCTGCGCCAGGAGGACGCAGAGGTGGCATCAACGGGTCGAGCGAAGGGCCGTAGGCACAGTGAGCGTGGAAAACGGGCACGAGGGCAGGGTACCCCCCAGCAGCGCCGCCGGGGGCAGCAGAAGCAGCAGCACCTGGCTAGGGGCAAGAGGAGGAAGTGCTGAGCATAGCCTGGGCCATGCCTGCAATTCCCTCTCACCCTCGTGTGTCTGGGGGAGGGCGATCTCTCCCAGCCCAGAGAGACAGGGCACAGGCTTGAGCCAGAAGGACTTGCTCCCCATTTGTATGACAGGACCTCTTTCTTGTTTGTCTTCTTGTGGCTGTGCTCAGAGGCTGGAGATGCTTTAGCAGGACTGACTAGTTACAGACAGCACCACAGACATGGGCATTTGCCTTTGAGAGGGTTTCTGGGACTGCGTTGTGGAAGGACTTAAAGAGGGATTTGCAAAAGACTCCTTTAAACACAGCTTGCTGCATTCCCACTGCTGTGTGCAGCACCCTAGCCTCTTATTCCTGTTGTAGGGAAACCAAGTAGCATGTGGGCATGCCTTTGGTATCAAGGGTGAGAAACAGGAATGATCACATCTGATTATTTTTGTTTGCTTTTTTGAAGAGGAGATCTGATGTTCTTCTTTCATATTGAGGGGGGGGTGTTGAATGAGTGCTTTTTGTTTTGGGGGCGGGGTTTGTTCCATGTGTTTAATGAGCCATTGAAAGTCAATGCCTGTTTCAAAACTTACTTTTTTCCTAAGCAGCCTAAGTATGTTCCTCCAACTCTGTTACCCCTTCATCTTTTCTTCCAGCTATCCCAGATGGGTTTGGTTTATTTTGTGTTCTGCCCTCTATTAAAATTGTAAGAGCTATAAAAATACTGCAGGTCCAAAGTGTCTTTTTCTCATGGCCTAGAAAAGCAGAGATGGGTCTGAACGAGAAAAAGTTCTCTGTGTGTATTCAGTTCCTTTCTGTGCTGCTGAAATGTAGACCAAAGGTTGCGAGGAATCACCTTCTAGAATTGCTCCATACTGTGAGAAGGATGTTGCAGTAAATGAAGATTTTTGTGGTTTGGGGTTTGTTTTTTTTAAATAAGGTGAGTAAAGTTCTGGCTTACTTAATTGAATTAACTACATGCATTGGGGAGAGTTAACATGTCTCAGATCATTAATACTGTACTAACTGGTATTATCTAACTAAAAATTTGGCACAATTAACATTTAAGATTGGGTGGATAAAACAGCAACATGGAACAGTCAAAAGTTGCTGTTAAAAGGGAAGATGACTGGTACTAGAGCAGGGCTGGGCAATTATTTTGGGTGGAGGGCTGCTTATCCAGTTTTGGCAAGCTGTCAAGGGCGGCAGGGGTAGTCCCACCCCTTGACAGGTGCCCTGCCCCCTGGTCACCATCTTGGGACCAATGTTTCGGGGCTACTACCAGCAGGGAGCAGGCTGGTAGAGGTCTGTGGAGCCAGGCTGGGCTGCACCAACAGGGAGAGGGGGGAGCTGGCCCTGCTCCATAAAGTCCCTGCCAGACAGGACCCTATACTCCTGCTACCCTGCTCTGGGCCCTGCCAGCACAGGCCCTAGAACACCAGTGTGGGCCCCCTGCTCCCTCTGGCTCTTGCACCCTTTCACTCCCAGTGCCCCACTCAGCCCTGTGGTACAGGCAGGGGGTAGCGCACAGCCCCGACCTGGCGCTTGCTGGCAAGGAACAAGCTGGTGCTGAGCATGGAGGAAAAAGGGCCCTGCCCCATGGAGTACATTCCCTCCTGCGAGTAGCTGCAGCCCAGGGCACCAACCATGGGGAAGGGGAGGGGCTATTTGTCCCTGCACTCAGCACCAGCTTGTAACCTTCCCGCTGCCCGCCTGGGCCCTGTGCTGGCTCTGGCCTCACCTGTTGGGGCTGCACTGCAGCAGGAGCAGCTGCAGCCTGCCTGTCTGCCACACCGGGCAGTGTTTTCTACTGCTGCCTGCCCAGAGCTTGCACTGTGGTAGGCTGCAGTGGGGCTGCCACCATGGCCTCTGTGCTGGCCAACTTAGGAGCTCCTGCCAATCCTGCTGGGGCTTCCAGCAGTGGGGGGCAGGGCCAGGTGGCGCTTCATCTGGATCCTACTGCCCCTGGTTCCTGTCATCTTTGACATATACATATTTGAATACATATTTACTTTCTAAATTTTTTGGGGGGGCCCCATGGACTGGATAGAATGGCTTAGTGGGCTGTATTTTGCCCACCCCTGTACTACAGCTTGAGGGGAGGTGGGAAGACTGAAACAAATGGCATTGATGGATTTGGAAGTGGGAGATGGAACCTCTGTTTCATACAACCAAATAATATCAAATGTGAAGTTCACTCTCTCAGATTCTTTGCATGTACTATTTCAAAAAGGGGTTGAGCAGATGATACTTGAGCATGAGCTTTTCCAACTCACCTGCTGCAGACTTCAAGTGGACACCATTGCTTTCAAACCCTTTGTGGTACAACAGATGCCAGTGTGCGCACTCAGAGCTGCTGCAGAAGGAGTGACTGCTATGTCTAGTTCACCCTTAGACCTCTTAAGTATATTGACATCCAGCAGGTTATGCAGAAATGTCTGATCAGTGACTGAAAAGTACTAGAGTGTTTTGTTTTCCTGTTGTAAGCATCTCTTATTTTCTCTGGCTCTGTCGTTGTATATACAGCCAAAAAGAGTTTCAGGAGCCTACTCTGCTGGAGTGAGGCAAGAACGTCTGCAATCCTCAACAGCAAGGATGCATTGCAAAGATAGGGGAAACTACCACTTCCCATCCCTTATTTCAGTCGTTTTGATAGAGGACATCACACTTGCCCCATGGCCCAGATGGTGGGCAGAGCTGAACTGGGCTCTTTGTGCCAGATCCAGCAGGTAGAGTCCATCTGGCATGGGTGTGCACCTCAGTCCTGTATGCTGTCCTGACAGCTGCAGCCCCTGCATTGCCCACACCAGATGGCCAGGGCACTGTATAATAGGACTAACTGGGCCTGGCTGCAGGCCATTCCTTTGATGCACCTAAGCTAGTGACTCAGTTTTCATGGCATGCAAGTGGCGCTAGTGCAAAGTTGTACCTTTTCTTAAAGGACTCATCCTATTTACTGAGGTAACTGTGACACTTCCCAGCTAAAATGGAAAACTTCCCTGCCAGTGCTCTCATTCTAAAGTTATTTTTTAGCACCCCAATTTCTGAGCCCAGTCCTTTTGTAAGGGAAGGAGTCCTAGACAAAAATCATCCATCCCTAAATCCACTTCACCAGCCTTCTTCCTCTTACTTTTCAGAAAGTCCGTCGGGCTCTCACCCTCCCCGCCCTGTTTTTTTTGCTCTCTGCTTGGGAGCAACAGTGGGAGGGAGTTACACCAGAGCTTAAAACTAATGGAAACGAGCTTGGAGCCCTTCATTTCATCTGACTTAATAGACGGGAGGCAAAACTTTCTGTGGGTGAGAGATTTTTGTGACACCAGTTACGTCATTAGGATCAAGTCTTGCATCCTAAAGCTTGTCTCAGTTGATCCCAACCCCATAAAAGTTGGTCCCGTAAAAGCTAGCAGGGAGAGAGACCTTCTATCGCACAATTTCTGGGCTGTCCTGGCCCTGGTGAATGCAGCTTTCACGGCATTGCTGCCACATCTCCCTCATCCTCCAGCGCAGCTATTTTCTCTGGTCCCTCGCACGCGTCATCCTGCGCCCTTCTCGCATCCAAGGTGCTGCGGGTTCTCTCTAACAGCGGGGCTGTTTCCCGAGCCCCTCCATCCGGCTCTGCTCTGGCGGCGGGACCTGCGCGGCCGGGCGCCCGCCGGGATTGGGCGCCCTCCCTTCCCTAGGCGCCGGGCCGGGCCCAGCCGCGGCGCCTCCCCCGCCTTCCCGGCAGCCCCGAGGCAGGAGCCGCCATGGCGGGCGGACGGGCGCGCGTGGAGTACTTGCTGAGGCGTTTGCAGCGGGCCGCGTGAGTCTTTGCCCCGCGAGCCGGGCCGGGGGCCCGGGCGGGAGGCAGGGCAGCCGCCCGAGGCCCCGCTCCGCCGCCGCCGCCGCCCCTCTGCAGTGCGCGCAACCCTCCTGCCCGTGTTGTCCTGACGGGGCAGAGGGGAGCTACTTGTTGACGGGCGCCTCGTCAAACCGCGTTCAAATGGTGCGGTGTTTGGCCCCCCCGTGCTGTTCCGTGTGTGGAAACGCAAAGAGGCTGCTCGGCCCCGCCCCGCGCACTGAGACTTCTCTAGCACGGATCTCCAGTGCTTCCTGCCTCATCTGAGCACCTCATATACCTTAATTCACTTGTGCCAGAGCCGTGTGAAAGAGGGAAGCAGTGTATCCATTTTCGTAGATTCGTAGATCGCTAGGGGCTGGGAGGGACCTTGTAGATCACCAGGTCCAGTCCCCCTGCACTAGGCAGGAAAAAGACATCTGGGGTCAAGTGACCCCAGCAAGGTGACTGTCTCGGCTCCTTTTGAAGATTTCTAGAGCAGGTGACTGCATTGTCTCTGAAGGGGGTTTATTCCACAGTCTGGACATCTGGACTGTGAAGGAGTTTTTCCTGGAATTGAGTCTGAAGCAGCCTTCCAGGAGTTTGTACCCATTGCTCGTGGTCTTCCCCAGGGGTGCCCTGGTGAACAGCTGTTCACCAAGTTCTTGATGAACTCCCCTCATGCAGCAGTAAGCTACATCATCCTTCTCAGCAGTCCCCTCTCAGCCTCCTCTTCTATAGGCTGAAGAGACCCAAGTCCCTCAGCCTCTCCTGGTATGGCTTGTCTTGCAAGCCCCTGATCACATGGGTGGCTCTTGTCTGGACCCCCTCAAGTTTTTCCATGTCCTTATTGAAGTGTGGTGTCCAGAATGGACACAATACTCCAGCTCCAGTCTCACCAGTGCAGAGTACAGTGGGAGTATCACTTCCCTAGTTTTGCATGAGATGCAACAGTTAATGCATGCCATTTTACAGACATCTTTCATTTAGTGTTACTAGAGGCACTTACTCACTCTGAATAATTTATGCTAAGCAATTGATTATTTGAGTCCATAATTTAAACTGCAACAATGTAAGACCTGGACCACACTTAGAGGCATCTAAAGCAAGGGCTAACAAATTAGTTATTACCAGTATTGAACACTAGATGGCAATCTCTGATAAATGTTGGAAGACAGGGCATGGTCAATTAATTAATAAGGGACCATTCCCTTTAGGCTCAGGCTTGTTAAAGCTCTAGCTTTCCTGTTAGGTCTTTAGATAAACATTTGTATTTTCATTTTAATTAGATGCCGGTGTCCATCTCATTCCCACACATACTCCAAAGGTAAGACTGTGTTAAATTTGTGTCTTAAATTATTCCTCATGCTCATCTTCGAACTCCATGTATGAATTTAATAAGAAGTACAACAAAGTTAGAGCAAAGTAATGGTAAATATAACTTATTTAGAAGATGTGTATAATATTTACCATAGAAGAACAACAACTTCACAAAATAATGATGTCAAAGGTTAAAGACATCTTAATGTACCCTGCATATTTGTTTTTTATTAAATACTGTAGCTATGCTTGCAGGATGTAATATTTGTCTTGTGAATAGAAATAATTATTGCCAGTAGGACAGTGTGGACCATTACAAGTGGCCCAAGTATGAGTGCCTGACCCGAGACATGTTTAAAGGGTTTCAGTTTGCAGAGATCCATGACCATGCCCTCTTGACAATCAGACTCATGAAGGTGTCATATTGGGTGCCCCAAAACGGAACCATTCAAGTTTGCTCATTACTCATGAAAATCTGGAATTACATGGTTTTTTGGACTTTGAGGCCATGTCCAGATAAGCATACACCCATCTGCGGCACCACACACCCTGCATTGCTACCTTGCAGAATGGGGGAAGTGGGGGGGGGGTAGGGAGGGGAAGGGAAGGTTGACCCCAGGAGATCCTACACAAGAGCAGGGCAGCACATGGGGCAGTAGTGTGCACCACCCCAAACCAGACCCTGGCTGGATACAGCTATGCTCCAGCTCCTGACCAGGTTTCCTGATGTGGCTGCAGTCCCAGGTAGACCCCAGAACCCCAGGTAAGGCTGCTGGGCCCTGCACAGTCTCCCCTTCATGACCCGAAGTAACCAGCCATGTGCCAGAGCACATGTGGCATGGGCATTCCCTGGGAACAAGTAGCAATGGCATGAGGTGTGCTACTGCTACTTGTCCCCAGGGAAAGAAATGTCCACGCTCATGTGGACGCAGCCTGATACTGCAATTGGAGTCACTAGGGCAGACCCTGATATTATGGAGGTACTTACAGAAGGTGCCTTGATGGCAGGACTGTGGGGACTACACTACTTCATTAGTTTTGTCACTAGCAGGGTCCTTCAGGAGGGCCGTGATCTCCTGAAGGTCCCCTACCCGTGCCAAGTCCGGCCCAAGGCACCCTCAAATTCTTGCCCACCACATCTTTGCTGTTAAGTATGTATGGGAGGCTGCCTTATACTGCCCTGGGCACAGCTACTCGGGACCCCCGTCCTTGTGATCTCCCAGACCCACCGGGATGTCTCCCCGAATGATGGGTGCCTTCCAGGCACCCTGGCCTTAGGGCCAAGTGTGGCTTCTACCAGCCCCTAATACCACGCCCTAATAGCTCCCCCCCTCCACGTTGCTTCTTCTTGTGCTCACCTGCTCCGGGCCTTCTCTATGTGCTCGCCCCTTGTGGGCCTGGTTCTCACCGCAGGGTCTATACCCCCCCACCCGCGCGTGCAACCCACTGGTTGTGTCTTCTCGAGCTTCTGACTGTCCGGCCAACCTGCGCTGCTACCCTCTGTTCTCTGGGCCCAATCACGCCACTGTCCCCCTTGCTCTCCAGGTGTAACTGCAGCACCTCGGCCTTCCCAGAGGGCTACCACAGCACACGGCTGCTGCCAGAGCTCACCACACCCGTCCCGGGCTTCTCAATACTTTCCCCTGCTCGGGGACTTCTCATGCCCACGCTGGGTTCTCTAATAGAGGAGACTGAGAGAGGGTGGCATTAAGTGCCGCCCTCTCTTGAGCCCCAGACAGGGGACAATATTTTAAGGAGATCATCATGCCCACTCCTGGGCTCTCCAAATGCCCCTCTCTGGGCTGGGGTCTATGCACCCTGCAAGTTGCGCCCTTCACTGGCGCTAGCTGCATTCACACTGGGCTTCTTCAAAGGTTGCCCCCTCTCTGGGGCTTACTGCACCCAAACTGGCACTGGGGTTCCCCCGCCACCAGGGGTTGCCCCTGAGAATACTGCACCACCTCTGGCACATAAGAACACTGCACCCCACAGGAACAGGGATCCCCCCACTACTATGGGTCTCCCCTGAGGCCTCCTCCAACCCCTACAGCCTCGCCCAAACCACTGGTCTAATATAATCAACACAACACAAGCCTCCTGGCTGTAACTGAACATAAGGCACCTGGCTACAACTCACTATCACTGCTCCAGCCTCTGGAGCCACACCTCAGTGTACTCAAGCAGTTCCTGCCACACTCACATCACAGCTCCCTGGAGCTCTTGTCTCTCAAACTGCTAACAAGAAACTACCAAGCTAGCAGTGGCTCTGGGCTTTATAAGGAGCCAGGCCCTGCCCCTTAGGGTCAACTGACTCTCATTAGTTGCCCTGGCAACTTGCAGCTGGGCTCATTATCTCCAGCAGCTTTTCCCTTCTCTGGGATCAAGGCAGACACCCCCAGTGCCCTGCTGCAATCTATACAAGTGGTGGGCACCTACAGTGCCCTGCCACATGCCTTCCCCTCTCAGAAAGTGGCAGGCATGCTCAGTGCCCAGCCACATCACATCACCGCCCTTAAAACCAGATTCCTCTCTAGGAGCAGGGCAGTGAGGTGCCCCACGACAGTCATGCATTGATTAAAAATCAAGGAAAGCGTGAATTTCATCCCTAGACCTCAGAGTGCTGCATAATGATGTGTAAGTATTATCACTGTCTTACAGACTCAGTTTTTCCCCAAGATCACCCAGCAAGGCAATGGCAGAGCTGGAAAATTAAGTTAGGTCTCCTGATTACATTTGGGAACCCTTGTGAGTTCATTCAAAACAGGCTCTCTACAGAGGGAAAATCTACATAATCCAGGAATCCCATAAACTTGCTCCATAACAGAAACTGAGACTATAAAGCAGCAAAATTATAAGTAGTGTGCAAATACTTCTGGACATTCATACAATTATTAAGATTCATGCAATCTTTCCAGACTCAGTGGATATTTTAACTATACATACATGCAAATTATTGGTCACTTATTCAGCTCATGCAAGATACCTTTTTTAAAACTTTTTAAAAAATGTAAATATTATGACATCAAACTAACTACTTAGTTTAGACTAGCAGAGGAAACTGTGACTATTTTATGAGGACATTATGTTTGATATGGTGAAGTGTTATATAAGTAGGTTCAAAATGAGCAAATCCTAACCAAAAATTGATTTACAAAAGCCCAAACAGGGACCAATATATAAAGGGAATTGATACAATTTATATATAAGGCAGGACTAAATTCATAGCAACTTCTGTTTGAAAACAGCCAATGTTTCACAACAGCATTTTGAGGAAACAATACAATTTTAAGTACAATAACGTTCTTAATGAAAGTTAAGCTTGCTTGAAGAATACAACAGCAGGGCATCTATTGTACTATGAAAAGGAAGCAAGATAAGTGGTCTGGACACATCTTCAGACAGTCAAATTAATTACTCAAACTACAGCAGACTCAAACACTAGGCAGAGGTCAATCACATGGAACCTGGCAAGAGATGGAAATAAAAGAGAAAACAGCAGCAGCCCTGAGTCTGAACAGAGAGTGCATAAAGGATCCTAATGCATTTGTATGTCACTTTTGTAGGTCAGTGCTCCCCAAAGGGCCTGTATGCTCATTATGGTTTCCAGTATTGGGTCTGGATCCAGATTATCAATGAGTACACGAGACAGACGGCTGGACATGATCTTTCACCAGGAGCAGGGAGGGCAGTAAATCTTTTTTGACCTTTCTAAGACAGTTAGTTACATTTTCTGAAAAATCTATCAACATGAAAAGCTTTTCCATAGTATGTACAAGAAGGATTGGGCAAAGGAAAAGTAAGATAACTGAATAATTAGAACTTCAGGCCTAGTGCAAAGCAAGGGACTTAGGAAAGCCTAATAGCCACTTTTAATCATTCTCTGATGAACAAAGGATGCCTTTTATCCATGTATGTATGTGTGAAGTGTCATGAGAGCTGTCCTGAAAGTTAATGTGCATCTACATCTACATATTATCTTTATTGGTGACCTTAAATATTGTGCATGTACTTCTAGATAGTCATAAAATGAGTCTATTGAATCTTTTCAGACTTAACAGATACTTTAACTGTAAATATATGCAAATTATTGGTCACTTATTCAGCTCATGGAAGATAGAATTTACCTTTTAAAACTTTTTAAATTTAAGTTTTATAATATATCAAACTGTCTAGTTAGTTTAAACTAGCAAATGAAACTGGGAATATTGCTATGAAGAAATTATGTTTGATATGATGAAGGGTAGAATAAGTAGGTCCAAAATAAGTAAACCCCAACCAAAATGACAAACAGGGAGCTCTCTATAAACATGTTATAAAAGACCATACATTTTAAAGCAAAATAGGCACTTAACTGTAGTTGCTTAAAGATATAGCCCAGATTTATTTTAATCAACAAATTTTCTATTAATTTTACTGTTTAACTTCCATTCCAGTTCCTGACCATGCTGTTTTGGAGACTACAGATTATGCATTTGAGGTATATTAATAAATAAGTACGTTATGATTACAAGTGTGATATTTTTAAATATGGTATTTATAAAAATATGTCAATTATTAAATAATGAGAATCACACCTACTGGGAACTTAATGCAATCTCTTCATTTAAAAGAAAAATTGTTCTTTAATATTTTTGTAGATGGCTATTTCAAACATCAGATACGGAGAAGGAGTTACTAAAGAAATCGGCATGGTAAGTTTTTATGTTGTACATCTTTCATCTGTGAAATGTTACATTCCAGAAAAATATTGATAGTTACCTGCAAATATCCATTTTAAAAGGCTTCAGTTACCCGTTTTATAAGACATCAGGCTATATAGCCTATGAATGAAGTTAAAACTATACCATTTTTTATCATATGAATAATTGGAATGTATGAGCTAAGAATATATAAATGTCTAATGAAAATCCAGGGATGATGGCTTTATTATTATTTGTCTTAATGTGGTGCCTAGAGAGTAGTATTGTAACTTTCATTTTAAACCAAAATAATCTATTGTTCTTAATGGTCAAAATTACTTTTTTAGCTAAAAACACTCATAGTTTTCAGTCCTACTAAGACATTTTTAAATATTTGTACATTTGAAATATTTAAAAAACAATACTTAGAAACTCTGGAGATTTCTTGTCTTTTCAGACATAAAGAAAAATGCAAGTGGTGTTTTCCCTCACTTAAAGCTGTTCTAACCTATTTGATTTTACAGTTGGTTCAAAGGTTCCATGTTCCATTGTACTAAATATTGTACATACACAGTGAAAGAAACTCCTAACCCTCCCTCATATTGCAACCTATATAGAGAAAGTGGACAGATGGAGAAAGAAAAGAAATCTTATCTAACCCAACTTAAATATAATGGGCCTACACCTCTGTTGCCTGCCAGAAACACAGTTTTAAACTTGTATCTCTAACCTTGTGCTCTGCGTTAAGACTCATTTAATGTTCACTGAAATGAATAGGAAACATTCCATTAACTTAATGGTTATTGGATGCAGCCCTTACTGTCTACGTCACTTTGAACCCTCACCCTACACCGCTGAAGTGAGGCTTTTTTCCATTGCTTTCAACCATATAGGATGAGTCTGCAGTTTTTACCTCTTTGCTCTTACACATTAACGGCTTAAATTAAGGTATTGTTTAAGGATGAACTATTAAAGCTGTTCTTAGTGGCCAGTGCCAGCAAGAACTAAATTTGATATAGGTGTTTTGTGTAGATAGTTTTATGTAGATAGTTAATAATATTGTGATAATTATTGCAGTGAAGTCTGAAACGGTATTTTATTTTCATATTCTTTTCAGTCACATCATTGTAAGTATTTTACATTTTTTAAATATTTTTACAGCAATCTATACTTTATTCATGTGGCATTAAATTCTTCAGATTTTACTTTTGCAGTTGAAAGGACACATGGGGTAAGATGCACAGTTGAAAGTAGTGACGAAGTGATGTTGTAGCCATGATGGTCCAGGAAATAGGCGAGGCAATGATTTTTATTGGGGCATATTTTTTATTGGGCCAGCAGCTGAAACATTTCAAAGGGCCAGCTTTGCAAACATGTAAGCCCTTTGAAACGTTCCAAAAACGGCTGACATGCTTCAAAATAGTACCTCCTTAAATAAGGTGTTCCTCATCTCCACTCTCCCCGTCCTTCACGGGGATGGGAGGTAGACTGGAGGAAAGAGTAGGGAACCCAAAGCAAAGTTAAGGGAAGGAGCAGGAGGTTCCCCAGCCCAGGAGCTGGAAGCCTGACACTCCCTATACAATCCCTGCTGGGACTGGGGACACCTGGGTGCAGGGCCATGGAGCTCCTGCCCCTGCTTATTTCTCTACTCAGGGGTCTCTGCTTTCCCCTCCCATTTATTTCCCATCTTTGTGAGGTAAGGCAGGAATGGAAAAGGGAGCTATAGGTTGCTGCTGCCTTCTCTAGCATCCCATGGTTGAAAGATTTTTTTTTTTTTTTTAAACCTTTTTGAAAAGTTGGAAACATTTCTGTTGCTATGTCTGTCTGCACCCTCAAAGTTTAGTTCTCAAAATAACTATAACTTGGCCTCTTACAAGAGTGCCTTACACTAAGAAGTTTCACATAGCTCAGTATTGTGTTATCATACTTTTTCATTCATATAAATAAATATGCTGCCACTTCTGAGACCTAGATTTGTTCCCCAAATACATCTGGTCCCCTTCCCTCTCAGATTATGTCAAAAATAATTAGTGTTTAAAGTTGGACACACAATTATTTTTTAATCTGGGCCTTTGATACTGCATTAATAGATGTCCTGCAAACTCCTGGGATAGATCAGTCCCTGGTATAACTTTTAGATCACCTTAATTGTGTAAATATATTTAATTGGGAAATACTGAATGAAGTCTAAACCGTATCTTTTTCTGTAATCTTGAATAATCCTAGATGATTTTGGCTTGCTGGCTATTCATTCATAGGGACTATTAATACTATACCTTCAGTGTTTTATATTGCTCCTTGGCTCTAAGATTGATCTATGTTCTGAACTACATCTTTTTCTATGACCTTGCATGTATGCTAGAAATGTTTTATTTAACTATGATATTGAAATTTTACCATAGCTCAGTGTTTTGTACAAAACTGTTTAATATAATTAGATTGAGGTTTAAATAATCTAGTTTAGATTTCATCCAGGGGGTTTTGTTTGTTTCTTTTATTTCTGTTGTAGGACCTGCAGAACATGGGTGCTAGAAAAGTCTGTGTGATGACAGATAAGAATCTTTGCAAGCTCCCTCCAGTAAAAATGGTATTGAATTCCCTTGCAAAAAATAGTATAAACTTTCAAATGTACGATAATGTCAGGGTGGAGCCGACTGATCAGAGGTATCATTTCTTTTATATAATTTGGAAAATGCATGCTTTCCAAAATACCTGTTTCAGTTCTCATGGCTCTCATAATTTTATTTTCTACATGCTTCTGTACTAACGGCATATATATTGGTATTAACAGTTAAGTTTGGAAGCCTGGTGCTGTTCTTCTGATTTTCTTTTTCTTCCAAGTTTCATAGATGCTATCTCATTTGCTAAGAAGGGAGGGTTTGATGCTTACGTCGCTGTCGGTGGAGGTTCTGCAATAGACACTTGTAAAGCAGCCAACCTGTATGCATCCAGCCCTGAATCAGAGTTCCTGGATTATGTCAATGCTCCCATTGGAAAAGGGAAGGCTGTTACAGTGCCTGTTAAGCCACTCATTGCAGGTAAAGAAACAGAAGAGTAATATTTTTTTTCTACTTTCAAGGCTCTGTGTAAGTTGTTTATATTTGAGTCATTTCATTCAACCATTTTCACCTCCTTTTGTTTCTACTTTTTGCCAAGACTTAAAGAGCATAGGATCATGTAGTTTGCACCAGCTATTTGTCATCTGCTCACAAATAATCACATGGTTGCTTCTCTTGACCCATTGAACCTAGATCTATTAACCAGTTCTTCCACATGCCCTACAAATACACTGTGCTTTCAGAGTCAAAGGTCAGCCTGAGCTGACTGGCCCATTGGGCTAGAATTGTTAAGGCACACAAGTTTTTGTAGCCAACAGCACACACTGTGATGTTGCTAGTGTCATGTGCTTCTGCCTTCAACTCCTAAGCCCAGATAGCTAGGAAGGAAAGGGGGGGGAGTGGCACTCTACATCAAGGAGGAATACACCTCCTGGTCAATTAGCAAGGGAGGGCGCTCTGAGGTGCTCTGGGTT
>JAGPOW010000261.1:58454873-58496952 GCA_030014935.1 Caiman crocodilus | reverse complement strand
TGCAACCCCAGCTGCTTAGAAGCTGGACAGCTCCATCTCAGAGCATTGTGGACCAACCTCCTTGGCTGGTATGGCACAAAATATGTCTTGCTCCCTCTCTAAGCGATGCTCTGATTCCCTTCCCCTGCTTGCTGTGTCTTCTCCTTCCTACCTTATTTGTGCTGTTCTCCCTGCTCCCCTTGGAGCTTCCCATGGGAGATCCCTGTGGGATCTGCCATATGCCAAACAACGTGTTGCGTGTACCACTTTTGCAACATATGCCTTGAGTTGGTCACCCTTATCCTAGAGACTAAGTGAGCATGTACCTAGCAGTCAACAGTGGCAGTAGTGTAGGGTAGACATATCTGAGCTAGCTCAGTGCTTCTGTGGGACACTGATACTGGTTTGGAGCTCAGTGTGGATTAATTTGCCTTGCCTCTCAGGCAGGTTTTGCAGCCTATGATGAGCTCCACACTGCTACAGCTAGGCAGCTACGAGTTCCACTGATAGCTAGTTGATCATGTGTGTGCTACTTCACAGTCATTGCAGTGGAGACAGTATGAAAAGCTTAGTAGGATTCAGGAAAAGGTTATACCTTTAGATAAATGACTATGCACACCAACATTACATAAGATAGTTACAATATTGGAATATCCGGCTTCAGAACATAACCCAATGGCTGATTGGGGATGAGGAAGAAACTTCCCCTATTATGACATCATTGTTGGTTATGGTGGTTGTTGTGCCTTCATCCATCACAAGTTGTATGTACTGGCTGCAATTACAGACAGGATATAGAAGTCCGCAGGTCGTAATCCAGGAGGGCTATTTCTAGGGCCCTTCAGTAATACACAAATGCATATATGTTGACTGAAAAAATATGTCTGTTAGGGACCAGCTCATAATACCAGGGGAATTTGAACTCTGGGGTAGGGTCTTTATTTTTTAGCTAAGTAGGCTAGGAATTCCCGAGTTACTGCCAGAAATATTTGAAAGCCCCATTCTCCTTGGATTATTGTTTGCTTTGCTATTATAAACAGAAAATAAAGTAATTTACTGATTCCTAGCTTGGGTTTACATTTTGATCCTAGTCCAGAATCCAATCAATTGCAGAAGGTGATTCAAGTGACTAAGAAACTTTGTAATGATGTAGATGTAGAGTAATAAGCAGTTATTGTATGTAGGTATGTGTGTGTGTGTGTAGCTGCAGATTCATGTGCAGCCAAAAATAAAAAAACCTCTTAATGCCTCCCTTAGTGGATTTTTAAATGGTAGTAACAGTTGTGTGTGACCACTGGTGTAGAAGCAGTATAGATACAAGCAAAGTGATGTATTCTACTGGTCGCTACCACTATGACAGTATTTAAGGGTGTTTTTCATAATCTTTCTCATGCGTAATTTTAGAGATGTTCCCTCCTTCTCTTCATTCTTTTTTCCCTTCCTTTTTTGTTACATACTGTTTGAACCTTCTATTCCCATAGAGCAGTAGTGTCAGACATATGGCCCATGGGCTGAATCCAGACTGCAGAGCCCCATAATCCAGTCCCTGGTGCTGCCTCATTGACTCACACACTGTACCATCTAGCCTTGCACCACACTAATTGGGGCTGGTCCCTAGCTGCACCACACATGCTGCTCTCTTAAGTCAGCATCCTGGACTGGCTTGGGCAGGTGCTGCATGCGCTGGATCAGGACATGGGCAGGGGTCTGTGGACCTAATCCAGCCTGTGAACCAAAGCCATACACCAGCCCATGGAGCCAAATGAGTTTGACACCCCTGACATAGAGTGGGACACAGAATGACCACCAACTGCATGGCCATAAAACCAGTAACGTGAAATTTCATGCAAGACTCCTGTTGTGTTTCATCTTCCATCTGATCCCTTAGAGCTATTGCCACTATATTGTTATTTTTACTATCCAAACATCTAAGTCTCCTAGAACATGTGTGTATATTCACTGGGCTGTTTATACTGAAGTTTTGAGTACCGGTATTTCTGTAGTTGGGACTTTAATCACTTTCCACTAAACAGCCTAGGCCAAATGCATTTCTGATATAACTCCACTAAATTTGTTCTGTTTACATTAAGAAACTTGAAGAATTTAAGTTTAAGAATGAATTTGTCATTAACCAAAACTATACTGTCTCACTTAAAGTTAGTGGACTTTTAAAAAAATTGAGTGAGTGGTATTTTTCTCCATGCACATACCTCTTTTCTTTGTTGATGGAATTACATATACACATGGAAGAAACAGCCTTAAGAATCATCTGCAGCTTTTCTATAAATGCTGATATTTTCACCTCCTTTTCAAAGTTGTTTCCAAGACCTTAGTTCCCTCTCTTCTGTCAAACATACCTATCTTCTGTAATGTTAGCTATATTATCTAAGCACCATATATGGCTGGCCAGAGCACTTAACTATGTCTTCTCTGTCCCCTAAGCCATACCCACTCTTGCCATATATTTAGAGGACAGCAAAACTTTAAAAGCAGGAAGGAAATCCTTAGTCACTGATTTTCATGTGCTCTAGATGTCAGCAAACTCCAGGCACTGAAGAAATTAGCATATGGCACATTGTCCATAAAAATAAATCATATGGTCATCTGCTGACACCAGTCTGCTCTAACTATTTTTCTGCCACTGCTCGCAGCAGTTAGTCCGACTGAAAAGTGCTTCTCCGTGCAAGCATACGGGGAAGAGAAGTTAGCTGCTGCCAAAAAAGCTAACTGCCACATGAAACTCTCTTGCTTCTCCTGTCTCCTGACCTGGTTTATCCCATTTATACAAACTATTATAACTGCAAACTGAAGCCAGTAATGTCTCTTTTTTCCTTGGTGTTTGTTTCAGAGAGATGGCTGTTATGTATGGATATGTATTCAGCTTATCTTATGATTAAATTAAATCCAGAACAGTTTTCCCCATTCTCTGCATCCTACAGTCAAGGCTTTATGTTTTATTTTAGGAGCTGACATCCGTACTGCCAGAATCAAAGATGCAGGGCTTGTTTTGGCAGACACACTCCGGAAATTCTTGTTTGATCTGAATGTTGATGATGGCTTAACTGCACTTGGTTACTCTAAAGCTGATATTCCTGCACTAGTCAAAGGCACTCTGCCTCAGGTAAGCCAGAAAGCAAAGGCAATTTTCCTTTAAAAAGCAAACTTTTAAAATTAAGATATTTTTATTTTAAAATAAATGTTTGCATCCAGAATTCTAGTGTGACCATTAACAATGGAGCAATTAATGAATGAAGTCAGTTATTGCTTTCTGCTAGCACAGGGTTTTCTTTGCAGTAATATGAAGTGCATATTGACATCTATTAGTCACTTGCCTTTCAAAAGAAGATTGAATTATTAAACCAATAGAAAAACTTCATACTTACACATTTTGAAAAAAATAAAGACAGTTTCCGTAGTATTTTTGTGGAAATTGTTCCCATTTTTTAGCTAGCTATACCAGCTATGCAACCAAGAACGATTAGAAGTGATGTTTTATCTGCTAAGAATGATCAAACTTGCTTTGCTTTACACTTCTCCATACTGAGGAGTTGCAGTGCTTTTTCCAGATGGCTTTCTTTTCTAGTTCTGCCAACCCCCATCAGAATTTGAAAAAAAATCCTCTGGAAAAAACGTTTCAGTCCACTTAATCTAGAGTAAAATTTGGTAACTCCCTAGTAAAATGGCAGATTCATTCATTTGTTGCATGTTGTTACAGCTACCTATGATTTTTATGCCCTGTGATAGCAAGGAAAAATTTAGGCAGGCTGAAAAACAAGTCATTTCCTTTAACTGCACCCTGTAATTCATCTATTTCTCCTCACCCATAAATTTCAAAGCTCGTTACAAATGAAGGTAAGTAGAATGATTCCCATTTTACATTTTGGGGCAAGGAGGTACAGAAATGTGAAGTGACTTTCCTGGCCCTACACACCAGATCAGTGGCAGAGTCAGAGATTGAACCCAACTCAACCTGACATCCACTCCTATGCCTTATCCACTGCCATACAGGGAGACTTTTGAAAGTTTCTATTGATAAAATCTTGATCCTTTAAAATATTAACTTTTACAGATACTTGATGGAATGTGCTACAATTACAATGAAGGTTTTTTGTGGGGAGGAGGGAGGATGGGTTGCTGCTACATTTGTTCCCTACTGAAAAGGCTTTTTGTCCAGCTCAAGTTTACTTTTAATTCAGAAGCCTCTTTCAATTTACTGTCCTTTTATAGCAGTACTAATTGATAACTGCACAAATAATTAGGTGAACCAATCAGTTTTCAGACCCTGTCTTACTATACAAAATGCAGTGTAGGTATCTACATGGTACATTATTCATAGGGGATCTCAGACAGTCCAACCTTTGATTTTTTTTTTCTTTTCATCAAATGATCAGTTTTTTTGGACCACAACCACCATCTTTTAATCCTGGCAAAACACTTTCTTGCAGATTTATACTACAAATAAAACTGCAGAATGTATTCCCACCACAAAACACATGCGCCTGGGAGACAAACCCACCAGGTTTTGGGGGTCTTTGAGGACAAATGTTTACACTTAAAATCAAAATGGTTCATTTTTTAAGTAAATCTATTGAAACCTGTCTCTTTACAGCACAGCAGGAAATCTGAAGAAGTTCAGATTCCAAGGGCCAAGCAGTGGCTGGGCCTGTGTGGGTGTTCTAGTGGAAAGGAGAAGTCACAGAGAGCCCATTCTCTAGTCTCATTACTCCTCCATGCAAATGTACAAGAAGCGGGCATAATTTGGCTGCAGACACTGGCAGGCACAGGAGATGTGGATGACTAGTGCTGGCACCAGAACTCACTGACTCACTGAAGAGACACTCCCTGTGTACTGGCAATATCAGCAATTCTGTATTAAGGGAATGCAGGCTGCATCTATATATAGAAGGCAGCAAGAGCTTCTGCTTGTTAGTTTATTCAGAGTCCTTGGAAATATTACAGCTTCTCCCAGCAGCCCAGCCTGCTGCTGCACTGATTTGCAGGACTGTAATGCCCTAAGTGAGCTAAAACAGACCTGACAGCTTAAACAATGTAAGGCATCTAGCATTTTTTTTGGCCACGTCTGTGCTTACAAAACTTCTCCAGCATGGCTATATTGGTCAGGATAGGGAAAGAATGAGATGTGATCTGGTGAATATGTAGATGTGCCAGCAAAAAACCCTAGTTTAAATAGAAAGAGTCATGCCTGCAAAACTGCCCTTTTGCTATTATAATTTATTTAACTGGGAAGGCAGAGTAGGAGCAATCACATGGTTAGCTTGGTATAAGCTGCATCCTCACTTGCTGGTATAGTTCAACCATAGAACTAGATAGCAAAGACCTCATACTTTACATCTGCCCTTTGCACTTGATGTAGCTGTCTTGAATTCTATGTGATTTTGAAGTAAATATGTTAAAGCTGTTGGCTGTTGAATTTGTGTAGCACTCACTCCCATGCTTCCAAAATTAGGGCTCTTTTAGCAAAGTCAAGTCCTTGCCCATAGCATTATTTTTCCAAGTGTGGACCACTTCCAAGTTACATCGGACCAAATAACATGTAGACTTTGTTGAACAGGAGGCTGTCTGTAGGCCCAACACATTGTTTACCTTGCAAAGTACTGAAGCACATGCTTAAGTTTTGTTTAAATCAGTGGGACTTTCACTCATGTTAAAGTACATTGCTGGGTCAGGGTTACTGCTTCCAACCAAACAGATCTGGAACATGAATACAGCTCACCAGAGGCGAAAAAATCATTAGATATATTCACTGCTTGGTCCTACCATGTCTGTTTAGTTCCAGAGATTTAAATTTAAATTTGTCTTTTGTACCTTTGATTCTGCAAATATGTTACTAAACACAACCTCTGCTTGCTTTGCTTTTGATGGGCATTTCAGTTCTCAGTACCGCAAAGACTTTGGTGCCTAAAAGCTAAAAATTGAACTTCTACATCCATATATAACAGGGGCAGGCAAAATATGGCAGTGTGTGGGTGTGTGTGTATGCAGGGTGAGAGGAACAGTGTGCATGCTTGCGTGCGTGCAGGTACAGGGTGAAGCCCACACACGCATCCCACCATACACATGCACCCATCCCTCCCTCCCACTGCCATACATGCAGATCCCCACACCAACACCCCATCACACAACCCAGTCACCATCCCCCATACACACAGCCCCCCACAAACCCCATACCCACACACACCTCGCATATCCACACACAAGCCCACATGCTCCCTCACCCCACATTCACCCCCTCACACCTATCCTCCCCCACACGCTCCCCCACATACCCACACACCCACAGCCCCCACAAACCTATACCCACCTCCTCATTCCCCCCACCCCTCTCCTACAATATACAAGAGTAGGACTTCATTTTAAGCTATTATGCAATCACCTCCATATACACTACACAAACACATGTAAATCAGGACACAAATATTTTTTAAATCAAATTAATGAATGTTGTAGATGTTCGATTTTTAGAATATAATTGGTATTTTTCTGGTTCCGAGATGGCTAAACCCCTTGCTTGAAAGGAGTACTTGCAGGGGCAAGAGGAGGGACTTCTGATGGCAAAGGTCAGGGATTAGGGGGCGGGACTTCCATTCAAAAGATGGCAACCAAGGTGTGGGGCACCTGTCAAGGGGCGGGGCTACCCATGCGGCTCTTGACAGCTTGCCAAAACTTGGTAAGCGGTCTTCCATCCAAAATAATTGCCTGCCCCGATATATAACAACCTAAATGGCCCTATTTTTCAAAAGTGCCAAACACGAGAGCAACCACAATCTTAATATTTTCTTAATATTAATTACTTGCACCATTAATACAGCACTATTAATTACTTAATACACCATCAAGTTTCTGCAAAAGTTAATATTTCTGACATTTCCTAGGTTTAGAGCAAGGCTCATTACTATTGTACTTAATCTCTTAACAAAGCTTGTGTGTGTGTGTTAGTGCTTAGAAGTAATATAAATTAAAATATATTTATCGACATGAGTACTGGCAGTAGTTTCTGATGTGTTCGCCTTGTTTCTTTTATTTGCTTACAGTTTTGCAAAATTCTACAATGGGGGACAGGCTCAGTCATTACTACAGATGGACGTGATTCTACTGTTTGTTCAACTGCTAGTGATTTTACCCAAAGCTTTACTCAATCCAATTTAATCCAGATTTTTCCTTCATCTTTCAGGAAAGAGTGACTAAATTATCACCACGACCCCAGACTGAAGAAGACTTAGCTGCTCTCTTTGAGGCTTCCATGAAAATGTATTAGCTTCAATATTTTATAAGTGTGTTCTTTAGTGGCAAATATAGAGGTAACTTTTTGTAGACATGGGAGCTGTACTGGCTCTGATAATGACAGAAGTTGGACCCTGTCTGTTTATGTGTATCACTTGTTGCCAAAAGGTCAAGTAATTCGCATTCAGCTCAGATCTGTATTGTGATTTAGTAGCTCACCGTTTATTTTTAGCTCAGTAATCAATGGGCACCTATACACGTGCTAGACATCTGCTCTGAGGCATGCTAATTAGCACATGGAGCAGACTTGATTGAGTCTGCTAGAGCGTGCTGATTATCATGCTCCAGCAGCCTCCAGGTCATGTGTATTCAGCGTCCCTATGCTTCAAAATGGCAGTGGTGGAGGCCTTTAACTAAAGCTCATTTGATGAGCCTTAGTTAAAGTTCCCACTGCCATTTTGAAGCACAGAATGCTGAACACACATGACAATGCAAATGTTTTAATTAGAGTGACTCTCGAAGCCGCTCTAATTAAAAGCCCACACACACACACTGGAGCATGTGTAAAGATGCTGAATGCTATTACTCATACAAAGGTGTAGTATCAGATCTTTTATCTTGCTCTTGTTCAGAGTTGCTGGAAAATACAGAATTATTTTTCATAGAAAATTTTTACTTTTGCTTGTTAAAAAGCTTCTTGAAATGTTTTAACCAACAAATATTCCCTAATAAAAAAAATCGCAACCTGCTCTGTTCAGGAATTTATTATTATTATTTGATGCTGAGATAAAGATGGATAATACAATGACTACAGAATAGTTCTTTTTAAAAGACTGAAAGAAGGATTCACAGAAGTTTTGTTTCATGGTATCTATTTTTAATGTGGATTGCTGGGTATTTTTGTCTTTTTCATATAGTAGTTATATACCTAGGAATGACTTTGCGTGTTCAGGGCAGGTAGTTAGCTGGTTGGCTGTCGCATGAGAAAGGGAAGTGAGGAGGGAAAAATGAAACAAAACTTTCACAAGAAAAAATCTTACACTTTTCTGTATTTTTCCCCCTCATGAAACCCTTCAGGTTATTGAGCTTTGCCATCTGCATAGCACAGGTTAACTAGTACAGCAGTATGATATGGAGGTAGCAAAAAACAAAAAATGTTTTTTAAAAAACACTTGAAGTTGTATTTGTTTCTGTATCATGGAAGTGAACAAGTTTTTAAAGGTGTTTTTAAAGGTGGGAGTTTAAAAACAATTTAAATGTACTAGTTGCTAGTATTAGCTGCATACATGGTGTTCATATTTTATTCATTTTTTTCAGTCAATTTTGTGTTAAATTCTTTCCAGGCATGATTCCCACAGCACAAGGGTCAATGTAGGAAAAGCCTTAAAAACTTGACGTGTTGATTCCCTGTTTTGAAGTCACCCGAAATATCACACTCCCAGTGGCACAGATGAAGTTTTGTACTTTAAAAGCTGAACTGATCTTGTTGTAAGACTGGTGCCCACTCACTCCATGTTAGGACTGCCCCACCCCCACCCCCACCCCCATTATGGAAATATATATTGAATGTTGGCTTTAAGTCCGTTTAGTACCTGATCAAAGATGGAGCATGACTGTAGACTCTAGGCCCTCTATTTACCCATAGAATATGCACAGCCTGGAGAGAGCTAGACAAACTGTTGTCAGCATGCCTCAACCTGCTGTTAGAAGCTAATTCATTTTCCTTGTCCCTTAATTTACTCTACTTCCTAATTTTCTGCTGAATTGCTGACAAAAGTTTTGGCTGTAAAGAAGGGTTTCATGATGTGAATGTTTCATTGTGTCTCAGCAGCACAAAGCCACCCAGCTCATAACCTCTTCATTAGATGCTTGTGTGGAATTAATTTGTTTTTTCTCAGTAAAGTTTCATATTTTTTACCCTGATTTTTCTGTGTGGTCTTCTCAGTACTCTGCAGTAGTATCTATGTCTGTGGGTATCTCATTGTAAACAACCATTTAAGTTTTGTAGAGGATGCAATTCCTTCATGTACTAAAAAGCAGGTAGGGATAGTTAGCCATGTTAGTCTGAGGTTAGGCAGCAGGTAGACAGTTAACTTACATTATTGTTCCCAAGCAGTTGCTGGGTGGAGAGGAAGACAGGGTTTTCCTCTCTCATGTAGTTTTTATTTACCACTTGTAGATGAGTAATTAATAAAGAAGATTCACTACTTTTAAATACTTTGCTACTTGCTGGTACAGGGGGAGTTAGGATCATGCACAGGCAAAAAGGTGTAATAAGATCTGATGCTGAATCCCACAATCATACCTCCTGCCATGCCTGTGTGTGGCATTTCAGGAAGCACGATTGTAAGGATCCCACAGTAGATCCCATCCTGCCTTCATTTACATGGGGGCCTTAGAGCAGAACTGAGAGGTTGAATTAAGCCTCATGAGACTCTCTGATGTGCATGCCCAGTTTGTAAACTAAGATTTGTGCATGCATGCATGCATAGTTACAATTTACAGACATGAATTTGTTGTAGGATGCACTCAAAATCTGAGCTGCTTTTTCTGCTTCTGACTTTTATTAATACTTCACAGACTAAAGCCTTTATCATGTGTCTTATAGCTTGCAAGTGCCTTTGTGTTACAGCAGTATCCAAATAAATTATGTTTTATTTCCTACAAATATAAGCTAATGAAAATGTTTGAAACTTGTTTAATTTGTTCGTGTTTTTCTGAACTACTAAATTAAAACCTGATAATGTAGCTGTGAATCATTCAGAGAAAATTAGCTTTCATTAGCTTCACTGGGAAGCATGATTATGCCTGGATAAATTGTTTGTTCAGTGAGCTGACAGTATGCTTAACAAACCATTGTATCATGAATAATAGTCAAAAAGAATGTCAAAGTAGTTTCAAAATAAATAGCAAACTAACTACTGTGCTTTGTCTAAACACTTTAACAAACTGCACTCCACTGAGATTCTGTTGTTCAGTGTATACTGTTTGAAGTTGTATTAAAAACTGTTATTAAAAACCAAAAAATTTTGAACATGATGCTGTTAACAGTAGAAGTTAACTAAATTTCCACTTCTGTGGAATCAAAGACATTTTTCTGAATAATTAACATATAAATCAGGGGTACGTCAAGGATCTTCCTTTTAAGAATTAATGTTTATGGGTCCACACAGTAAGATTTAGATAGGTTTTAGACAAGTGCTTACACAACATAAGAACTGCCAATGTACTTGGTCAAACCAAAGGTCCATTTTGCCCAGTGTTCTGTCACACAGTGGCAGACTGTAGATACTAAAAGGGAAAGTGTATGGAAAAGTGTACGAAAGGGTATGACCAGGATTTTTCCACTGTGCCTCTCTCACTTGCAGCCTCTAACATTTAAGGTTCAGGAAGTTCTGATTCAGAGGCTATACCCCTAACTCCCATGCTGACTAGCTACTGATACTTCTTTCCTCCAAGAATTTGTCTAATTCCTTTTGAATCTGGCTAAACTGTCACATCTTTGACAATGAGCTCCACATTTTAATGTGTAAACCCCACCCCCTCCTTTTCTTAGTTTTAAATTTGCTACCTACTAGTTTAATTTTGTGACCCTCATTCTTGTACAATGAGATAGTCAATAAGGATTTATTATTTACTTTCTATTCACTATTTAGTATTTTATAACCCTTATCATGTCCCACTTCAAGCATCAATCGTCTCAACTGAATAGACCTAACCTCTTCAGTCTCTCTTCCTTCATACTACTAATCATCAGAGATCCAGATTTTCCATTTCCCGTGGAAAAAGCAGAGAATGCGGATTTCCACCTTTACCTAAGGAAAGTGTGGATTTCTCATTTTAATGGAGAAACACTTTTTGGATTTTGCACTTTTGCAGGCTGGCAGAGTTCCAGTTTGCAAGGGGCTGGGGGGAGCTGGAGGAGGGCCATCAGGCAAGGGATGCCCATATGCATGTGCACGGCCACCAGACAACCTGGAGAGTAGGTCCCGCAGGTAAGTCTGGTGGGGGGAGGTGAGTTGAGCAAGGCAGTGGCTGAGGCTGCTGCCCAGCTGGGAGGTGCATAGGGCTTGGGGCCCAGGGCTGAAATTTGCGGCCACTGAGCCCCAGTGAGGAATGAGACAGGGTCAAAAAGGTGGCTCATCTGGGGGGCAGGGGAGTAGGACTGACTCCCCACTACTGCACGCACTACTGGGGGGGCAAGGGAGATCCTTGCCCCCCAGATCTGAGTGCAGGGTGGGGGCAGGCACAGGCTCCCTGCCCTGCTGCCCTCTCCCAGGGCCTCCACAACCCAACTGGTATGACCCAGCATTGCAGAGCAGAGCCACGCGGGGAAGCTCCTAGCCTCTGTGAGCTCTGCACTGCCCTGGCAAGGCATCCCCTGCCTGTACAGCAGCAGTGAGGGGCACAACCCCATGCCACTGCCTCCACTGCTGCTGCACAGGCAGGGGAAACTTTGCCAGGGCTGTGCAGAGCTCACAGCACCAAGCAGCTTCCTCATGTGGCTCTGCTTTGCCCTGCCACACCAGGTCACATCCACTGGGCTGTAGAGGCCCCAGGGGAGGGCTGCAGGGCAGGGAGCCTAAGCCTGCAGTGGGCAGGCTGCACTGTCCCCACAACACACATGTATCTGGGGGGCACAGGTCCCCCACTGCCCCTCCAGGAGTACTCACAGCAGCAGCTGGGCTCCACACTCAGCTCCACTGCAGCAGCTGGAGCAGCTGGGGATCCACTCTGGCAGGGCAAAAATCAAAGGTAAGTTAGTGCAGACTGCTATCAGTGCTCTGTATGTGCTTTAATCAGAGTTGTTAGGGCTCTGAGTCTCTATGTGGGTGCTAACTCAGCAATATTTTCCATCCTTCTGAAATCTGGAAAGAAGGATGTTAGCTAAAGGACACACAGCAACACTATTGGAGGTCACCCCCATTACTCCCAGTATATTCACTTAACTGGCCAGGATGCTCCAGCTCCTAACACGGGGTCCTTGGACCACCCTCTCATCCCCTGACAAAACTGCGATAAATCCCTCACTACTATATTAAGTGGGGGAAAGGGCTTGTGGTGATTTACTGTGTTAAAATTAAGAAAGTATAATATAATAACTTTACTTTGGACTCACACTGTTACTGCTGCCTACTGGACAGGTAACTCAGGCTCTGTACAGGTTTAACTTTAAACCATTTTAAAAGGTCAGGGAAGAATGAACCTTGACAAAATAGGCAGTTTTAGCTCTCTTTATACCAGCATAGGAGTAGACACAAGCAACAATGATATCTAAACTGTTTACACGGATATAATTTAATACCAGTATAACTGTTATATCTATATCTGCCCCAATTCTCAACTTTGGAGCTTGTGCATTTATCTTTATTTTAATGGGGTTATATAGTAGTGTTGGCTTTGATCTTCATGCAGCTCCGATTTAAATGAACAGGTTTTGTATGGAGGCTGCAGAGTTGTTGGTTGTAGCCGTATTGGTCTAAGGACATAGGCAAGCAAGGTTCTTTGGGTAGATATGATAGCTTTGATTCGTCCAACTAAATAGTTGGAAAAAGTTCTTTGCCAGCTTTTGGGCACAAACACCTTTAGCCAGGCATATGGAGATGAAGGGCCTGAAAGCTTACAAAGAATTTTTCCCCAACTATTTAGTTGGTCTAATCGAAGCTATCGCATCTACCCAAGAACCTTGCCTTGTATGAAAGCTGACATTTTCTGAACCATCCTAGATTTTCATGAAATATTTATTTAATCTGTTTGGCTGGTGCCTGTCACAAGGCATCCAAGCCTCTTGCAATGATTTATATTTTGCCTTTATTGCAAGTTATTAAAACTTGTAGCAATTGTTTGACTTGTGAATGAATCCTGGCTGAGGTAATAACTAACCACATTCCGGAAATCCATTTAGGAAGTTCTGATTCATTCATTGCTGTTCTAGGGCAGCACTGCATGCAGTGAAGCACTGATAAGCAACATCCTGAGAAGGATGTACATATGTAAATATTTGGGTGCTTTCCAGAGAGAGTGTGGTACATTTTTAGGACTAAATTCGACTAAGTTTGAAGCAGCATTCAGTATCTTAGACTTTTTTTAAATCAAATTGTTTGTATCTTAGTTGAAACTAAAAGAGGTTTTTTATTATAACTACTTATTTTTTTCATGCTGATCAAAGAAAAAATCTGGACAAGGCTGACTTTTTCACTGTGCAGCTTTTATTCCTTAAGTATAAGGAAAAATCCATTATGATTTTTAATTGAGATGGTAAAAAATACAGTTGTCCTATAATAAAGGCAATAGTAATGACCTTATTTTTTAACAGAACAACAGGAAAAAAATCTGAAAGATTAAGTTTAAGAACAATGTAGCCTTACTGAGAACTTGTATGCATTTGGTTTTGAGGAGTTTAAAAATAAACAATTGACAAATCCCTTGTGAGCTTCTGTGATTCTTTAGAAGAATCTGATGAAACTCTGCCCTTTGATGACTTGGATTATAAAACTCAGAGGTCACTTACTAAAGTCAAAATGATATCAGGATGGGTGGGATTACAGAGCCTTTGGAGATCACGACTGGAATTCAAAATGATCTGGACAAATTGGAATAATTAATTTAAGATCAATTAGTTCACATAAGTTTTTTATGTATGTGTATTACATTATTCATGTGCATGGGCATATTGTGGTTGCTGTTTGGCCCTGTAAACAAGCAGAAGTCACTTTGTCCTAAGTGTCATAGTGAAGCACAGCCAAAATCCCAAAACTGCACTAATTTCAAAAGAAAAGCTGCAGTTCCCACAAATGAAACATTTCATGACAGTCTTCTATAGTCTCAGAATTAATCAAACCAAACAACCACTCTCTTTCTACCCCATTGTATTGAAATAGTTGTTATATAAACTGATAGAAGACATATTGCAGCCAAATTATGATAAGAGCCAATTAAAATCATATACCTCTCAATGGAACATTTATTTCAAAGTCTAAGTAGAGCCACTTTCATACTAATATGATGCCAGGTCAAAAAAAATTGCTCAAAAGCTGTTAGCAAAAAATTATCTTTTTTAAATTTTCTGATTTTTTCCAAATACTTTTAGTTCTTTTGAAAAAAAAATTAAAATGCAATGATTTGGGCTCCAAAGAGAAAACTGCAATATTTTCAGCTTTTACTTTCTTTTGAAAAAGTGGAAATTAAAAAAAAAATGCACACAATCTACTTATTTTCAAACAATTCATAAGAAATAGGTGGGTTTTTTCCTCCTTTACCTTTTCTAAATGTGTATAATGGATGCTCAGCACTATGTTGGTGCAGCTAAATAAAAAATAGTAAATCCACAAATTAAAGTTTTAAGAACAATGATGATTCATGTCACAATTTAAGGACAGAAACTGATTCCACTGCATTCTAACCTCATGGAAATCAGTGTTAATTTCCCTGGAGTCAATAGACCTACAGCAACATGCCAACAATAGAATGAGCTCATAGTCTACTCTGCTGATTAACTGTGAACCGTAATAGAACATTATTGTATTATGCAATATATGTCATAATGCAGAGAGAATATGTACTGCAGCTGTGTTGATTTAGAACCTTAATTTCACAGTCTGACTTCTGGTAGTTTTAACTTAGCCATATGGAAGATATATTAGTTGTATCTTTATATTTTTAATATGACACTATTTGAATGTTTGACCTAAGCCTTAAATAAGCCATTTGGCATTGATCTGCTGATTTACATCTGCAATCCAATGGATGCTGTTTTAAAGATTGATTGTTAAAGGCTCAATGACATTGTTGCCTCATTATGTGGCAGTGTCACTTGCTTCTTTGCATTCTAAGAATACCATTGTATGGCACTGTTGATGTTAATGTGGACACAGCTGTAGTGGAGGTTATGCTCTGTGTAGAATTTGTCATCTATCTTCACTTAATAGTCTGACACAAAATAACAAATACACTGAAAGTACAAACCTGTACTCTAAATACCTATTGAATGTAAAAATTACTTCTCTGCCATGAAAGTGCATCATAGAGCAAATTTTCTGTTTTGACCTTTTTCACTTCAGAAAAGAGTAATTATTGTTTAAATACAAAATCCTAACCTGGTTCTTGGATTGGATGCTTCTGGGGACTGGGAATAACAAGCAAAGCTTTTCCACCTCCAGGTCACTAACACAGATCCTGCTAAATCTCCAGTGCCTGTCAAATGGCCAATCAATAGCATACATGGAATATGTTGGTGGTCTTAGTCCAGTTCCCAATGGACAGACGTCTGTATCAGAAAGGCTGTCACTAAAATTGATGTCCTTACTGCTGGTATCAGCAGAGAGGCCAAAGAATGGGAAGAAAGACTGAATTATCCTTATCCTACTCTATTAAAACCAATGATGTGTCATTGACTTCAAAGGGAGTAGTGTAATCCTACATCCAGATGATCCTCCTGTGCTATGATTTAAGCATTACAGGCCAGTATTACTGGCGTGTGTTTTCTGTGAATAAATACAGGCACCTCTATTCACATTCTTACACTCTTTGCAATGGACACTTTGCATACCTACTTTAACAACATGACTAGTGTTTGTGAGGTTATGTGATTTTCCCTCCCTCTCTCCCATTTATGTGAGGTGTTTTGAGGTTGGGTTGATTCTTGGGGGTGAGGGGAGTGTGCATTTAAAATGTGGGCTGTACAACATATATTTTTTCAAGGAAAAGATCAAAGCAACAGGCTTGCACTAGGAACAATGAATGCTAAGTCCAAGGTGGTTCCTGGACCGTGTGAGAGTTCCTTCCAACACCTTACACTGGCCTCCAGTCAAGCTTGTGTTGCTGGAAATCTGGCACATTTCAGGAGCACAAAGTCTACACTGGAAATATCCTTCTCTCCTTGTGGTATAACATTCTTAATAAGGTACAAAGATGTAGCTGGCAGAATAGAAAACTGACAAAAGGGGAGATTGTTAAAGTAAGGAAAAAACATGCACAACAAAGAAGACACTTTTACAACAAAGCCCACAAACTAGTTACTGCAGGGCACAGGAGTTGGGTTGTGACTTTACTGCCTGTCAGCTACATGATCTTCTTTTTCTTTTTTCTTTTTTTAAATTTCGTGTCTCCGGCCCAATCAGCCATATCAGTTCTGAATTCTGTTGACTGAGCAGAGCTCAATTGTTCAAGTCTGTGTGGTGCTACCAGCAGCAAGTATCCTACCTCCCAGACTCTCCAACCTGGGGCTTCAAATAGTCCCAAATCCATGGCAGGCATCCTGTGTGCAAGCCCCAAACCCAGAGCCTTGGAGTTCAGATTCAAAGTCCCTTTAACTGCAATGGTGCAGAGTCAGACTTGAAGTGACACGTAAACTGCAAAAGCAGAAATATGAATTTGCACTGTGATTTAAACAGCATTAATGTATTTGTCTTTCTTTGCCATATGTAAGCAAATGTTAATACTCTATTTACTTTTGTTTAATAATAGATCAAAGTTGATAGTAGTTCAACATGTGAAACAATGAGAGTGAGAGAGCAGATTATTTTTTTAATGTAGATTCATAGATGTTAGGGGCTGAAAGGGACCTCACAAGATCATTAGATTCAGCCCCCCTGCACTTGGGCAGAACAGACTGCTGGGGTTAGATGACCCCAGCAAGGTCAGCATCCAGATGTTTTTTGAAGATTTCCAGAGTAAGCAATTGTACCACCTCTGGGGAGAGTCTATTCTAGACCCTGGACACTCGTACTGTAAAGAAGTTTTTCCAATCTAAAGTGATCTTCTAGGAGTTTGTGACCATTATTTCTTGTCTTCCCCTGGGGGGCCTTGGTGAACAGTTCTCCCCTTGGCCCTGATGTAAGCCCCTTCAATACTTGTAGGTTGCCACCAAATCCCCTCTAAGTCTTCTCTTCTCCAGGCTGAACAGTCCCATGTCTTTCAGTCTTTCCTCATATGGCCTACTCTCCAGACCTGTGATCATAAGCGTAGCCCTCCTTTGGACTCTCTCAAGCTTCTCCACATCCTTCTTGAGGTGTGGTGCCCATAACCAGACACAGTACTCCAGTTGCAGCCTCACCAAAGCCAAGTAGAGTGGGAGGATGACATCCTTCATCTTGCTTAAGTCGCATCTGTAGATGCATACCAATGTCTTACTCGCTTTGCTGGCTACAGCATCACATTTGTGGCTTGTGTTTATTCTGTGGTCTATTACAACCCGCAGGTCCCTTTCAGTTGTGATGTTAGCAAGTGTAGTGGTACCGAGCCTGTAAGTGTGTTATGGATTGTTTCTCCCCAGATGGAGCATTTAACATTTCTCTGTGTTAAATGTCATCAGGTTTTGATTCACCCACCTTGTGACCCTGTCCAGGTCAGCCTGTATCCGCAGCCTATCCTTCAGCATGACCACACTCCCCCATAATTTGGAATCATCTGCAAACTTTGCCAGTATGCTTTTCACACCCAAATTCAAATAATTAATAAGTTGAAAAGCACTGGTCACCGTGCATCATGTTGATTCAGTTCCCTCTATTAATACTCTCTGGGTCCTGCCTCAGAGCCAGTTTCCTAGCCCCCGGACCGTTAAATTGTCAAGGCCACAATTCCCCAATTTTACCATGAGAACATCATGGGAGACCAAGTCAAACATATCTTAATCCTTGTAAAAGTAACAAGTATCTAATATCTCTGTGACTAAATTGTTCCTGTTCTTTAATATCAAAACTGCACGGATCTTTGCCCACAGGAAATCTGATGGGTCTGTTTTGTCATACTTTGCGAGCTGCTGGTTATTTAGGTGTAGTCCTGAATAAAGTGGGTTTCAGTATTACCATTCTGATAGAGAAGTGTGACACAATTGCACTGTACTCACTTTACACAGGTGTAAACATTTGCAGACTGTGCAAAGTGAAGCTCCTCTCTTCAGAGAAAATAGCCTGCAATAAGTGAGGAGATAAATCTGTAGCACACTTCACACTAACTCCTCACTCCCAAGATAACTTCCACCACTTAGAAAGTGAAACAAATGACACAGGAAGGCACAGTAAGAGGCCACTGATTGACATTCAGTTAAGAGCATGATGGAATCTGCTCTGTGATCCTAAAAATCACACCTTCAGGTATGCCACACATGCAGATGTCTACACAGGAAGTTAGCGCAAACAAGATAACGCACTCTCAGTTCATACTCTGGTTGCTACATGATAACTTCTCAACATAGACAAGCCTTAAGTGAAGTTATTATCAATGCCCCATGTGATTCTGTTTGTCTTTTGTTTTGGAAGGGTATGTCTCTCACCACCACTTCTCCATTCCTTTCTTCACGTAAACATTGTGATGACTGTGAGAGCTTGGCTGGACCCACACGTGAAATTTAAATGACCAAATTAAAATAGTGCATCTAGCACAGGAATGCAAGATCGTGACTGGGACTATGCAAAGTAGAGCAATCCCAATTGATTTAATCTCCTGTGCTATTTGTCAATGTACCCAATTTATTATGCTAAATCATTCATAAATAACTGCATATCCCTATGTGATTGTATCCTCCTTGGTGACGCATCTTCCCTTGACTAAGGCATATTTCTCAAAACAGGCTTTTAATGTCTGTCTCGGGTTTTAAAAATGTCTCCTTAGACCGTCACTAGTGCAGACTGCCCCACTGTTAAAAAAGTACCCAAAGGCAGTGTCCTGTGATCAGTGCCCCAAGGTATTCCATCAATCAATGAACACCCATCCCCTTTGATTGAAGCATAACCTACAGACTGATCAAAAGCTTGCAAAAACAAGTTTCGCACCTAGACTCCCCAAAACAGGATCTGAGCGGTTAGCAATTGTAATGTGATAATCCCTTCCTACCTGCTTTGTTTGGACTTTAACTGACCAGCTTTCAAGAAGGAATGCTTTGAAGCTATACAATTGAACAGTGTAAGAATGAAACAGAGTTGCCAGCAAGGTGTGCACTCCAGGAGAGACAGAAAAATCATGCTGCACCCAGCTAATCATTCCTGGATGACAGATCCATGCTCAGTGAAGGCTGTAAAGACAGAAACAGCTTCCTGCCTGCATTGGTAAGAGACACTTTTGCAGCTAATATATAGTAGGACTTTTGTAATAACGCATTTACTGAATATTGGATAGGAGTCTTTTCCTGTCATTTAGGTTTATAATTCATGTATGGTATTGTTATTAAGGCTTTTCTGCCATTAATCAAATGAGGTGTTGTGTCAATCCTTAACTGCACTAGGTCAGAATCCCATTTTTTACGGAAACAGTTGGAAATAGATATTTATTTCAGTCATCTTTGCAACCGATGGAATTCCATTTTCTAAACAAAGCTTCCTAGAGGGGCACAGTGAAAAAAAATGTGAATATTTTGCAATAACAGGGCAGGTCTCTTAGGTGAAGATACTTTCCACTTGAGAAAGGCTTCAGTAATACTTTTATTCTTTTGGTTAACACATCTCAAAAATAGTTTAATGAATAAATGTCCCACTTTTAGCATCAGCCATCACTTTGCTGAACTTTGGGGGTTTCCAAATTTTGCCGTATGCTAAAAGGAAAAATAGCATGTAGCACTATAAACATGCTGTGCTTTAGAGAGTCTTCTAAGAGTCTGGTGTGTTATAAATAACCATGTTAGATCAAAAGGATGTAGACTCTAAACATATTAAATTACTCAAGAAAACATGCTGTCACTGGTGTGAAGACTGATAGCCCTTTGCTATTTTATATTAGTTAGCCCCATCCTACACTAACCTCTCCACAGTATATCCAGCAAATTGTAGTGTACAGGCAACTAAGGCTAGGGACAGACATTACACATAACCTGGTTTAAGTGATCAGAAACTGGTTTAAACCTGTAACAGAGCAGACATTCAGTGCATATAAACCAGTTTCAAAATGGCCAAAACCAGTTTTTACGTTCAACCAGGTTTATCGGACTCAACAGATTTGGCTCAAGTCGGTTTATGCAATGTCTGTCCCAAACCCCTTGCTGGTTTAAAACAAATCAGACTCTCCCGGCATGCTCTCCGGGCTGGGTGGGGCTCTCTGCTCCACAGCAGGGCTGGCTCCTCACCTCTGATCTCTAGTTGGAGGAGGGACTGGCCCGAGTGGAGACGCTGGCGAGCACAGAGCCATTAAAGCAAAGTGGGCAGGGAGGAGATTAATTCTTCCCTCTTTCCCGTCTTCTCCCACTGCCGAGGAGCAGAGGGGAGGGGATTGCAGCGGTGGCCCCTGGGGCTGGCGGACCCCGGCTGCAGGGAAGGGACGGAGGGAGGCATGAACCCTTCTCCCTGCCCCCTTCTCCTTAACGGGGCCGTGCTGTGTTGGTTGTCTCGCTGGGGGGAGCGAGGGAGGGCTCTGTGCTGTGGAGACTCCCCCTTCTACCCAGGGTGGGGAGGGGGGCTCCGTGAGGCTCGGGATGGGGACTCTTCCTTCTCCTCTTCCCCCCCATTGCTGCGGGGCAGGGGGATCCATGTGATGCCCAGCCCCGGGGGGTGGGGGGGGCAACAGAAAGCTCTGTTTCGTGCTGGGGGGGAGAGGGTCTTCTAACCGTTTGTTACCCCATAGGGGCAGCGGGAGCGCAGAGCTCAGCTGGGCAGCGTGTGGGTGTGTGTGGGGGGGGGGTAGGGACCGCTACACACTCCCCTCATGGCGGCGGCAGCAGCAGCAGGTGGGGGGGGGGTCAGGGTGCTTGTGCCAGGTGCGGCTCCACTTTGCGGAGGGAGGGCACAGAGCCTGCAGCTCCAACACTAGCAGCAGGGGAAGCGCTGCACCGGGCCCAGCTGTTTCCCCTGTGCCCTGCCATGTAGGTCTCCGCCGGGAGCGGGAGCGGAAGGAGTCCTGCCCCCTGCTTCCCTACAGAGTCCAGCGCGAGGCTTCACCTCTGTGAGCGCGGTGCTGCACGGATGCAGCACCGAGCTGTGATAGAGACCGCCACTGCTGTGCTGCAGCCCCGCGCAGCCTGCCCGGCTGCTTCTAGACCCAGGGCCCGGCGTCATGTGCTCGCAGCTCTGCACCCACAGAGAGGAAACCCCACACTGGACTCTGCTGGGAAGCAGGGGGTGGGGCTCCCACTGCTCTGGGCAGAGTGTGGGGAAAGCAGCTGGCTCCAGTGTGGGCCTTTCTCTGTTGTGAGTGCTGGAGCTGCAGGCTCGAGGAACAGAGCCACAGGGATAAGGCAGGCTCCTCTCCCTGCCCCCATGCAGTGCTGGCCGGAGCTGCACCTGTGCTGGGCACAAGCACCCTGACTGCCCCCTCCCCTGCATGAGGGAAGTGTGTGGGGGTCCCTACACCCCCCTCCCTGACACACTCACACTCACGCTCTACTCAGCTGAGTTCCAGGGGCCTGCTGCCCCTCTGGAGGGAGGAGGAGGGAGAGAGTTTTTCCTAGCATGGAATAGAGCCTCCCCCTGCCCTGTGAGGGTGAAGAGTGGGAGAAAGTGCCCCCCTCTGGGGCTGGGCAGCATCCCATAGAGCCCCCTTCTCCCCACCCCACAGCAATGGTGGAAAGCAGATAGAAGAGTCCCCCTCTGGGTCCAGGCAGCTTCACAGAGTGCCCACCCCCACTCCACTGCAGGCGGAGAAGGGAGAAGAGCCTCCCCCCCAGCACCCAAAAGGGCCCCCCTCCTGTCCTCAGGGTGGTGGGGGAGAGGAAGAAGGGAGAAGAGTTCCCCTCTGGGCTGGGCAGCTGTGTGTGCTAGGAAGTCCAGCTGTAAGGGAGCTGCTGGGGCAGCCACGTTTGGCCATGACCCACTTACATAGCTCAGCTTCCCTGTGGAAGGGAGGGCTGCTCTATTGCCCCTGGGCTTCTGGCTTGAGCCACTGTAGGCATGTGCCAATCATCTATCCACTTGCAAACTGGTTCACTCTCTACACGTTGGACTAACCTGCAAAGACTGAAACAATTCAAGCTTAGGCTTTTTGAATATCTGTCCCTAGCCTAAATGGATTACAGCAAGGGACAAATGAAGCTAAACATTTTAAAGGCAAATGGAACAATTCCTTGTAAAACAAAAGTCCTTTGGGTAAGTCAAGGAAGCTAGGCTTAAAAGCCTAGAAACCCTCCTCAGTGGGTGCATCTACACAAGACATTTACTGCACAGTAGATTAATTAGCTGTGTGGTAAATGTCATGTATCTACATATGTGCCCCAATAGGCTAGAGTCAACTAATTTACTCTGCAGCAGGATAGTACTTGTATTTTGTATCGTGGAGTAAAAAACTCCACAACAGTATATGAGTAGACACTGAAGGGGCTGGCTAGGGTACAGAGGTGTTTTAGTGTGGGGGTTCCCTGCTGCCTAGCCCCTTACTGAAGCACCCTCATACTCCACACAGCCCCTCTCCAGGAGCATCTACATGTTCATTACTGCGCATTTCATTTAGTACTTCCTTACTAACTAAATGCACGGTACCTAAAGTTACTGTGCGGTAGCACTGGTGCACAGTGATTTAGTGATGCTAACTGTGTATTAGCCTAATAACACTGTGCAGTTAGTACGGTTTTTGGTGTGACACGCTACTGTGCAATGTTATTACTGTGCACCCCATCCTCATTAAAAAAATAGGCAACTGTGGCATCGATGCCTACATGGTCAGATGGATTGCTAATTGCCTGAAGGGACAAGTGCAGGGTGCTGCATTTGGGCAGTAGTAACCGGCAACACACTTATAAGGTGGGGAACTCCCTTCCTGAGAGCACAGAGGTGGAAAGGGATCTTGGAGTCATCATTGACTCCAAGATGAACATGGGCCGACAATGCGAGGTCATGGTCAGCGGGACTAACCGGACCCTATCGTGCATCCACAGGTGCATCTCAAGTAGGTCCAAGGAGATGATCCTCCCCTTCTATGCAACACTGGTCGGGCCACAGCTGGAGTACTGTGTCCAGTTCTGGGCACCCCACTTCAAGAGGGATGTGGACAACATTGAGAGGGTCCAGAGGAGTGCCACCCACATGATCCAGGGAAAGCAGGGCAGACCCTACAATGAGAGGCTACAGGACCTGAACCTGTTCAGCCTTCACAAGAGAAGGCTGAGGGGGGACCTTGAGACTGGCTATAAACTCATTAGTGGGGACCAGAAGGGTTTGGGGGAGACCTTGTTTCCCCTAGCGCCCCCCGGGATAACAAGGCATAATGGCCACAAGTTGTTGGAGAGTAGGTTTAGATTAGACATCCGTAGGAACTACTTCACAGTTAGAGCGGCTATGATCTGGAACCAACTTCCAAGGGAAGTGGTGCTGGCTCCTACCCTGGGGGTCTTTAAGAAGTGGCTCGATGCCTACCTGGCTGGGAAACCTAGTTTCTCTCCTGACCAGGCAGGGGGGTCGGGCTTGAAGATCTATAAGGTCCCTTCTGACCCTACTTCTATGATACTGTGGTTTTATGATTAAGCTAATGCGCAGTAAATATCTCATGTAGATGCACCCTGCAGCATGTTAAGCCAGGACAGCGGCTAGACTGGCAGGCTGATCACCTAGCTGAGGCTGTTCTGCCCTGGCTCAACATGCTGCAATCTTGGGCACATGTGTAAATATGTGCCCACAAGCCATAAACTCTGGAGTTTAGTTTATTGCAGCACATTAATATGCATGTAGACAAACCCAGTATGTATTTGTAGTATAAATAAGTCCTGTTATCTGAGGTGGTTTACTTTAATCAGATTCCTAGAAACAAGTTATATACTTAAAACAGTAAGATCTTTAAACACCCATAGTGTCAATAGAGGGGCTATGGAGTGAATACATGATATTTGACATATCCAATAACTATCTCAAATACAAGGAGGTTCTGCACCAAGGCCACCAATCTGCAATTAATTTAGCCAGTGTCACAGGCTTTTGCTGGTTCGGCAGGGTTTCATTGCACTTACCTTGAAACTTTCCTTTTTGGTTTAAAGGGTGGTTTAATGCCTCTCTCTGTGTTGGGTATTTCATCGTCCTGTCATGTGGTATGATGCCAATGTGAAGTGACGTCTAAATGGTCATTTTCATATTTTTCTGACCATGAGGGTGGTCAAGCATTGGAACAGGTTACCTAGAGAGACTGTAGAATCTAGAAGCCCTTCAAGGTTTTCAAAAGCAAGTTAGACAAACAATTGACTGGTATGGGTGAGTCAGGGATGACCCTGCCTTGAGCAGGGGACTGGACTAGATGACCACATGACTTCCCTTCCAGCCTGAATTTCCTCTGATCCTATACAGGCAGTCCTCGAACTCACAACACAATTGGTTCCTGAAAACTGTGTCTTACATCAAAATGTTGTAACTCAGAACCAATTTTCTCATAAGAAACAATGTTATAAATGGGAGATTGGTTCCTGAACCAAGGCCCAATACCCTATTTTCACCAAAAGTACCCCAGAATTTTGTATTCAGTCAATTATAGATAAGTAATATAGCTACATTAATGTATTTATATCGTAAAAAGCAGTCATATTGATTTGGAAGGGCTTCTTTGAGGTGACTTTGCTGGACTTTTTGAAGGGTTCTTGGCTGAAGTCTTCTCAGGAGTCTAGGCTGCACGTTTTTCTGAAGTCTTGTCTGCTTTCTTAAAGAAAGTATCCAAGCAAGTTTGGACAGATGTTCTTCAGGGAAATGAGCATGGCATCACATCAGATTAAGCACTGTAAATCAAAATTGATGTCATAAAGCTGAAACAGTGTCAATTTATAAACTTTGTAAGCATGAAATGTTGTAACTCAAAACAAGTTGTAAGTCAAAGACTGCCTCTCTCCTTCTTTTAAACGTATCTTATTTTAACTTATCTTTCATAGACTTTCATAGACGTTCAGGCTCGAAGGGACCCTGGAGGATCATCGAGTCCAGCCCCCCGCCCCAGGGGCAGGAAGTCAGCAATCTTATATTTAAGGAGATCATAAACCAAAGAGAGAATATGCAGTGGCATCCTACAAGGACCTAGACCTGGACATTACAAATCTATGTGCTGCATGCAGCAGAGAGAGCAAGACTGATGAATGACAACATGCCTGGACACAAGTAAGTTTTACAGTTCAAATGGGTATCATTCTTCAGATTTATCCATGTGAAGGTATATGGGACATCAAATGATCTTTGCCTTTCTAATCCAGCAGTGGATTTTGGATCAAAGTAGTTTGAGCACAGGGCATAAATATGCAAAATGGTTCCAATTGCAGGAACCATCTTAAATAACTCCTCTTTGCCTCAAAAATCATCTAGGTTACTTTGTGAACCAGCAGCTGACCTCAATTAAGCTTCTAAATCTGTATATGAAAAAGGACCAAAACAAACAACCAAAAAAGAAAGCACGTGCAAAAAGGATATTGTTTGATTAGGAGGAAAGAAATCACTGAGTCAATATAGGTCAAATTGCTTTAAAATTAGCAAGTCTGAAAAAAATGTAATTACAAGTTTTTTTTCACAAGCATTTTCATGGTTCGTAAGTACAGTATAGTTGGAATAAATCAGACTGTTTAATGATACTTCACAAGTACCTTTGGTTAATTGCCAAGTGCAAGGGCTGATCTTGCAAAGTCTCTATGTGCAAATTTCATGGGATGTCTGATCACACAGGGCAGGGCTGTCAGCTCAGGTAGCTTCATGTGGCCTCTGAGGGGTTAATGTGCAGCCCCCAGGCTCTCACCCAGATGCCACTGCCTGCTGCCTGTATTGCTCCAGCTGCAATAGCAACCAGTCTCCTGGTTTCATTACTTTCCTCCAGAAGTGCAGGAGCTGATGGTGAGTTTGGATCCCAGGAAAGGCAGGACAAAGTTTGCCTGCAGGAGCAGTGGTGGGGAGCACCCATGTGGGTACGCATTATCTCAGGGAAGGTAACTCTCATGTGAGTGCACATTGAACCAAGGTGATAGGAAATTGCACTCACACCAGGGTGCACTGCGACTGGAGGGAAGGGAGGGTATCTGTATGGTTTGTCTGGTGCAGCCTACCCATCGTTCAGCCCCTACTAGTCCAGCCCTCAGGGGCTTATAAGTTGGACAGCCCTGATATAGAGCATGTAGGAGTGGTCCTATCTTAATTATTGCTAATTTGAAACTCAAAAATGTTGACACTAGTGTGTGTGTGAGAGAGAGAAAAAGCAGATAAGGACACTATGATCACTCCACTGACACCACTGGCATGGCTTATTAGGACCTAAACCTGTAAGCCAGTGATTCTTAACCAAGGTGCTGTGACACAAGGTACCACAGCAATATTAGCACTGTGCTGTGGTGTGCTATATAATATTAGTAGTGTTAGGTGTGGAAGCACTTACACAAGATTCATGAGGTAAGTGACTCCCATAAATTTCATGAAGGAATCCAGAGCATCAAAAAAATCCTGACCTGCATGGTCTTTCTGTGTTCTTTGCACCAAAAGAATTGCAAATTATTTTTCTGTGGTCAAAAAAACTTAAGTCAAAGCTATAAGCTGGCATTATCTGTGGGGTGCCTTGAGTTGAATAAGCAACACCTGGAGTCTAAACTGGTTGAGAACCATTTCTGTAAGCATGTGTTACCACACATTGTACTTCTTACAATGACTTATTCATAAACTTTTGCAAAACTGAAACCACAACTTGTAAGGGAATTGATTCTCTCTCCAGACATGTTGTCTTACATCAGCAGTGGTGATGCATAGGGGGTGCATGGGGGTGCATGTGCACCCCCTGAGAGTGGTAGTACACCCTCTGACAGGCCGCATTCCCCACTTAGGCGACGGACAGGGGGAGCAGGCGAGAGTGCTGGTGCCCCCCTGAAAGCACTGGCCAAGGAGTGGAAGTGCTGGATAAAGCACCATGGCCACTTCTGGGAGCACCACAGCCACCTCCCAGTTGGTGTGATCCAGTTGGCGAGACTAGCTGTGGGGGTAGCCCTCCCTCCCCTCCCCCAATCACTGACTGATCGCTGGGGGGAGCATGTGCCTCCCTGACTAAGGTGGCACCAATCACCCACGTAGGTGACCCAGACAGAATAATCTTTCCCCACAATCCTGAAATATCCTTCCCCATCTATTGGATGTGACATGTTGTATTTTGCAGTTAATGTTTGGGATTATTTTTCTCTTTCCTCTCTGGTTTGCAATGGGATGATACCTGTACTGCTCTTTTAAAATTGCACACTTTCTACCCAATCCTACCTGGTTTTCTGTTGTAGACTGTTGCAAAACATTCTGTTTCAGTATGCTTTTTACATTTCTAAAAGTTCTTACTCAAGTTTGGGCAGCATCTATACTGCAAATTTGCAGCCAGGCACAGATTAAAATCCTTGTTTTATAAAGGAAATAGAGATCTTTAAGGTGGAAGGTTGCCACTAAAATGCTGAGAGAAAGATGAGAGTGTTTTACAGTACACTGGTATTCCTTTGGAATGCTTGTTTGTTCCTGCCTCAGTTCACCTGTAGCTATTTCTTAATTATTTTTCCCTGTTGATTACATTTCTGTAGACAGAAGTTTAAACTGTTTTCTTCCAGCAACAAGTCTGGCACTAATATTGCACCATTGCTCTGCAAAAAAAAATGTTTTAGAGGACATATACTAACAGTGTCACACTAGTTTTGTCCCAGTTTACTTTTAAATGGTTAACAATGTCTGTCTTTGAGTTCACAGTCCTGTTTCAGAAATACCTGTGCTTTAGCCTGATCCCAGTGCCAAAGGTAAACATAAAAAATAAGCTCAGGTGGCTCAGTAGGGATTAGATTTACAGTTAGGCAACCAGAGTACAGGAATCATAAGACTTTGACTTGGTAACATTCCATATATATACAGACAAAGGACACCCTGGGCCAAATCCTGCATTTAGTGAAGATGATGGAATATTTCCCAGTGACTTCACATGAAGCAGAATCAAGTCTAGTTTTTTTAGAGAGAAAAAAAAATGTTTCCTAGAGCCAGCATAAAAAATATGTAATTCTACTGTAATTTTTTACTAAATTCAAATCAGTTACAGCTAAGAAAACCATGGGACTGCCCTAATATCACATGCAGTGCATAATCCTAAGAGAATAAGCCTGCACAGGTATTAAGAGCCTAATTTGACCTGCAAAACCTTGATGCGAGACAAAGACAGAAACTAGTTTGACTCATAGGGCATATCTCTACTTGTTTCTTGGTGCTTCTAATAGCACCTCTGAAAACATGCCCCATCTACCTACTCCTGCTCAGCACCTATACCAGACTCAGAAATAAGGCAGGGAAGATGCCCTGAGGGCAGCCATTATTCTTGAGACCTCTGTCTCCAGAGTACTGATTCTCATGGCACAGGGTGCCATCAGGATGGCTTCTTTGCCTTTTTTCTGTGTTTGGTGTACATGGATCTGCAATGGACTGGTGGTGCTGTGCTCACTCAGGAGCATGGCAAAAACAGTAGTGCCTATCTGGCGTGAGTAAGGATGAAAAAACTGAGGCTTTGCCCCTTACTATCTCTTACTTTCTTTTTACCATAATGACAAATATCTTTCCTAAGTTTCCAGTCATAGGTAACTAATAAGAAGAATGGTTTTAAATGTGACTTATCCTGATAACAACCACTATTCTACATTTTAATATAAAAAGAAACCTGAGTAACCTTTGGCTAAAGCTGGGGGATAGTAATATCATACAGATTCATATGACATTCTTCCACCAACAGCTGTCAAATTTAGTAACTGAAAGCACAGGCAATTACCCTGAGATTGCCAAAACAACTCAGCAAAAGTTGGGAATAAAATCTATAAACTTGGGCTCCTATTCCTCCGTTTTTGAGACCACTTTTGGATTTTGTGTAAACCCTTCCCATACTCAATCATCTTTTTTTATGGGAGCAGAGGAAAATGAAGCAGAATACCAAGAGGAGTGAATTGTATCTGTTTGTAGAGATCCAGAACAAGGCCTGTGAAACACTTGAATCCCCCTTGAATCTGATTTGTAAGTCAGAAATTATGTGTAGGCCTTGTCCTGGTTCTCTCTGCACAGTAGGATTTTTACCAGCTTGTACAGTCTGTTTTAGGAATGCACTTTGAAAGCAACTTGCTCAAGATACAGTATCTAAAGCATTGTGCCAGTGGGTGCCAGATAGTTTTTTGTTCTTATATTTAGCATTTTTTGTTTCTATATCCAATTCCTAGGGAAAAGAGCATAAGATGTCTTGATTATTGTTACAATAAAATAAAATTTAACTGTGATTAAATAATTACCAAGTATGTTTTCAAATTGGAAAAATATTTAACGACTAAGCCCTGGAAGCATCTCTTCTAAGCCTCCTAATCTCTGAAGGTTAAAAAGGCTAAATTTGTTATAGCTTCTCATTTTTGTCTACAGTTCAGTGTTGGGCTTTATTGTTTTTTATCCCTTTTAAAGCTTTAAATCCCTACTGCATAACCTCCTCTGCTCTATTCACTGCTGAGTGGATGCTGCACAGATCTTTTTATTGGTGGGTAATGGATTTGGTGTGATTGCTTGACACAAGAACAATAGAAGGATAAACAATTCCATCTGGGACCATGAAATTCCCCATCTGTTGAGTGTGGTCATGTTTGGTGAGTGCCAGGCAGAGACAGATGAGCAAGCCAGCCGAGCCTGATGTTAATGACATCAGTTATACAAGCAGAACATGTGGCACAATAAATCAAAAACTAATTGAACTTTTGGTTGATTATATTGCCTTCCCACTGACCATTTTAAACACTCCAGTGTTTCCTGTAACAATAGGTCCCCTAATAGATTTGCTGACCTGAGACAGCAGGAAACTGCCCTTAGAGGTAACAAGTGATACTAGGTTCTCTGTCATCTGCTTATGAAACAGGGATGCCATTCAAAAAGCTGAAATATTTCTTGGTTCAGGATTATAATTTGTTTGATATTGATTTTCTTTTAAGAAAAAGTTTTGCATTAAAATGACAGAGGCATCCCATATTTCTTTAGCACTTTTAAAGATAGGGACCTTAATAATACTAGTTAACATTTCTGGTGGGGACTAGGTTTACTTTTGTGTAGATTATGCACGTGTGCTGGTAATTAATGCCACTGAATGCTCAAGTCATAAGGGCAGTGCATAAGAGAGATCACACTTACATGACTCATTTGAGATCTGTCAAATCTACTTAAAGTGTTTCTAATATACCCACTTCTGTAGTGTCCAGACCAAAAGATTTTAAATAACGGCATCTAAATCAGCACTTAGGCATTTAATTTTTTAGAGGTGTTTGAAGTCCTATTGATTAGTATAAGAGCCAGGGTTGTCCAGCAACTTTTGATACAGATTAAAAAGTCTCAATACTTCAAAGCTTTTTAACATCTTTTCTGGAAAAAAATTGTCTGGTTGTCAAATAATAGGTACCTAGGTGTGAAATTTAGCAGACATAGAAAGCTGAAGAGCAATATAGTGTTCTTACTACATATTTCAACTTTTGGCTATGGGAAAAAAGATTTTTCTATTTATTAAAATGTAGAAGTATATTTAACATTAAACTTAGACACAAAAGAATGCCTAATAGCAGTTTTGTAAGTAGCAGATCTCCTTAATAATTCACCAGCTGTACCAAACAGACTCTTGCTACTTTCTTAGTCACTTCTGCAAAACTTGTAGTAGCTGAGACTTGTAAAATAAGATGTTGCTACCCTTATAGAGATGTAAGTAACAGCCAAATTCAATCTTTGAATTAACAGAATTCATACAAAGACAGATGGGAGTAGAAAATTTTGCAATGAAGAATATGGAATGAGATGAGATCACAGCATCAGTCTGTCCTTTGTAGATCTGGACAATGATCACAGAGCCAGTTTGGATTAGTGAAACCTATTTACCAGAAGTTCAGAGCAGTTGAATAAAGCTGATGGGCAGTCGGTCGAGAGAAGTGGAAAATGCATCAGATTTACAGCTGCGGCGATGAAAATTTAGAAGTTTTCACCACTGTGATTTCATCCAAATGTGAGTACATGAAAACCAGAGTAGCAGGCAACATTTCCTTTTAGATAGGATGTTTTGCCATTAGAGAAATATTTCAAATAGCACACTCACTCCTCTGTTTGTTCTGCCATATTGTGCTTGCAATACAGACCTCTTTGGTCACTTTTGGAGTGATACATGCAGGTGCTTAGTGATACATGCAGGTGTTTAGGTATGGTAGCTTTGTAACATACTTTCACAGGAAAAATGAAAGTTCTTGATTTTGTGTTTATATACCTAGAAGGTGATCACTGATCTGCCAATGAACAGCCAAGATTCTTTGCTGTGAGACAGAAAATAAGATGCATTTAACTCTGTTGGATCATCAGAGCAGAATTTCCAAAACTATGTTGTGGGAATAAATATATGATTAACATTAATTACATTTGATGAAAGTAAAGTATTGCATTTGATTGAACACATTACTTTAAATTCAATAACTTCTTTTTCCAAAAGAAGTCATGCAAAAGCATGGAAAACTATATGCAAGGGCAGATATCATCTTTATTTCCAAGCTACAACAGTGAGTACTCAGCTGTTTTGTTTTTCAGAGTATAAAAAGAAGCATGAATGTGGATTTCACTGTAAAGGTTTTCTTTTTAAGTTCTGTGGACATGTAAGTGTCCTTTATCAGAAAAATTCAGAAGCATCTTTCTCCTTGAATTCAAATTCCTCACAAAAATGTTGAGCTGTTCTCTGCAATTTCACTGTTGCAACTGTACGCCTATGTAAGTAGGTCACTTCAGTGTACTCCAAGATTCATTCTTGTTTCAGTAGCTATTTAAATAGCTGAATGTTTGTTGGCACTATGATTTCCCTTTCATGCAGGTCCTTTCTGCAGGTCATGCAAGCTGCTCACCGTTTATCCTGGTAGATGGCAAGCAGTGATTTGGCCCGTGACACAAAATATGCGATATTTTTGTCATTACCCACATTTGTAAAGTACCCAGTTTATTTCATGTGGGCATCATTCAGATAATTCAAATAACACAGTACTTCCCTAACAGAATACTATACTGCACTGCCCAGTAAGAGATTCAGTAAGCTCATGCTGGAGAGAGATGTGGGCAACGTTTTTTTATTGGTAAACTTTTCTCTGCTCATCTCTTATTAAAGGTTTTGCTTGTCGGACATAAGTGAATTTAGTTATCACTTCTCTGTGAAATCTTGTTTATTTTTCCCATTGGTAATGGTGGTAATAACAGCTTCAAAATGAGTCATATCTGATTTGTGGAAAATCATCTTAGCTCTTTTTGATTGCTTTTTGTCTCACTCATGCCTTATTCTTTCACAGCAAAAGATTGTAGTGATCCTTGCAAATTTCATCATTCTTTTGAATATGATAAAACAATTTAACTTGGTGCATATTATTTCAATGATGTTTGCACACCATTGTCTCTACAATGTATTGTGAACTCTGGCAGTTAGGCACTCTGTTATATTTTACACCTACGTGTAATTTCTTTTGTTTTCTTGGTGGTACATTCTTGGTGTGGTGAGTTAACCAAGACCACACATTTTAGCAAGGCAGGAATGTGGTCATTACTGCTTAATCATAGAAGTCAAGGGACTCAGACAGAATCTTATATAGCCTCTGTTACTGTCTTATGGAACATCATACAGGCCAAATATTTTGAACTTTGTATTCCACACCCTCATAAAGGCACCTAGAAACCTGCCAAATTTTCAGTGGCAGTAATAACACCTCTGAAAATCAGGTAATCTATGTAATCAGCCTCTAAGGTACCTCCATGTAGGTATTGCAATACCTAAAATGTAGGCAGCTTGCCCTAGGACAGTCATCCAACTTGACAAGGCTAGGCACCAAACTATTCTCCGGGGTATTCTAGATCAGTGTGATTCTCAGGCTTTTTGTGCTAGGACCCACTTGTAAACATCAATGGCCAGTTCCAAACCAGTAACCCTCACTCCCAACCCACTGCCCCCAGGTCCCAGACCCCTAGCGTGATGGGGGGGCAAGCAGCCCCTTGGAGGTTGGAACACTGCCAGCCTGCAAGCCACAGTTTCCCACCTTTTCTCCTTTAAAAGAGAATCCATTTTTAAAGTTTGTTGATTGATTTTCAACTTTTGTTCGAGACCCATTCATAGATTGTAGAGTCGGAAGGGACCACAATGGATCATCGTGTCTGAACCCCTGCCTCTGGCAGGAAAGAAGACCGAGGTCATATGACCCCAGCCAGGTGATTATTTAGCCTCCTCTTGAAGACCTCCAAGCTAGGTGATAGCACCACCTCTCTTGGAAGCCCATTCCAGATCCTGGCAACCTTTACTGTGAAATATTTCTTCCTAATATCTAACCTAAATCCACTCTCAACTAGTTTACACCTGTTATTCCTGGTCACTCCCTGGGGTGCCTTAGTAAACAGTGCTTCCCCTATTCCCCATTGACCTCCCATAATAGATTTATAGGTGGCCACAAGATCTCCCGTCAGCCGTCTCTTGTGAAGGCTGAATAGATTCAGTGCTCTCAACCTCCCCTTGTAGGGTCTATCACAAAGGCCACTAATTATGCGAGTGGCCCTCCTCTGGACCCTCTTGAGATTCCCTACATCCCTCTTGATGTAGGGCCCAAAACTGGACACAGTACTCCAACTGCGGCCTGAGCAGTGCTGCATAGAGGGGGAGCATCACCTCCTTTATTCTGTTAGTAATGCACCTGCTAATGCACAACAAGGTGCGATTGACCTTGTTGATGGCCTCGTTATACTGCCAGTTCATGTTCATCTAGGAGTCAATTATGACTCCAAGATTCCTCTCTGCCTCCGAGCTGCTGAGAAGGACACTCCCTAACCTATAGGTGTGCTATGGGTTCCTCCTTCCCACGTGGAGTACTTTATATTTATCTTTATTAAATTGCATCCTATTTCGCTCTGCCCATTGATCCAACCTGTCCAGGCCAGCCTGAATCTGCTCCCTGCCCTCCAGTGTACTAACTTTGTCCCATAACTTGGTATCATCAGTGAACTTAGAGAGGGTGCTCTCTATGCACTCATCCAAATCGCTGATGAAGATATTGAATAATATCAGCCCGAGGACCCAAACCTGCGGGACCCCACTGCCCACCTCACTCCAGGCCAAGAATGACCCATCCACCACCACTCTCTGGATGCAGTCCCTAAGCCAGTTTGCCATCCATCTGACCCTGTAGGCATCCACTCCAGTCTGCTAGCTTCCCAATGAGGATAGGTTGCAAAACTGTGTCAAAGGCCTTCCTAAAGTCCAGGAAGATGACATCAGCCTTGGCTCCCTCATCCAGGCAGTGTGTGACCTGGTCATAGAAGGCTACAAGTTTTGTCAGGAAGGATCTACCTGTGACAAACCTGAGCTGGCTTCCCCTCAGCATCATTTCCCCTGCTGGGCCTGCACAAATATGCTCTTTGATTATTTTCTCTAGCATTTTCCCAGGAATAGAGGTAAGCCTGACTGATCTAAAGTTACCCAGCTCATCCCTTCTCCCTTTCTTGAAAATGGCCTCCACATTGGCCCTTCTCCAGTCCTCAGGGACCTGGCTAGAGCACCACGAGTGCTCAAACAGCTGTGCCAGTGGCTCAGCTATGACACTGGCCAATTTTTTCAACAGCCGTGAATGGAAGTCATCCGGGCCTGCTGAATTGTACCCATCCAGCTCCTCCAGGAGCTCCTTAACTATTTCAGAACTAACCATAGGCAGACTGGTGCAATATGAACATTCGTCAGTGATCGAGGTGGGGGAATTGGATTGGTCGGTACGTAGAAATACTGAAGCAAAGAACTCATTGAAGAGCTCTGCTTTTTTCCCCGCGTCAACCACCAACTGTCCTGATTTGTCCTGCAGGGGCCCTATGTTGCTCTGAGCTTTCCTTTTCCCACTATATACCTGAAGAAGGGCTTTTTATTGTCCTTGATTGTTGAAGCCAGCCTGAGCTCAAGCCCCGCCTTGGCCTGTCTAGCTGATTCCCTGCAATAGCACACCAGGGAGATATATTCCTCCTAGGTGGCTGCTCCCTGCTTCCATTGCCTATACATCTCTTTCTTTGATCCCAAAATCTCCTGGAGTTCCCTGTTCAGCCATATATCCTTCCAACCCACTTTTGGGTTGTGACTCATGAAACGCTGTTCTAGATGTCTCAGCTGGGAGGTACCCAGAGCTAGGCTGCAGGAAGTGCTTGGCAGAGAGGTGTGTCTGAACTCCATGTTGCTAAGACTGTTTATGCATTTTAACTTTTAGACAGCCCTTCATTAAAAGCAGAAATAACTCCATCAGTGGGGAGTGGAAACTAAGTCTCCCTCTCGCATAGGACTACAGTCAGCCCCCGTCTTGCCTGCTCTCCTTCTGGTACCACAGTTGCTATACTCCTTTTTGCCTAGTGACCCAGCTTCAAGAGGAAGCATACAGGTACTATCTCTTTTAGGCTTCAGTACAAAAGATGGGTAGCACAGCCCCTGCCAGTCACCAATATATTAAGGCAGTCTCAAAGAAGCACCTAGCCAGGACTGCAGCTAAGGCTCTAACTGCTCGCTAAGTCTAGCAAAGGGGTAGGATTCTAGCCACACACTCAGCTTCCCATCGTCTAACTCAGGGCATCCCCTGCTCAGCATGCTGAGTGTTGTACATGCCAGTCCTCATAGGTGGATCCAGGATTTAAACAAGGAGGGTGTAGCAGCAGAGGTTGTTGCTGCTCAGAGCATAAATAGAGAGGGAGATGAACGGAGGTGCCACTGAGCACAGAAGGAAAGGGAGGGGCACTGAGAAGGGGATGATATCTTATCTGTGTTAGGGACTTAATAAAAGTCCCTGGCTGCTGCTCTCATAGCATGGGCCAGACTCCACAGGGGACCTGAGGTCCAGGGATGGGTGGAATCAGAGCTCCCCAACTACACTGTAGAAAGGGGAGTGCCACTGTGCCACTACTCCCACTCTGAATCCCTTCCTGCCAATCCTAACCAACTAAACCAGAGGCTTTCAAATGGGGGTACACATACCCCCGGGGGTACTTGGAAAGGCCGTAGGGGGTACACATGGACAGGTGGGGACAGAGAAGTAACACACACCACCCCGAACTGCCGCTTCCCAGGAGCAGGGCCAGGGAGGTGAGAGCAGCAGCACAAGCGTCACCTGGGTGGTTGGATGCTGGTGGGATGTGGGAGGGTGGGAAGCTTGCCGCCATCCACCACCCCATGCTGCTGCCACTCTGCGTCTGGCCACGTGCCACCCCCTGCTCCATGTCCAGCTATGTGCCACCACCCTCCCTCCCCACTCCATGTCTAGCTGCCAGGGATACACTTATTAAAAAAGGTTGAAAACCCCTGATTTAAGCTAATTCATTTCATATAAAAGGAACTTGGGTACCTAATATGGCTTTGTGTATTCCTATTAAGAAGAGATGAGTAAGCAGCCTCCATGCTATTTGATAATGCTATAGAGAAATCCAGAATCCAGCATTACATGATTCATTCTTCATATTATACTAATGTTTGTTCCTACTTATGAATACTAATGTGGTGAGTCATCTTTCGATTTGACCAGAGCTTCGGCCTGCCTGGTTCAGCTTTCTCCTTGCATTCACTGCAGCCCCACCTAAAAATCTGGAACGGGATTCAAATGTGACTTGGGCCGACTTTTTCTTTCATTATAATGAATTGAAAAGTCAAAAATTATTTCTCTGCAAAGTTTGACTTGATTCAAAATGGAGCATTTTGCTTAGACATCAATTGTTTTTTAAAAGGCTTTTTAAAAACAAAGAATAGAATTGGTGGGAATGTCTTGATAAAATTAGTTGAAAGTGTCATGTTTGAAACATTAGAATGCCTTGACTTGTCAAATGTTTTTGACATAAACATTTCCAGTAATAATGAGACAAAGCCGTGAGATTTTATTGCCAAAAATGCATTTTTTGATGGAAAAAACTTCACTCAGCTGTAACCACAGACTTCTTCCAACCTGATGGGCTTACTAACCACCCTTCCTTCTGACTAAATGAAAGAAGCAATTTAGCTCCTTTCTGGACTGAGATAACTGAAACAATAAAAAACACTTCCCAAAGCACTGGGCAAGCAGGTCTAAATAAAAAATAATTTTGTGGGGAAAAAACAGAGGTCTTCCTAGGAACTGAGGGAAAAAATGCATGGGCATTGATTGGGTTGCAGCTCTGTGCATCTGTATGTGTCAGAGGCAGGAAGTGAGACAGGACAGTGAGAGGAGAACTGGTAGACTGGCCTTGAAAAGAAGCCGAGAGCATAGCTTCTATTGGATGGGGTGTTGGCTGGAAAGGTAGGTTTGGAATGGGAACAGGGAAGTTCCTGCTATTGGTTGTTCCTACTTTGTTCAGGAAAACAAAACTCTGTGTCCATTCTTTATACATATATAGGATTGTATGAAAGGAGAATATGACTCATATAATCACGTCCTTCTCCTAACAATTCACCTCCAGATCCCAAATAGAGATTAACCACTCAGGCCAAAAAGGCAACAATATTTATATCTTCCTAACTGAGTAACTAATCAGTATCTGCCATGACAGCAGCTCCATCACCTGAATCTGAATCACCATGACTCAAACCCATCTCTCATTTTCATTAAAAAAAACCAAAACCAACCCTAAGATGTTGGGTCTGAAAGTACATTACTGCATTTTAGGTGTATAATGAAACCAGCTGAGTTTGGCCATAAATTTTTCACACTGTTGTAGTGAAGATACTGGCAACTTGTTGACTTTACAATATGATGGCGAGAGCAATCAAAAAGTCTGGCAGAAATGCTTTTACCAGGCAACGTTGCATGTTTTTATTTCCTAATTAAAAAGAGAGCAAACAGTTCTGGCACATTCTGTGCAGTTGTCTTGAAGGCTCTCTTTCTACCGGTGGCATCTTGCTCTGCATAAAGTTATTGGAGGTTTTGAGAAAGACATCAAACCACTCTAAAATAACAAGCACTATCAGCTATAACAGAGATTTTGCCCTCTCTTCCTGTATTTCATGACAAAATGAATGGGTTCTGAAGTATGTTGCTATTTAATTTGTTTTCTTTCTTCTTCATGCTGTGCACATACAATATTTTCAAGTGCATGCTTATATCACTCTCAAAGCACCTCCAATTCCAGGCATTCCAAAATCATGAAACTGGCTTTAAAACAATGAAAGGGGCTTTTAAAACAATATAAAAATGTGGTTTCCTTTTTGCCTCCTGGTTCCTGAACCTTTACGGGGCACTGAGATATTAGACCTTTTCTCCTCAAACCTGAAGGCTAGAAATTCATATATTTTAAAGTGAAATGTTGAATTCCCATGTAATGACAACATTGTGCAGGGCTTCAGGACAATCACTGAATGCAACAAGACTGGTGATAAACCTATGAGAATTGGCAGCACTGATGCTCCTAATGTGCCAGTTACCTTAGACAGAACACACTTCCAGGCTGGCCAATGGTACATTGGACCCACAGCTTTCTAGCAGGTTTTCAGTTGAACGTGGAAGCTAAACTGTCTCAGCTCTGCTGCAAAAAGGGTGAGGATCCAGCACAGGCTTTAATATTAATTAATTAATAAGTGTTCACATTTTTATGAGCTCAGGACATATTGCACCAAAGCAAAAATTGCCAGTTTCCATTGCAAGCCAACAAAAGTATCCTAGCAGATCATTTTAAATGTGCATCTGCACCTGAAGCTGTTGCTTCTGATGTCTGCTATAACTGCCCTGATCATGTTTCTGTTCTCTTTGCAGCATGCAGTCCAGCCAGAAGGAAAGCCAAAGACACACAACGCATTCTAGCAAAGAGTGTAAGAAAAATAGCAAGGTTTTTTATTTATGCTGGCTTAGCTTGTCCTTGGAAATGCCATGGATAATAGGAAGCAGATCTTTTAAGGCTGGGACTTGGAAAGTATATAGGGATGAAATAGTTTCTGGAATTGGGAAAGAATTTCTGAAAAGTTGCAAGTGTTTGGCAAAAGGTTGCTTGAACGCTTCCAAATCATTGGTGCTTTATTTTTCCATTCACTATCATTCCAAATGAACATAATGCACTACAATGAAATCAATTACTTCAAAACTTGACAAAAAAAGATTTTCTGAAGCAATGTGTGGATCATTCACATGAATAAAATAATAATAATCATGGCAGGCAGAGAGGCAGGTGGGGTAATCTGTCTGGAAGACAGGCAAAGCAAAGATACATCACCACATGAATACCTAGTAGATACAATTATTAGAAATTGGTGTGTTAAACTAATGTGCCAAAACAGACATGTAGATGCTGACCTGGAGCAGCAGCCTAGGCAACAGGGGGCAAGGAGAGCTGTCCCAGCTCAGCAGGATACTGCCTTCCAACCACGTGGAGATCAGGACCTGTCTCAATCTCCACAGGGTAAAGAGAACCCTCCCGGCTGCTAGGCAGCTGCCTCCCAGCCACGTGGAGATCTGGACACATCCTAATCTCTACAGGGTAGAGCTGTCCGGACTGCTAGGCAGCTCTCCCCGTGGATGCTGAAGGGGGGCAAAGCAGGGCAGGTGCAGTCTGGAACTGAGTTGCTCCCATTGGTCATGTCCAGACAAGCAGGGCCATGCAGTATGTGGCACCGCAAACATGTCTGCTGTGCCACATAGCATACATTTAGATGTTCTCTGTTCTGCCAGGACATGTTGCCTGTGTATGTGTTGCTCCACCTTTTTTTTCCCATGGGTTTTTTTAGACCCCGGTCAAAAAAACCTATGGGGAAAAAAAATGCAATAGCCCAAACACAGGTAGCACACACCACTCAAAAGTGGAGCCAGGCTGCCTAGAGCTGTGCTCTGGCTGCTGGCCAGGCACTGCATGGAAGAACTGTCACTGCAGCAGCTCCAGGTGGCCCCCCCAGGACCTGCTGGGGGGGGCCACCTGGCTGAAAGAAAGGCTGCTGGGGTAAGCCCAGTGCTGGCCCCAGCCTTCCCTACCTCACCCAGGGTAACTTGCTGCGCACCAAAGCGCATGTGGCACAGGTGTTCCCAGGGAACAAGTGGTGGCAGTTCAAGGTGGTGGCACAACTTGTCCCCAAGAACCAAACGTCCACGCTCATCTGGACCCACCCACTGGGAGCAAATTTGCTCCCAACAGGTGCACCTTCATATGCCTGTCAAGGTACAGTTTAATGTGCCTGAATTTTCAGTGCAGAAAATTCAAGCACATTAATTGCACATGTAGACACACCTGGGCTTTGCCTTCATATCCCAATGCAATGCAGTGCAGTCATACCAGAGCTAACCATCTCTGAGATACCACAAATAGCGTAGGTACACTAATACTGCCTTCTGCTCAGACTTATGTGCCCCACTTCTCAGCCAGGATAATTAGTCCAGATGAAGTGGCACGCACAAAAGCAGCTTCCATTACCTCAACTAGCTCATTTATAGCTTGCTCATGTGCTCCTGAACAGTACTGCCCTGCATAGTATCAGCATATGCTTGGTCTGTCCATCACATACAAGTACTTTTAAAAAGTTAGTTTTAAATGGAACATGAATGCCAAAAGTGTCCAGTTGAGGAGAAATGTCAGACCTTTGCTGATTGAAAGAGTAAAACAGTTCACAGATGTGCATTCCCATAATCCTTGGTCATAAGTAAAGTTGGCTGAAAAACATAAACTGCACCCCAGAAGAAAATCTGAGGTTTGGAAAATTGATTTTTATCCCAAGTCAAGACAAGAGTCAAGTCTCAGAATTTTTCACAGAATAAAATACATGTATTTTGAAGTTATTAATTTAAATAGAATGTAATGTGATATAATAAATTGAAATCATATGCACTAGTCAAAGTTATAATAAAAAAATACTCTTATCAAAATGAAATATTTGATAATTTTTCATCAAAACTGTTGATAAAATAAGGAATAAAATAATCTGTGTTCTGCAATTAGGTGAATAACCAGGGAAATAAATAACTGCACAATCAGACCTTTCAGCTGGTCTTTCCCTGTCTCAGTTTAATGGAGCTGAGTGCAGTTAATACATAATCATCCAAATACATTGTATGTGCTGGAAAATATCTGCCTTTAAGCAGGTTGTAATGGTTAATTTCTTCTCCCGTAAAACTCTAAAGACTAGTTATCTTGGTTTTCACTTGAGCATCTGCTGACTGTTAGCACTGTAGCTCTGCTGGGGATGTGACAAGGTCTGCTACTCTGATAATCACAAAGGATGCAAAAGTTTAATGCCTGACAAGGGCAAAAATAGTGGAAAGCCTGGAAACCTGCCAAGTTTTTCCATAGCCCCAGCACTAGAGCATGCCACTGTAGTGCTAAGTGATTTATAGCTATAGTTGATTGAATTTGTAAGGTTACATCAGCCATTTCAAATGAACACTCTACGAGAGAGCAGGAAACAGACCAAGAAATCATCCACAGGCTAGATAATGTTAAGTATGGTTTAAACCAGGGGTGAGCAAAATAAGGCTCACAGATTGGATCCAGCCCGCCAAGTGAATCTGCCTGGCCTACAGGGGGTCCCTCGGCCCTGCCCAGCCTAGGTGTGGAGAGCAGCCTAAGCTATGGCATGTGTGATGGCAGTAGCTTGCTCCTGCCCTTGTACTGTGATTGCTGCTGGTGGTGTCTCTGCCACCACAGCCAGACCAGGTCCTGCTGCCTAGGCACCATGACCCATCAGCTCTACACCCACTGCTAGGAGCACCAGACACAGTAGGTGGACAGGTGGGGTCTCCCTGGAGAGCAGCCCAGCGCCCCTGCAGGCAGGGCGCACTCAGCCAGGTGGATGGGATGAGACCATGGTCAGGCAGGGAGCAGCATCCAGGAGTGGGATGAGCAGGTGTGTCCAGGGCAAGGGCAGAGCTGGGATCTGCTCCGGACACATCGCTGTGACAGGTGTCATAGTTTCATAGTTTCATAGTAACTAAGGTCAGAAGGGGCCTAGAGCAGGCCATCTAGTCTGATCCCCTGCCAATGGCAGGAACAAGTGCTGGGGTCACAGGACCCCAGCCAAGTACCTATCTAAT
>JAGPOW010000261.1:58415190-58454773 GCA_030014935.1 Caiman crocodilus | reverse complement strand
TTTTAGTAGCCCTCCTCTGGACCCTCTCGAGGCCGTCCACATCCCTCTTGAAGTGCAGCGCCCAGAACTGGACACAGTACTCCATCTGCGGCCTGACCATTTCCATGGAGGGGCCAGCCATTGCCCAAGGAACCAGTGCCTGTCACAGGGACATGTGGGGAGTAGGTCATGACTCTGTCCTGGGCCCTGGCCCTGCACTGTCACTGCCCTGTGATCCTGGCCCTGGCCCTGGCCCTGGCCCTAGCTCTACCAGCCCATCCTGCTTCTGGACAACACTCCTGCCCGTGGCCCCAACCCATTTGCCTAGCTGAGCCTTGCCTGTGGGGTGTCCCAAGCTGATCTCCATGGAGACCCTGCCTGCCTGCCTGCTCCATCGAGTGTCCCTAGCAATGGGTATGGGGCAGAAGGGGCTAGGGCACCCACCAACCCACCTGCTCCATCCAGCAGTGTGTGCAGGGCAGACAGAAATGAGTAGGATTAATTGGCATCTCACCACCTCCCTGGGTGGTGCAAACAGCTGTGATGGGGGGCTGAGGCCAGGTCAGCACCTGCCCCCACCCTCCAGTTCTCAACAGCTCATCAAAACTCTTTAAGTGGCCCTTCAGCCCAAATAATTGTCCACTCCTGGTCTAGATTCTTATTCCATTTACCTTTTTCTCTTCATAGATTTCATAGATTTCGTAGGCATTAGGACTACAAGGGACATCGGAAGATCATTGAGTCCAGCCCCCTGCCCCAGGGGCAGGAAGTCAGCTGTGGTCAAAGGATCCCAGCAAGATAAACATCCAAATGTCTCTTAAAGGAGCCCAGAATAGGTGCTTGCACCACCTCTGGTGGCATTCTGTTCCAGGCCTTGGGGGCTTGGACAGTAAAAAAGTTCTTCCTTATGTCCAGCTTGAAACGGTCTTGGAGGAGTTTGTGACCATTTGATCCTGTCATCCCTTGGGGCGCTCTGGTGAACAGACATTCTCCCAGATCCTGATGTACACCCCTTATATATTTATAGGCAGCCACCAGATCCCCCCTGAGCCTACGCTTTTCCAGACTGAAAAGTCTCATGGCTCTCAGCCTCATATCCTCATAAGGCCTGTTCTCCTGCTCTCTGATAATGTGTGTGGCTTTCCTCTGGGCTCTCTCAAGCTTCTGCACATCCTTTTTAAATTGTGGAGCCCAGAATTGTATGCAGGACTTCATCTGTGACCTCACCAAGTCTGAGTACAGTGGGAGGATGACATCCTGGGATTTGCTTGAGAAGCATCTATGGATGCAAGCCGGAGTTTTGCTCGATTTACGAGCTGCGACATCTCATTAATGGCTCATATTCATCTTGTGGTCAATCATGACACCCAAATCCCTTTCAGCCATGGTACTAGCAAGTGTAGCACTGCCAAGCCTGTAAGTGTGCTGCAGGTTTTTCTTCCCAAGGTAGAGTATCTTGCATTTTTTGGTGTTGAATGCCATCAGGTTTTCATCCATCCATTTTCTGAGCCTGTCTAGGTCAGCCTGGATCACCCTCCTGTCCTCAGGTGTGGAGGCTTTACCCCAAAGCTTGGTGTTATTGGTGAGTATGGCTAGTCCACTTCTGATACCAATGTTCACATCATTAATAGAGATGTTAAAGAGCATAGTCCCAAGGATGGAGCCTTGGGGGACACCACTGGTCATGGCACACCACAATGATTTACTTCTATTGACTACCACTCTCTGGGTCCAACCTCAGAGCCAATTCCCCAGCCAGCGGACTGTGATGTAGCTGAGGCCACGGTTGGCTAATTTTTCCATAAGATGATCATGGGACATCCAATCAAAGGCTTTTTTTAAATCAATATATATGATATCCATCTCTTCTCCCTTGTCCAGGTGATGTCACCTGGTCATAGAAGGAGATGAGATTGGTCAGGCAAGATCTACCTGCAGCAAACCCGTTGGCTGTCCCTCAGGATGTTGCCATCAGCCAGTTTGTCAAAAATGGTCTCTTTGTACTTTTTTCCAAGATCTTCCCCTGGATAGAGGTCAGGATGATAGACCTGTAGTATCCCGGATATACTTTCCTCCCTTTCTTGAAGATAGGCCCCACAATGGCATTCTTCCAATCTTCGGGCATTTCACCTGAGTGCCACAAGTTCTCAAAGATCCATGCCAGTGGCTGAGCTATGATGCCTGCCAACTCCTAAAGTACACTGGGGTGTAAACTGTCTGGGCCAGCTGACTTGAAGGTGTCCAGCCTCTCAAGGTGTTCCTTCACATGGTCTACATTGATGAAGGGTAATTATTCTCCCTCACCCTCACCATCCCATACTGTATTGAGCAGGGCTGTCCCTTGGGACTGGTGAAAAACCGGCACAAAATACCCATTAAATAGGTTGTTTTTTTCTTAGGTGTCAGTTGCCCCATCTGGTTTAGCAGGGGTCCAATGTTCCCATGCTTTTCCTCCAGCTCCCCACATATCTAAAAAAGGACTTTTTATTGTCTTTGGTACATGTAGCTAGTTGGAGTTCAGTTGCAGCCTTGGCTTTCACTCCCTACAGGTCTGGACCAGTGCAGACTATGCCTCCTTTGAGGTAGATTCAGTCTTCTATCCTTTATAGGTCTTTCTTTTTATACATAGGAAGTCCACAAGTTCCCTACAGAGTAAAGGGGGCTGCTGTACCCTTTTATTGCCTTTTCTCTGAAATGGGATAGACATTGCTTGTGCTTTCAGAATTACTGTCTTGAGGAGCAGCTACTCATCCTGAGCTCCCCTTGTCTTTGGGTCATGGTCCTTTAGGGCTTTGCCAACAAACCACCTGGGCTTGTCAAAGTCAGCTTTCCTGAAGTTGAGGACTTCTGCATTGCTGACTGACTTGTCAGCTTTACAGTGGATAGTCAAGGTGATCAGTTCATGGTCACTGTCTCCCAGCTTCCCTTCAATCATTAGGTCACCGATTAGATCATCCCCCATTGCCAGTACTAGGTCAAGCAGCACTTTGCCTCTTGTTGGTCCATAGACTTCTTGAATCAGATAGAACTCGTTCATGCACATGAGGAACCTTTGCAACAATTCAGATTTGGCCAAGTGCTCTTCCCCCAAGATGTCTAGGTAGTTGAAGTCTTCTATGACAACCGTGCACTGGAAGTGTGCAGACTCAGCCAGTTCCTTGGTGAATTCCTGGTCAAGCTCTTCATCCTTATTACGAGGTCTGTAGTAGACTCCTTTCATTGTGTCCCCTGTGCTATGTTCACTACAGATTTTTCCCCAAAGAGTCTCCAGTCATCTAACCTGGTGTCAATGTTGGCTTGCAGGGATGTGTAGCTTTCCTTGACATAGAGAGCTAGACCCCCGCCCCTTTTGTCTACATGATCTCTCCTGTACAAGGTATAGCCATTTATACCTGTAGCCCAGGCATAGGTCACCAAGTCTCCATTATCCCTATGAGATTGTAGTCATTCTTGTTTAGCAGGAGGACCAGCTCCTCCTGTTTGTTCCCCAAGCTCCTAGCATTGGTGTATAGGCACATAAGTGTCTCACTGGAGGCCCTAGTCTTCCCTACACATCTTTCCGTGGCTGGAGTAGGGGTAGGTTCCCTTGAGTGCCTTAGCCTGCTGGATTTGCAAAAGTTGCCCAGTGGGCTTTCTATGGCGATAGTCCCCGCATACCCCAGCAGGCTCAATTTAAAGCCCGGTTGAGCAGGTCAGCCAGTCTGGCTGAGAAGATCCTCCTCCCCAGTGCAGTGAGGTAAAGGCCATCTCTTCCCAGCAGACCACTGCCTCTCTCGCCAAAGAGCGGACTGTGATTGTGGAAGTTGAAACCTTCATGATGACACCAGTGCCACAGTCTTTGGTTAACTACCTCAATCCTCCTCTCTCTTCTCAGCTCATAGCCCGAAACTGGGAGGATTGAGGAAAACACCACCTGTGCCCCCGACCCCCTAAGCCCTGCTCTCAAAGCCCTGTAGCCTCTCATGACCCAGCTTGGACTGCTTCAAGCTGTGTCATTCATGCCCACCTGGATAAGGAGTATATGGTAGTGGTCGGTGGGCCGGATGAGCTTTGGGATCCTCTCAGCTACATCCTGGATATGGGCTTCCAGGAAGCAGCAGATCTCCCAGGCTAAAGGGTTAGGGCAGCAGATTGTGCCCTCAGTCCCCCTCAGGAGGCAGTCTCCCACAACAACCACTCTATGTGTGGCCTTAGGGAAGGGGTGGGCAATTATTTTGGGCAGAGGGCTGCTTACCAAGTTGTGCTAAGCTGTCAAGGGCCGCATGGGTAGCCCCACCCCCTGACAGTGCCCTGCCCCCTGGTCACCATCTTGGAACCAATGTCCCAATGTCTTGGGACCAATGTCCCAGGGCCAGCACCAGTGGGGCCCAGAGCAAGGCACAGGCTGGCAGGGGTCTGTGGAGCCAGGCTGGGCTGCACCAGCAGGGAGAGGGGGGAGCTGACCCAGCTCCATAGAGCCCCCGCTGGCCAGGACCCAGTACCCCTGCTGCCTTGCTCTGGGCCCCATTGGCACTGGCCCTGGGACATGGGTGTGGGCCCTGCTCCCGCATCTGCTCACTCCCAGTGCCTCCCAGTCCCATGGTACAGGTGGGGGACAGAGAGCAGCCCCATCCCCCTGCTCAACAGCAGGTAACGAGCTGGTGCTAAGTGTGGGGAAAAATGGCCCCTTACCTGCTCTCCCTGCTGCAGCCACTGTTAGTCTGCACAGGGTTGTCTTGAGCAGGCACAGGTAGCCCCATGAGGGCTGTGAGTGGTTGCAGCATGGGGTGCCGGCTGAGGGGACAAGGGGCCACTTTCCCCCCCTGTGCTCAGCATCAGCTGCCAGACTAGGCCCTGCACTGGGGCTGCACATGGTAGCAGCAGCTGTGGCCCCCCCTGCTTGCCATGTTGGGCAGTGTTTGCCTCATGCTGCCCACCTGGAGCTCACACACTGGGCAGCCCAGAGGCAGGGGTGGCAAACACTGCCCGGTACGGCAAGCAGGGAGGCTGCAGCTGCTGCTGTTGCAGTGCAGCCTGGATGGGTGAACCTGGAGCTGATGTGGGGCCCAGTTTGGCAGCGGGGGTAGTTACAAGTTGGTGCTGAGCGCGGGGGGGAAAGTGGCCCCTCGCCCACCCCATGGCCAGGACCCTGCACTGCAGCCACTTGCAGCCCACATTGGCCTGCCTGTGCCTGCTCAAGACATCCCCACATGGGATGCAAATGGCTACACTAGGGAGCTCCAAGCACAGGGTCAGGGAGGGGCAGCTTTTCCCCTGCGCTCTGCACCAGCTTCTTCCCGCCCCTCCCCACCTTTCCTGAGGCTCTGGCACGGTGCAGCCACATGGTCCTAGGCCAGAAGCCCCTGCTGGGGCTTTCAGCTGGGGAGGGTGGGGTAGATGGGCCCTGCTGTTGCCCTTAGTTCCTGTCATCATTGACAGGATCCAAGGACAGATAAATTTTAATTTTCTGAATTTTTTTAGGGGCTCCACAGGCCAGATAGAATGGCCTCGCAGCCAAATCCAGCCCACAGGCCATATTTTGCCCACCCTTTGTCTTAGGGAGAACAGGGACAGTAGCTGTGAGTGACCCTCCGTTGCCTGCAAGAGCTGGCAGCTCTGCAGGATCTACTGGAGCTGCAAGAGGTTCATACCTGTTGCAAAGCTCCAGAGTGGCGGGGACCCTGGTGCAGCGGGTCTTGGGGCAGTTGACCACCTTGGTCCAAACCCCTGGCTGGACAGTATGGGAGACTCTTGAGTCCTCCTTTGTCCTGGCAGGTGACCTTGGTCTACCCTCAGCCTCCACAGGGTGAAACACCTGGCAGTAGGAGTCTATCTCCTGCTTGCCATCCCTGATGGCGCACAGTCTCTGGACTGCGGCCTGATGCTCCTCTATCTGGCGCCCCAGAGACTCCTAAGTGGAGCAAACTCTCAAGGGGAGGTGGCCATGCGCCCCGTCCCATGTGCCTGGAAACATGCCAGGCAGCCCCCGCAGCCGAGAGCCAGAGGCTCCGTCTGCTTGGAGCCCAGAACCACGGGTTCCGTCTGGGTGGAGACCTCAGAAGCACCAGAGGGGGAGGCCTCAGACTTCAAGGGAACCCTTGGGGTGTGGCGTGTGCCCATGCACATTGTGCTGCTGGTAGTCTGGCTACTGTTGTGACTACCTACCCTGAGGTTCACTGGCAGGGCCTCAGGCCTTCCCACATGCCCTCCTGTGCGAACTCCTGCACTAACTCACATGCCGGGCCCACATTGCCTCTCTTGCCCATTCCCTGCCCTTTGTATTCCAATCACTGCTTTCGCTTTATCAACTCAGCTTCCTACAGTCCCTTCACAGCTTCTGCTGAAGTAAGCCCTCTACTTACAGCCCCATTTAGCAAAAATGTATGCTATACACTTCTGATTTAGTTAGTGCAAATCTATTCTGCCCACTACCTTTTCTCCATACCAGCATCCTCAAGTTCTGGCACAAGTTCTTTGCCATGCATCATGGCACAAAGCAGTTGCAAGAAGAGGAGGGCCCTGTAAGTTTACAGATCTGGCTCTGGCAGAGCAAGGAGCAAGGTAAAAACAAGAGCTAAGGGGCTTTTTTTTTTTAGAGACAGCTCTGCCAATCAGTCTTATTCTGCTCACAATGCAGAAGGTGAAGGCCAAGGACCTTGTTGCTTTCAGTCTGGTCTTGTGTAACGTAGGGTTACCATACGTCTGGGTTTTCCTCGACATATACTCTTTTGGAGGCCCCAGATCTCTGTTTGTCCAGCCAGTTTTTTGAATAGGGATCTACATCCAGGATTTTGCTCTGCTCAGCTGGTCGAAGCAGTGGGAGGGCAATTGAAAGTAGGGGCGGTGCTGGGAGTAGCTGTCTCAGCACTGGAGCTGCATCAGGGCAGGGGGGCAGGGGCTATTTGGGTGCAGCAGAGAGCTCCGCAGCTGAGCCATTCCCTGTGCTCATGGAGGATGGATGGCTGCAGGAGACACTGCCCAGGGGAGGGGGAGGCATGGCTAGGGCACCTGGCAGAGAGCTGAAGCTCCAGCCCAAGGCAGGGGGTGTGCCTCCTCTTCCCTCCAGCCTGTGCTGGGGCCAGAATCACTCCACCATCACCCACATGAATCAGGACCACCATGCTCTGGCCCAGGCAGGACAGGGGCAGCTGGGAGCCCTCTCTGGCAGGACTGGGGGGAGTAGGGGGCTGCAGGTCGAGAGTGAGGGTCACCAGCAGGCCCAAGGGAAGACCGGAGCTGTGGGTCAGGATTGTGGGGAACTTGCAGTGCCAGGCAGCTGTGGCTCAGTTGTAAGTGGCAGTAGCATGGCTGGACAGAGTTGAGGGGCTCTGGGTCAGGAGTGAGGGGCACTAGCAGGGCCAGGGGTCTATGGGTCAGGAGTGAGGGGTAGCAGCAAAGATGGAAGGGGGCTGCAGGTTGGGACTGAGCAGCACCAGCATGGCCTGAGGGGGTGGGAGGTGCAAAGGACCATGGATTGGGAATGAGGGGCACCAGCAGGGCCAGGGGTCTGCAGGTTGGGAGTGAGAGGCACTGGCAGGGCCAGGGAGCAGTGAGTTGGGATTGAGGTGTCCCCCCAGCAGGTGTACTCTTTTTTGGAATGGGAAATATGACAACCCATGCTGACACTAGATTATTATTATTATTAGCAGCTCGTGCAGATCCTGGAACATGTAGGTAATGTGCTGCCGGCATGAAATGCCATTTAATACATGGACCATTGCCCTTAAGAAGTCACAATGCAAATGCAAGAATTCATGTAGCTTTTGCAGTAGGACAAGGAAGTTCTGGACTTTGCCCAGCAGCAGCTGGGAGGAAGCCAGCAGCAAGTGCTTCAGCAACAACAGGAGGCTGACTACCACCAGCGTCCTTTGGCAACAAGCTCATTTTTTAGTTATCTGAGTGACACAGGCTCAGTTCTGCTTCTGAACTGCTATATAGGCTCCAAATCTTTGGGCTATGGAGTCAGACCCCATTTAGCAAGGTCCTTTAGCACATGCCCCCCTCAAACACATAGGTAGTCCAAATGATTTCAGCTTAAGTTTAGGTACACACTTAAAGTACCTTATGAAGTTGAGGCCTACATGAAGACCTGATCCAAAGTACAATGAAATTTAAGGCAAAAGTCCCTGCTAACATAAGTGGGCTTTGGCTCAAGCTCTTATTAATGCTACTGCAGCTATTCAATAGGATCCTTCTACATTTGGGTCAGTTTCATCTGGTAATAATCTGGATTATTCAGACTTCAGAAAGCAAGTACTTTTTATTCATTGAAACTCTATATTGTGTTAAAAGTGGGATTTTTTCTGTTCTATGAAATGCGTGTGCTTTTCATACAGAATATTGTAGATTCATGTTGATAGAAATAAAAAAAAATCAACTTCAACATTAATTTAGAAAGTCCTTTGCTAAGGAAAATTAGAATCTGATTTTGTGTAAGAAAACTTTTTGAAAAGTCGTTTTGTTTTGTACACATCCTAAATGCAAGAAGCAGATACCTAGGAGGAGAATTTTCTAATGTACAGTTAATCTATTAATGATAAAACAATTCTGTTGTCAGATCTAAGGCAAGGAAGGACCCTTTTTAAAAAAATTAAAAATATATACTTCAATAGTGCAAACAACAACTAGATGTTCTTTTCAACCAGCAATGGAATCAAGGTAGCTGCCTTTAAAAATATTCACTTTAGCCCTTTTAAACATGGAAAGAAACAAACACTTCCCTTTGTTCCCAGAAAACGTAACTAGTTTTCCAGTGCTTTTACATGCCTCAGGCTCACACCAAGATCAACAAAATCCTCCACTTTATGAACAGGCAAGTTTAAAAATGAAATGCTGCAATGAAAATGCAGATGACAGAACAAGGAGCAATGGTCTCAGGTTGCAGCAAGGGAAATTTAGGTTGGATATTGGGAAAAACTCTCTCACTGAAGGGTAGTAAAGCACTGGAATGGATTACCTAAAGAGGTGGTGGAATTTCCATCCTTGGAAGGTTTTAAGGCCTGGCTCAACAAAAGCCCTGGCTGGGGTGATCTAGTTGGGGATGGCCCCCCTTTGAGCAGGGGTCGGACTAGATGACCTCCTGAGGTCCCTTCCTGCCCTAATTTTCTATTATTGTAATGCCATTAACATAGATGCAAGAGACAAGGATTTCTTAAGGTGGTATCTTTTATTAGATTAGCTGAGTAGTTGGGATTGAGTTGGACAAGCTTTCAAATACAAGACACTCTTCATCAGGTCACATTAATATAGACTGCACTCACTGTAGTAACTTGAATGAAGGCTTTAAGTCCAGGCACAGCCTAAATGAAGGATATATGTAATGGAACAGTTTTGCCTCTCTCCTGTAGGTGGTAGCAGTGTCTGATTGTCGACCTCCCAGGATGGATGAGTTGCTGCCATGCCAAGGTGATCTCATCCAAGTCCTGTACAGGCAGGATGAGGTGAGGAACTTTGGCTGCCTGCAAAAGAGCCAGCAGCAATTCTTTCCTGGCAAATGTGCCGCCAAGCACAGTAAGTTCTCAGATATGATTTTATGACTCTGCCTTCTCTGTGTCAACTGCTCAGTACATTCTTGCCATTGCAGCTTTCTACTTGCACAAAGTCTACACTGAAATGGAGCATGGTGCTACTTATCTAAATGATTCTTCCTCATTAAAAATTACAATTAAAACAAACAAGATAATGATTGGGAAAGTGCAGAGCACAATTCCCTGAAGCCATAAGCTGAAGCAACAGCATTTGTTTTATTCAAAACTGTCAACTCTTCCATTTGAAAGGCTTAAAATGTTGTCCAGATGGGTCCAACTCTGGGTTTTAAGACCATGTGTTCAGTTGCTCAAATTACCATCTCTAATTCTTGCTATGTGTTGGCTGCCAGCATTGAGCTCATTGTTTTAACTGCAGCCATTTCTGAGAACAAGAAAAAATGTTGTGTTGCCACAGTAAAAAAATTCATCCTGTTTTGGAGCAGGAACTTGAAATTTGGCAGGGAGGTAGCCTTTGTGACTTTTTGTCCTCCTGTGGAAATACATGTGAATTTGGCTAACTTCTAATTCTTTAAAAAAATCATGCTTTTCATGTACACAGTAGAGAGCTATGGTCTTTAGCTGATAAAAATCTCAGAAAATCCCATTTTGATCAAGCATGCTTCACCTCCCAGTCCTGTATGTGACCTCAGTGCTCATGTGTTATAATCCACAGAATAACTGAATATACTGCATCCCAGGGCAGCAGGGCTCAGAAGGACTTTCTTTATAATAGTTCATTTGGACTAGTGAGGCTTAACAAGGGAAGTGAAAGCAAAGAGCCTATTTTCAGTACTCTCATTGATGCTGTCAGTGACATTCTGTTTGATGCCAAAGAAGGATGAATAAGGGTCAGGTATATGCTTAGGGGGGAAATGAGGGGAAAAAAACAATCCGGCATAAAATGATATGGATGCTAGCCCAAGATCAGATGCCTATAGACACCTGGTAAATATCATTAGTACTTAATATGCAAGATGGGAGGAAGTGTTTTAAATTAACATCTAATCTAATGGATGTAGTCAGAATGCACTACACCTAAGGATACTATGGGAGACATAGATCATAATTAGAGTTTTATCAAAACCAGATGCTACCATCTGGAAGCAGACTGCTGGGAACCACAATTGCTATGCTGGACCATTTATTTGTTATGTTTTCTAATATTGTTTTTTTTTTCCAGTTCTGTTGGTCTCGTGTGTCACATTGTATCATGATGAATCCTTGATTTTCCTGTAGGTTTCTGATGTTAACTTAATTGAAAACTGTAAAACAGCAGCAGAAAAAATGACAATGGGCACATCTACACAAGACATTTATTGTGCAGTTGCCTAACTGACTGTGCAGTAAATGCCTCAGTGTCTATTACACTGTCCTAATAGTGCCCCTATTAGGACATACAAAACTAAAACTTTGCAGCAGGATAGTGCTTGTAAGTACTAGTCCTACCCTGCTGTGAAGTGTTTCCATGCACAGTAGTGCACAAGTAGACACTCACTGGCTGGCTGGGACATGAAGGTGCTTCGGCGCTGGGGCTGCCTGCTGGCTAACCCCACACTAAAGCATCCTTGTGCTCCACCCAGGCTCTCCATAGCACATTGAATCAGGTCAGAACAGCTCCCAGCTGGCAAGCTGACCCCCTGGGGCCTCCTACCAGACAGGGCTTCTACAACCTGTCTCAATTTGCTGTGCTCTAGGCACACATGTGGACATGTGTCCGGGAGCTTCCCAGGACATATGGTATGTGTTGAAGTTCCCAATGGGTACATCTACATATGTTGCTATGGCTTCTTTGTTACTGTACTATAATTTAGTATAATTTACTATAATTTACTTCCTTTTGGAAGTACTAAATCACAGTACAGTAACAGCCCATACTACACCATACACACAGCGCAGTTATTTTTAGCAACTACTTTGCCATAGTGGCGCGTTATACTGGGGGAGCACAGTGCTTTGGTGAAGTAGCTGCTGATCACATGTAGATGCCTGCAGATGTTGTCACCATAGCGCATTGCTACAATGCTGTATCATAACATGTAGCTGTACCCAATTAGTAGGAACAGAAAAAAGCTTAAAAAGAAGTCCATATTCCTCTCACTGGATGGGCAGATTCTGTATGTGAAGTCAGATCCTTGGGTCCTTGAAAAAGACTCCCTCAGAGAGAGAGATCACATGCATATGGAATATATAAGACACTGAGCACCCATTTTTGGTTATGAGGCACATTTTTGGTTTGGGACCAGTGGATATGAATAACACCCAGCCATGATGCCTTCTGGTTGTCAGGGTGCCTGGGTACAGAGAACTTCTGGGACTAGTACATAACTGTCACTTCTGATCAGACCAGCACTGATGGTGGATCTCTTGGGAGTTCAAGAACTACATTTGTACAGCTTCTGCTTAAGGGAGGTAGGAAGAATGCTCCTTGTAGCTTCCTTTTCTGCCCCCAAAACTAGGGCACAAAATACAAGCACAATGAAACACTAAACAAGGGCTTCAACATTTAGTCTATTGCTAATACCTGAAATTGCCATTTCAAAAACAGGAAGGTAAGTGACTCTTGGCTATAGCTTTCCAAGTCAACATTATGCAAGAGGCAAGTATGTAAGGAACAAGGATTTTTGTGGGTACTCGAAAACTTGTCTAAGTCTATCCCAACCATGCAGTTGGTCCACTTAAAAACATCAGTTACAAAAATGCTCACTTCTTGCAAATTAATATTAGTGTTTTCTAGCCATCTTACTGTGACGTAACAGAATCAAGCCATTTATATAGAGCTTTGCAGCTGGCTGTGATCAAAACTAACAGAACTGTAACTAATTACTAGCACTTTCCATATTATCTTTTAAACATGTAAGAGTCTGAAGTATGCTTTTAATAAAGCCAAGTCCATCAGAATAATGATTATTTGCTAATGATGCCATATATATTATGCTTGCAGTGGGAAGTTCTGAACAAGAGTCATCCAAGTCCTATGCTAACCACTCAGATGGAAAATTTTCAGTAAGTAAAATACAGTAAGATGAAATACCTTTGTAACATACCTGGAACTGCAGTACTTGTTAATACATCCGGTATCTTTTACAAAGCAGTAAGTCTAGGACCTCAGCATTCTATGTAAGGATGGTGTGACCAACCTAATCCCCTTGTGAGAAGCGCCCTCTGTTATGGGATACAATTTCACTTGTGAAATGGAGGGAGGAGTATGATTGTAATAAAGCTGAAGCTACTGGCAGGTCAGCAGGTGTGCCCTCAGAATTTAGGAAAGTATTTATCAAAAGGGCAATCAAATCCCAAGGCTGTTTTAGGCATTGATCCCCCAACATTTGCTTGCTTGCATAATCCTTACTCAAGGGAGTAGCACCACTGAAGAGAACAGGACCAATCACAATATTCAGGATTGTGTGTGTGGTTGAAGGTACAGTGACCAGGGCCTTTGATTTCCTTTCACAGAAATTTCTGGTTCTGGGGGTTTATTTTTTTTTTAATAAATGCCTCTCTCTCCAAAATAGCTCCAAGTTCCCTGTTCATTAAAGAAACATACGGAAGTTTGTAATGACATTTTTTTTGCCTGCAGTTTCCGGCATCCCCAGTTACCCACATCAAAATGAAACGGGCTGTAGTCACAGCATCAGCTACAGATGACAGTGCTTTTGCAGAAGAGTAAGTCCTTTTCTGTACATCCACTCAACCCTTGCAGCTGTGTCTGGGGCTGCAGGGCACTGTCCCTAAGGACAAGTTAGCAGGTGGCCTAGATTGTAAGCCACCCATATGTGCATGTGCGCACACACACACACACACACACACACACACACACACACACACCAGTTTCAAATTACCTCAGCATTGAAGTAACAAGCCTCAATCATCGATATTACATGAGTAATTTATTTTCAGAACATTTGCTGGAGGTGCTAGTTTATTGATTATGCTATATTAACATAGGCTATTTAAAGTTTTGAACATAATTAATTTTCTTACTTAAATAGAAAAAACAAATGCATTTCTGAGTAATTGTTAATAGCCCCCTAACTATTTTGTCACACTGATCCAGAGCCTCAGCTAGTGTACAATGTGATAACTCCATTGGCATGAAAGAAGCTTTGCTAATTTATATAATTTTAAGATCTGCACAATCACTGCCAAAGAGATATTAGAATCTAAGAAACTTCCAAAAGCCACTGAAACTAGAGCTTAGCACCAGATGCTAGCTTTAATGTAGCTACAGTGAGTAACAACACTACATTCAAAGCATTCTCAGGACTAGGTCCTAATTACAAACATGACCCAACAGACCTAGTTCTCACATGGATATTCTCTTTGCAACCAAGGGAGAGAATTGAAGATAGTGAACAAGATCAGCCTTTTTGCTGTTTGGGAAGAGAAGTGCCCCACAAGGAGTCAGTCTGCCCAAAACTTGGTTCTGGGTTTGATGCCCAACACAGCTCCTGCCACTTGGATGCTGCCACCTTGTAAACAAATGGACAGGATAGGCAGATTTTGGCTAGGTCCCTACATGCTGATGAGAATAATAGTTCATATGAGTACACATTTCTCCCAGAGCAAGGGAGGAACAGGGCAGGAATGTGTTTGTCAGCTTTGTAGTGTCAGTGTCACTATTCTTCATTGTGTTTATCTTTAAAATGAGTATCTGGTTCACCCAGCACAGAGTAATTGGCCCATGTTAGAGGGAGATTCAAAATAAAGAAGGGAGGTAACAGCAGAGCTGGATTTGGAAGCAAGCAACCATAACAATTACCTTTACCTGGCCATGGGAGGCAGGGTGGGGAGGAAGATAGAGGCATAGGATACAACTAGGCTAAAATAGTGCAAATCATCCAGTATGCACATAGGCTGTGAGAGGGTAGGGACCCCAGGGAAAAGCTAGCAGCACTTCTGGGTGGCAGAGGGATCAGTTTGTAATTTCATTCTCTCTACTTTAAGTTGCTCGTTATGTTAAATCCAGATTGGTTAAACACAATGAAATGTATGCAGATAAACATGGAAAGGAACTACAAAGTAAATGCTTTGTGTGTTCTTTATGCTTTAGCAGAGAGATTCAGTTAGTAGTATTAGCCTGAAGTCAAGTAGAACAGATTTGAATGGGAAATTACAGAAACAGAAATCATCCACAGTCTGGATTATATTACATATGGTTTAAAAAAAAGACTACAGATTCTCATTCTATTACCTGGGTTAACTTTGGTGAACCCTTGGTTCCCAAGGATTTAATGCTTGTTTCTCCCAGCATAGCTCCCTTCCCTCCTTTCTCTTTTCCTACCCCACTTCCCGCCCCTCCCCACCCCCACGCTTTTATATTCTAATTTTTCTATCCTTTTATAGTCTGCTTTCTGCCCATCCTTTCACAGCATCTGATGAAGTGAGCTACAGCTCACAAAAGCTTGTACTGTATATGCATATATAGTATATATCTATCTTGGTTAGTCCACAAGGTGCAAATCTGCCCTGCCTTCTACTTCATCCTCTAGCTACAGAAGGCACTCAAAGAAGAACACCAACTATGACTTAGCCTTGACCCCAGGAGCAGATGCTTCTTTACCTCTGACAGGCAGCAACTTGTGTGGAACACCTGGCATCCTGAGAAAAATGTGGATGAAGCACAAGAAGAAGCCAGAATATCTAGGAGCTGCAAACAGTGCCTTTGAAGCAGACTGACAAGCCTCAGCTTTGCTTTTGCAAGAAATTTATATACCAAGGGCAAAACATGGATAATACTTACCAAACACTATCTCGGGCCTTTGCCTTACCTGGACAGGAGAAAGGATAATAGTAAGGGAAAAGGTGAATGTGATCAAATTCAAGTCAGTATTCGTATTGCAATATTTCTGATGCCAGTCAAGTTGTAACAGATTCTACCCTTAATTCTGTAATACAGTTAACATAGTCATCACATTTCCTTGTTCTACTTAAATAAGTTAGCTTCATAATGACAAAAGCCTACAAAGAAGTTTGTGTATCCCACAAGACCTCAACTTCAGTATGCCATTAACACCCAGTTCTGCTTTCCATTTTGTACTACTGCATTGAACTATTCTGTCCCTTCCTCCCTTGTCATTTTCTCTGAGGTACAAGAGGTAAAAACCAAATCCCCTGGAGGACACACTTTGCTGAGTGCATTGAACCAGTACATGTTTATTCCGTTTTGTATTTGAGACAGGACTAGATAAGTGAAAGGATATGAAACAAATGGGTGGGTTAGTTGGAACTGAACCAAAACTTTGGTGCACAACCAGCAATTGGTTGTTTAAAAATATCACGCCCAGATCACATCATGCCACATCATGCATCTGAAAGTCACTCAGGAGTTACACTGTTTCATAGAACCTGCTCAAATGCTAAATAGAAAATTTCAAAGTAATACAATAGCATTGTGGTACAGAGCATTTTGCCAAATGCATGAGTTACTAAGAGACAAGATAAGATGTTGAAACTGTACAGCTGGACTACTAAGTAGGATTTTGCACTCCTGCAGTGAAGCTTGCTCTTAAAAGCTAATCACTTTAATAAGATTTCTTCAAAAGGAGAAAAATTTCTGATTTCACATTTCTGGCAGCCTAGGAGCTGCTGATCATGTTTCTTCATCTCCTCCCTGCAAAACAAAAAAAAAATATATATATATATATATCCCAAAATAAATTGTTTTTAGAAGCATTACAAGCACATTTATATTTGATAAGACTGAAAAAAATGACAAATGCACATGACGCACATGGAGTGTGCCTACCAGATCTGGCCCTTAATTTGCCAGAATGGACACATTTTGAATTTGTTCTAATGCAGGACTTCAGCATGAATTTCTGACATCCCTTTGCCCCTGTGAACATAAGAAATATCATCAGGAATGACGTAAGGTGCAACAGTCCAAAATTTAAATTAAAAAAGGTGATTGGACTAATCCATTCATCATCTGCATTTTAAATGAGTGGTTCCATACAGTCAGTGTAATTAAAATGGCTCACCATCACGTGTAAAGCCCCTCACCCTACTTCTCATGTTTCAAAATGGCCAGAGGGCACTATAAAATTAATTTGACCAGCTTTAGTTGGAATGCCCCCATGACCATTTTGAAATGCAAAGGACTTATAACATGTGATGCTGAGGCAATGTTGAAGCGTTCTAATTAGAATGTGAAGCAGACTCAATTAATCAAGTCTACTCCAGCGTGTTCTAATTAGAATGTTAATGAGCATGTCTATAGGCATCCTTAAAAATTGAAACTCCACAAGTGATAAACTAGAACTTCACAATGAATCACTGCCATCCAGTGCACTTGGCTCCATATTAATGCTTCATTTGCAGTTGTATCCTTCAGAAAGAGGTGCTGAATTATTCTGGAAAGCTAGGAAAATCATTTTAGTTCAAAATAGCTCAATCTACTGTCTTTCTGTTCCTTACCAAGTACATAATCATTCCCTAGTCCAGGATCTGTACACAGACTCAGTCCAGAGAGGCAGATCACTACATGAAAGAGGAGAATTGAAAGCTGCTGCATGTGTCACAAATGATGTGACAAGAGCCTAGCTACACAGTTCATGCTATAAACACTCTGTATGTTGGGGAGAACTCCCCTAGGTGGGGGATTGTAGGAGTGGCCCTACCTGCCTCTGAGGGTGTGCACAGAAGTTACAGTTTCACATGATGAGGCTCCAGAATGTTCTCTGTATCCACAACACAAAATGTTCACAGCTGCACAGCATTTTAAAATGGCCAAATCACATGAAAATGTAACCCTCATCTGATGTAGTATCAGACAGGGGTGCTGCAGGGCAGAGCACCTCTGTACAGGTTCCCTGAGAGGGTTAATTTTGTGCAATGCCACCCACATCCTATGCAGTTTTGTAGGACTGGGCTAGTCTTCATGTGGGCAAGCACAGACCCAACCCCGCCCCCAGGCTGTCACAAAGAGGAAACAGGAAACCTGTTTCCTCCCTGTACAGCCAAATGGGGTGAAAAGAAGGGAGTCCCACTGCTGCATGAGCCTCCCACCAGCTACCCCTGCTGGGGTCCTGGGAGGAACTGGGCTGGGCCCACATGGCAGGGGTCTCCCTTTCCCCAACTCCCCACACAAACGTTCTGACAGCAGCAGAGTGCCTCACCCAGAGCTGGGGAGAAAACATCCTCCTGGGCCCATCCTAGCTCCCCTGCAAGGCTCTAGCATGGACATCTGGGGGAGCACACAAGGTGGGGGGGCTCCATTTCTTCCCCCTCTCCCCCAGTTCTGGGTGCAACAGCCTCTGCTACTGTCAAGATATTCACGTGGAGGGTGGGGAGAAGGAAGGGAGCCTCCCCTGCCATGTGGGCCTTGCTCAGCTGCTCCCCAGACCCTAGCAGGGACAGTTGTGGGGGGAAGGGAAGGAAGGCATGCAGTGGGGGACTGCATCTCCTCCCTCCCCCCAGCTGCTACTTACAGTTGCAGCTGGCTGGGGTTAGGACTGGGGAAAGGGGTGGTCTGGCAGCCTCCTGGGAACATGGCTAAAGCACCTCCCCAACAGGCTGCCTAGACCCCTGTACAGATCCTGAGACATACTACCATTACATGGAGCAGAAGAGAGAAGAGTTATGTTGGAGGAGGTCTGTGGCTTTTCAGGGAACAGCAAATATGTCAATAGCTGAGGAAAGCTGAGTTCAGTCACGTCTTCATATCTTCAACACAGTTTGACGTGATTAATAGAACTTTACAGAAAATTTGTTGAAAAACAGGGATTTTTTTCACAAAGGCTCTTCCCTCTGCAATATACCTGACACATTTGGTGCTCCATGGATAACCAAAATAATCCTAGGGCAATTAACCCATCAGAAATCTTTCTTCCTGGACAACAGCAAGTTACAGTCAGAATGAAGGATGATGGAGACCACCCAAGAAAGGGAAGACAGGAGCAAATTACTATTTTAACACATGGTTTGATGCTGGAAGGGAATGAGCACTGGCAACTTCTACTGACATCCATAAATGTGAAGGGTGCCCAGCACTTTACAAGATCAACTCCTTAATGTTTGCATTAACCCTTAGTAGCAAAAATGAAAGAGAAACAAATATACTTTACCCCTGAAACACACCAACTTCCACCTACTTCCCAAGTTTTTCATGAGGCATTAGTAGCTCTTGAATGATGCATCACAGCCACCCCACAGACTTTATCATAGGCCCCCATCCATGAATAATCCTACTTTAATGAGACTACTTACCTACATAAAAGTAAGGACCAGGGCTATAAAGTCCATCAGCTTTAGTTTGATCTAGTTTCTCTGGATTGGTTCAAAGATAAAATGGAAAACCTACATTGGAAAAGATAGACCTAGTAAGACTTATGGAGACAAAAAAAGGTCAACATCTGTGCTGTTGCTGCTTTGAACCTCTTAACCAAATCAATCTATTCTTCCATAAGTCAGGCCTCAGGTCAAAGCCCATATATTTGTTTATCATCTTGGTAAAAAATCTATTTAAGCAATGTGGGGATGGGAGTAAAGAACAGATGATATAAAATTGTATGCAACAGCCACTGTGCCCTAAATTATGGGAAAACAATTCAGGGTACACATTTATTTAATTTATAACTCAGAACAACATGACAATGGAATCACTTAATGTGAATTTCAAAAGTTGCTGTGAAGATTTTTTTTTTGTATTGTGGCAACTATCCATTTTGTTGATTCATATGACATAAAGCAAAATGAAATAGGAAGCAAATGGCTGAACATGGTCTTAGTGACTGAAAGAGAAGACTCCAGAAGTACAGGAAATTCTCCCTATTTGCGGTTTCAAATATTCGTGAATGCTGAACCCACATATTAAACACACTTAAAAGAGCTCTCACCATAATCACCTCCATGCCCCCCTCAGCAACTGGGGGCACTGCATTCATGAATGCAGACGGCATTCATGAACACAGTACCTTATTCACAGAGTTCGCCGTTTGCTGGGGATATGAGAATGTATCCCCCGCAAATAGCAAGGGTCTGTATATAACAAAAAATAAAAGCAGCACCTAACAGCAAAGGAACTGACATTTTCTTTCCTTTCTAGGAATGATGGTTCTGGATTTAGGACCCAGAACTTGTTCCGGTCCCACCCTCAGACCAACCACAACCTTTCCATTCAATAATAAGCAAATTTATTGATACACAGCAATAACAGAAAAGACACAATACAGTCAAGCAGTTGTATACATCTCCCAGTTCTAGAGCTGTCATCAGAGTCAAGAAATAGCTGGCCAAGACAGGCTTCATTCTGAGGCTCTCTCTTAGGTGTCAGATATAAGCATGTCAGCAGCCTGGAGATCGAATACCAAGGCCTACATCCCCCCTCCAGGGGGATGGATGAGACAGGCTGGTGGTGTGCCCTCTGTCCATGGTGGCCTTGGGGACCCCTCCTGGGGGACAGGAACCACTCTCAGGGACTCTCTCAAGGAGGAGGACAGGGAAGGACCTAGGCAGGACAAGGAGGATGAGAAGAGGGAGGGACACTTTGCTGCTCCAAAGTCCTTCTTTTGTATTCTCTTTCCCTCTTGATGACATCTGTGACTGTCGTCAATTGGTCTCTCTGTGGTTGTCATGCTGTCCATGTCCTCTTCCATCAACATATTCCAAGACCATCACTTGCGCACTGTTGCCAAAACAGGAATTTAGGCCCCCCTGTTTGGCCTTGCAAGCTGGTGCCACTTCATCTCATGTTATAGAACAGTGTACTACATGCCCCGACTTTCCCAGACTATGTGTATCCAGTGGCCTTGTTGTGTTAAGACAAGTCTGTCTGCTTCTGAAAGCTGAAGTAACTGTATGTGTGACCCAGGCTTTTCAAAATCAATTAACCTGCTGCCCACCCTGACCCATTTGTGTGCGAGTGTGTGCGTGTGTTGCCCATTCATAATGCATATGCATTAAAATGGTTCAGGGTGGGCAGCAGTTGTGTGGTTCAGGGTGGGCAGCAGTTGTGTTCAGGGTTAGTTGTGTGCATGTGTATGCATATGTGCATTAGAATTGTTATATACATACATATACACGCACAACTATAAGTCAATTCCCAAAAAAGGAAGCCTTTAAGTACCATTTCTAAGCCATCAGGAAAAAGTCTGGATTTGATCTTTTAGGACTCTGAATTTGATCTCTGAACAACAGCAGTATTAGTATTTTTAGTTATAGAAAGTAATCTTTTATTATTAGACAAGAAGTGTCAGATGGAAGGTACTAAAGAGAGATGGAAATCAAATATAAAACAACATTTTAAAAAAGTGGCACTAAGTACATAAGCTATTAATTTAGCCTTTTATTTCCATACAGATAAGGAAAACCAAGAGAGATATTCCCCAAAGTCCTAAAAAGCTTGTGGCAGAGATGGTTATAGAATCCAGGTTTCTCACACCTAGCTGTTTGGTTGAATGACAAAAGTGCAGCATACGACACTGTGCTTTAAGCTGTAGCACTTGTACTGAATCACATAATAAGGTGTGTCCCTGATTCTGGAATTTAAATCTAGTAGCATTCCAAAGAGATGAGGTCCCCATTGTGATAGATCTGACATCTTGAAGAAATAACAGAAAATTAAAATCTTGTGTGGGTATTATCTAAACAATGTGGACTTCTGGAATACTATAGAGTTCAACTCAGAATGACATGTCTTGTCTTTCTAATTCCCTCCATCCCATGTAGCTCATGTTCAAAGATTTGCAAAGCCTGAGGACAGTTTGCCAGCATGGGTGGTACCTGCACTAAAATGGCTGGAGTTTGAATATACTTTGGATGAATCATTCATGCCAAAAGTTTCTGCTTTTTCAGGATAATAAAAATGTCATCCTTGTTAGGGATTCAGCTGAATACACTGTGTTCACTAAAAATATTAACATGCATTTATCAGAATGCAGACTTTCAATATGTCTTACAACATGCACAAAAAAAAAGTTGCAATTCAGCTAACTAAGCTTCGGTGTATTAAATGTTGGAGCAATTTACCCCAAATTAGCTGTAGTTTTTAATTTGCAGGTAATCATTGCCTATGTTTTGTCACTACTTCAAAATACTTTATAAAAATAGTTGTGATTTATTTGGATATCACTTCTGAAATGAGACTATATTATGGGAAAAGCTGGACTGAAACATCATATCATTTTTCCCCTGTGAAGATTTGCTTGATTGAAACCATAAATTTGTTTTTCCTGCTTTTTAATTCTCATGTACATTTGCTTTAAAAAGGCCCTAACAAACAGGTTTGCTGGCAGGAATGTTCACAGAAACAATCTGGTTGTAGGAAGTGGAAGAGAATATTTTCAGAAAGTGAATTTTGCACTTCAATATAAGAACGTACATAATGAATTGCTCTAACTTCTAAGAAATTCCTAATCAGAAAACTGACATGATATCATCTGACTTGCATGTGGAAAAAAAAAACTAACATGGCTCACATGTCACATATCAAATAACTGCAGAAAGAGCTGCTTATATAAACAGTCCATAGATGAATATTTATACACTAAAATAATCATGTTTCGAATTACAGCGGAGCTCATGGAAGCTGAGCCCCGCCATAGGAGACGAGAGTCCTCCTTCCCGCCCTCCCCAGCAGCCAGGCAGAAACTGCTGTTTAGGGGAAAAGTGGCCGCTCCCCCTTGTCACTGCCGGGTGCTTTTTGCTGCAGCTGCCTGGAGCTCATGCCCGAGCAGCTTCTCTGCTGCTTCCACCACCATTGCTGCCGCCACTACCTTCAACCCTCCCCAAGAATCAAAGTGTAATTTGAACCCTGAAAATAAGGTATTCAAATTGAGGAAACTATAATTGTATAACCCGGGTGCACCTGCTTGTGTACCCCCTTCTCCAATTAAGGGAGATGATGGCAGGGCAGGTGATGGCAGGGCAGGTGCACAGTGCAGAGAAAACTGCTGGCTGCAAACCGCTTCCCTCCTTCCCCTATAGAGAGCCAAACCAGGACACTATATATCTTAATTATATACAAGTTTATTAATATTTGCAAAACATTAACAGATAAATATGCATATAAACACACATATATACATGTACATATTCTATAAGACTATTAACCTATTCTATACACACACACACACACACACACACACACACACACCCCCCCACTAGGAAAAACAGGTGAATCAAAGGTAAATACTACAGTGGAGGATCCCAGCCGGGCCTCACTAAAAGTCACACACTCATAGTATATTATAAATTACAAGTATAATGATACACAAATATAGCATACAATATTGAACTCCATTTAAATCTAAATTAATATAAACACTGAATACTCATATACTAACATATACACTTCTATATCTTAATTTTAAACAAACACTCAGCCCCTCAAGATTAAACTAATATTTCAATACAAATGACATAACCTTAAACTCCGTCAACTCACAGTAGGCCCGGTAACTCATGACTCCAGGGTTGTGCTGAAAGGTCCTTCTCTCTCTTCTGGAGAGTTGCTTCCTTTTTTGCTATGGCTCCAACTGTCTCTGGCTTCCTCTGGGCCCACCAGCCACTGGTAGCCCTGTGCACCGTGGTGTGCAATGAGGACTGTACTTTTCATCCCTGGGTTGGAGCCCCAAGCTGCCTTGGTGGGTTCCAGGGTCTTGGTTCCAACCAGGACCCTCTAAGCAAGGCTTTCACTTTAAATACCTGGCCTCATGCCAGGGGCTGTACACCTGAGTCACCCTATGCAGCTCCCAGGGCCTGGGTTCACTCCTGGATCCACCGTGGAGTGCTGCCTGGCCTCGTGCCAGGGGTGGGAGACCCAAGCTGCCTCATATGGCTCCATTGTCCCAGTGCTGCATAGACTGTGCCGTGCACCATCCATGCACCAAGGACCTGGCCGCTTGCAGCTCACAGGGTCCAGGTCTGCTCCTGGACTGCTCTGTGCAGCATCGCCTGCACTGCTCCACCCTGGCTGCATGCCAGGGCTGGAGACTTAAGCCACTTCATGCAACTCTCAGGTTCCTTCCCATACACTGCTGAGCTGAAGACCCGAGCTGCTTCATATGGCTCCCAAGGTCCCACCCCATGCACTAGGCTGTGCACTGCTCCTTGCTCCTCAGTGGCAGAGCTGGCATGAAGCTGCTCACCACTCCCCATCAGGTGAAAAGAAATGGTATTTGGGCTCTTCTGGGACCAACGTATGCGCCCCTCTGGGCAGCTCTCCCCAGCTCTTCTTTAGCCCATCTTCCTTCTTCTCCATCCCTCACAGTTGTGTGGCCATGTGCCAGGCACACTGTTCTTTTATAGCGTCCAGAGGCTCTGCCCCTGGATTGCAAAAAGGACCAAAGCAGGATGAGGGCAGTAGGGTCCTTACCCAGGTCCAGGCTCTTCATCTTGCCCCAGGCAGGGGCAGGGGCAGTGTCTCCTCCATCGCCTCCTGATTGGTGGGAAAGTCCCACCAATGGCTTAAAGCCCTCTTGAGCCACCAAGCCAGGCTGCTACTGGCATGCCTGCCACAGTTGTTTTTGCCCAACACATGAATAGAAGCAGCAACTCAATTAATTTAATAAATTATTCACTATAAATTACCACCTATGGTCAGCTCCAACTACTAGGCAATTTAGTCCCTGTCCAAACAAAGTTTACACCTTTGTACATGAATGGGAGCAAATTTTAAAATGAGAAACTCAAATTTAGGGGAACAAAGCAGCCCAGAATCATTAACAGAACTGCACACAAACTGAAAGAAAGGGAAATAGAGATAATCTAGTAAAAGAACAATTCAGCTCTGTACACATATCAAATAGCAGCCTATGAAAGTAGTTGATTGAACTGAACAGAAACCATTCCCAGTGGTGAGGTTGTCTTAATCACAAAAAAGCATCACATTTAGCACCCTTGTAAAACAGGCCCAGCAGAGTGACTGAGGGCTGAAACCGGATTCAAAGCCAGTCGAAGTCAAAGCTAAATACCCTGGTTTGAATCCGGTACTGCGTGTTCTTGAACTTTAGTTGTATATTCTAGCTTTACCTGCCAGTTCTGCCTAACTGTTGCTTTAGGCTAACATTTTCTGACTGTGTAGTCACATTTTATGACTGTGAAATGGTAAAGGGCATTCCCACTTTTAGCCCATCTCCATTTACTTTTTTGCTGTTCACTGAACTGCAATAGCAAAGAAGTGCAAAAGGCTATGTGAAGTGCACAAATCCCCCACATACACAACTATTCACTCCTTAAATTAAGGGAGCCCTAAGAGGAAACTCAGTTATTTGGGTGTAACTAAGCTGGAAGTTGACATTTCACAAATACTCCTCCCAGGCATTTCCTGCTCTGCTTTGTGCCAATGAAAGCAAGGTAGAATTCAGGAACCAATGACATTGCTGTCAAACTGGTTGCTAGTAACAAGCATCATTAAATGCACACTAAAAGCTTCATCAAATAATGTCTAATACTGAATGGCAGGTTAGGGCTAATTAGGTAGCTTTTATTTTCTTTTTAGATCAAATGCAAGTGAAATATTATTGCAGTACACTCTCCAGTTGAAATTGCAATCCTTTCCATTATAATCCTCAATTGTTCTCCAACCTAAAATCCTGGATCCTCATACTCAACATTTACCTGTATAATTTAGTACTGAAGTACAACTTCCCTACCAGATTTGAAAAGAATAAAACAGAATGTTTGTTCACTTTGGACCTTTATAGATATCCAACAAGGTCCAAAGACTCTTCTAGGCAAAGTACAGACAGTCAAAAAGCCCCAGGCTGAATCAATTCAATCTGTTCAGGTTAATCTAAACTGCATTGATTGAACCAATAAGCAAGTGAACAGACATTAACTTTTGATTCCAGAAATGGAGCCACATGCCTGTTGTGGTTCAAGCCAGAAGCCAAGGGATGCTAGAGCCTGCCTCTCTGCTGGGCAAGAGCAGACAGCTTGGGCCTAGGCTAGCCCACCAACCCTGCAAGGGGTGGGAGGTTCCAGGGGAAGTGCAAAGTATACTGGGATACTGGGGGGACTATGAATTAACTTGAATCTGGAAAGGATCTGGGACAGAAGTTCAATAGACAGATTTAACCTAAATCAGTTAAGTCTGATACTGCATCCATCCAGGCTTATGTTAAACTGGTTTCAGCCATTTTGAAAGCAGTTTATGTGCACTAAACTTCTATTGTGTTACAGATTTGAACTGGTTTCCAATCACTTATACCAGTTTATGTGTAATTTCTGTCCCAGTAATTTTCTTTTCCAGTAAAGAGGACAGAGATAAAAGGTGTATGACAGACTACTCTAGTCAGTTCTTTGCATTGCATCTTAAAAGGTCAGCTGATTCATTTTTAAAATACTATTCACATTTTAAAGAGTAATGTCAGGTTTGCTTATGAGCTTCAATGTGCTTAAAAAGGAGACTGTGGAGACCTAAGTTTTCATTTAAAAATGAGCAGGTCTCAGGCCATTTTCCTTGCTGGCAGAGCTCAAAATGGAACACAAGAATATCTCCAAAATTATCATCACCTAGACAAGCCATTGGTAAAATACAATGCATTGAACACTTAAAACATGAATGGTAGCTTTATAGCCATCAAGAATGGTTTAGATATACTTAATTCTGCCTCTGTGCACAAGGGGCTGGATTCGAGTCCTCTCGAGATTCCTTCCAGACCTATTTTGCATGATTCTATGCTTTGCTATAGTTTGGGGGCTTTTTACCCTTTACTCTCAATCCAGACTTTACCATCATATACTCTTTGTCTAAGCACTTACTAGCTACTCCACTTTTGTGTCATTATGAGCTCCATACAATAATGGCACCAAGACCCAGCACGAAGGCATACAGCCATCAGTTATATTGCTTATGTCTGTACTGCAACCAAATCTACATAAGCTCTCTGAAGTCTTGTCTTTACTAAGTTCAACTATATATTTTTTTACAAGATATTGATACTCTCACTGGGACCAGTAACAATAAATAGTTGAGACTGTCCAACCCAGCAGCCTTTTTCCCCCCAGACATGAACAGATAACAATTGTGTTTACAATTTGATACCTTCTGCATGCCTTTGGGTTTGGACCAGTGCATTGTGGGAAAACATAGACAACTCTCTCAGAATGCCTCAGCAATGCATAGATTTTGTGTATAATGTGCATCCAGAACAGAGCTTATGTAGCAAGGGGCTTTAGGATACCCTATGGCACAGGAAGGGAGGCGTGCCTGACCCACCTTGTTACACATGCCCAATATAAAACAACAAACCCCTGGGCAAGCACAATACAGAATAAGCTACCAGCATTACTAATATGTGTGTGTGCATGTTCACAAGCCATATTTATATGAAATAACACCAAGTGTATAGAACTGAGTGTAATGATGTGGACAGAATTTAAAGTTCCAGTGTCTTATCTTAGGATGCACTTGGTGCAGTGTAAAAATGTATATTCTCTATGCCTGAAGAAGGCCAACTGCATCCAAAAGCTTGCTAAGAACATTTTTCCCCAGCTACTCAGTTGGTCTAATAAAAGATATCACATCTACTCAAAGAACATTGCCTATATGCAAGGTATATATTTTTAAAGTGAGGGCCTCAAATCCACACTGCCTGGCCCCATCACTGGTAATCTGAGGAGTGCAACAAATATATTACACCTCAGATGATGAATTTTTGTAACCTAAAGAAATAGGACAAACTCATCCACTGTAACAGGGGAGGTGCTTTGCATGTGCTCCGTATATTCATAGCAAAACAGCTATGGTTTACTTAGCACGTGACTCATAGCCATTATTCTGTTCATGAGCATCGTGTGACCCCAGAAGATGGGGGGGGGTCACAGTGAGTTCCTGCAGGCGGTGGCAGCACAGGCAGCCGCAGCACTGTTGGCGGGGGGGAGCACCAACCCGCAGTTGATGATCATCTGCAGACGCTGTTGGCAGCAGCCAGCAGCAATTGGAGACTATGGCAGCATCAGCAGCAAGGCGAGCACTTTTAGCAGGGGATGCACAAGCTCAAGAGGTGCATGTGCACCTCATACGCATCGCCAATGGTTCTGTTTGTGCTCTACTTTTAGCAGGTTAAAAACTCAAGCCACTAATCTGGCTGGTTGCTCAACCCAATCCTAGTTACATAAAAATGTACCAGGCATCCTAACTATCCACCTTTATTTCCCTCCTGGAAGAAAGATCTAATGAATATACAGGAACTGCTGGTAACAGCATTCAGTGCTCAGCAAGCAGTATTTCCTCTTAACAGGAAAAAGCTAAATATGCAAAGCACACATTTCTCTCATGTGCAAACATGCAGAACAGCGTCTGGTCCACTTTGCATACGAACCATGGCAGCTGCTTGAAACATATTGCAGCTCCTTTTACTGACACACTTAGCATCAGATCTCAGAAACATCAGAGTTAAAAATACTTTCTTACTATATCTAATTGTTTCGGAAGCTAGGTATTCCGTTAAACTGAGAACACAAAAGAAATGCCGGCGCTGGCTAGTTCATTCGCAGAAACGGAAACCAAGACCCATGGATCTAAAATCACAAAAAATCTGCTACTTGATCTCAACCAGCTTTATTAGGCTAGAATCAGTAGCAGATTCAAGCCCTCTTTTTATTTGGTCCAGCCAAAGATCACAAATATCTCATTGTAGTAATGCAAGTTACATACTAAGAAGGAAGACTGCGCACTAAAGCAGAAAAAGACAAGAGCTTTGTAAAACCATGAGTCTGGAAACTCAAGATTTTGGGCAAAACCCTGCTTGCTAGTTCACCCAATAAGTGACTTATAAATGACTGAGATTATTTATATAAGGAAAAGGAGTAAGATCTGATACACAGGCATCAACACTCCAATAAAATTAGGACATCTATTATCAGCGTCTATAACAGTCCAAAACAGAGATTACACACAGCACCACTTTAAAATTAAGCCCTGTCAACTCCCCCCTCGTTGCCTTGATATGTGCTATACCAATGGCTGCATCAATTTGAAATAAAACCTTGTTTTAGTCCAGTTATTCCTAATCTGGGTGCTTTGAGATTTTTTCCAGGGTGCTATGGAGTGTCATACAATGTTAGCACTGTTAGGTTTGTAAATATGAGCTAGAGAGTTAAAAAAAACCCTATGGTTATGGTCCCTCTGCATCCTTTGCACTAGAAAAACTGCTATATTATTATTCTGTAATCTGAGTAAAGAGTGAGAGCTGGTATTTTCTGAGAGATGCCATGAGCCTATCCAGGGGTCCTCGAGTGTAAAAAAAGATTGAGAACCACTGCTTTAGTTTGTTAATTTTTTAGTGGTCCTGACATAACTGCTATGACAAATATAGTTATCGCCAGTCTGCTTTTGCAGTCTGTGACTTCACGGCTATGAGTACAATGATGAACAAAAATGTCTTGATCCAAAAATCCTCAAAGGATGCTTGAAAATTCTTTGAGAGGGTATGAAATTCTTTACCATTTCCAAGTACCTGTTCCTGCACTTCAAAAATGTCTGTTTGTGACTCAGTCAATGGCAGCCTAGCCTCTGAGCCATGGAGCACCAGCCTCAAAGTAAAAGGCACTTTGCTGCTTTGAGATAGAATGCAAGATATAGTTTATGATCACTTGTCAAGAACTTGTCATCAATAATTCCATAGTTCTTTTGGTGAGAAGCCTAAATTGTAAGCTGGGCAATTGCATCCTAGCAAACTTAACTAAATTTCATTTGCTTTAACTATACATAGATTTATAGTCAAAACCTGACTGAATGAATGCAATGCAGGCTCTGTACAAACAGTTCCATCAATGTCTGTACAAGTCCTAATTCATACATACATATTTACACACACACACACACACACACACACACAGATCTCAATCAATGTGTGGCCGTTATTCCTTGTTATCGCAAGTGAGGCTCTATTCCCCTAGGCACCAGAATTTATAGATGGGCACCAGATCCCCTCTCAGTCTTCTGTTGTGGAAGCTGAATAGATTCAGGCCCTTTAAATCTGTCTTCATAGGGCCTGGCCTGCTGCCCCTTGACCATGCAAGTGGCCCTCCTCTGGGCCATCTCAAGGTTAGCCACATCCCTCTTGAAGTGCAGCGCCCAGAACTAGACACAGTATTGCAACTGCAGCCTGACCAGTGCTGCATAGAGGGGATCTATGGACCTGCTTGTGATGCATCTGTAGATGCATGACAAGGTGCAGTTAGCCTTACTGACTGTTTCCTTGCATTGGTGGCTCACGTCCATCCTGGAGTCAACGACTCCAAGATCCCTTTCAGCCACTGTGTTGCTGAGAAGGGTATTCCCAGCCTATAGGTATGTTGCAGGTTCCTCCTCCCTACATGCAGCACCCTGCACTTGTCTGTGTTGAATGCCATTCTATTCTTATCCACCCACCTCTGTAACCTGTCTGGATCTAGTTGGATTCTGTCCCTCCTCTCCAGCGTACCCACTTCTCCCCACATCTCTGTATCATCAACGAATCTGGACAGCATGCTTTCCACACCCACTTCCAAGTCACTGTTAAAGATGTCGAATAGCACAGGCCCAAGAAACGAGCCCTGGGGAAACCCATTGCCCATGTCCCTCCTGGTTCAAAAAGACCCATCCACCACTATTCTCTGGGTGCTACCATTGAGCCAATTTCCCACCCATCTGAATGTAGGCAACAATGCTGCCATTGCCTAGTTTTTTTTATGAGAATGGGGTGAACAACAACATCAAAGGCCTTCTTGAAGTCCAGGTAGACGACATCCACCTCAACGCCAGCATCCAAGGACTTTGTGACCTGGTCGTAAAAGGAAACAAGGTTAGTTAGGCAGGATCTGCCCCCAGTGAACCTGTGTTGGTTGCCCCATATCACTGCCTCCCATGCTGAGCCCCCACAGCTGTGTTCCTTGATAAATTTTCTCAAAGGTCTTCCCAAGGACTGTGGTGAAACTAACTCGCCTACAGTTACGCAGGTCCTCCTTTCTCCCCTTCTTGTAAATGGGGACCACATTGGCCCTTTTCTAGTCCTCTAGGACCTGGCCAGAGCACCATGAGCGCTCATATAGCCGTGCCGGGGGCCTTGCTATGACCTCTGCCAATTCCCTTAGTACCCTCAGATGAAGAGCATATGGACCTGATAATTTATACACATCCAGCCCCTCCAAGAGTTCCCCAACTAGATCATCCCTGATTCTAGGCATGGTGTCGTATCCCCTGAGCCTGTCCGTAATACTACTGGGGGAGTTGTACTAGTCCCTGCTCAGAAATATGGAGGCAATGAATTCATTGAAGAGATCAGCTTTTTCCTTTGCTGCAATCACCAGACTGCCAAGCCTGTCCTGTAGGGGGCCCCACATTACCTGGTGCCGCCGCCTTACTCCCTATGTATCTGAAAAAGGACTTTTTGCTATCCTTAATTCTGGTCACCAGCCTAGTTCCATCTCTGCCTTGGCCTTCCTAACTGCAGTCACGAGCAATGGAGGTAATAATCCTCCTTGGTGATTGCCCCTTGCTTCCACTGATTGTATACCACCCTTTTTGTCCTCAGGCCCTCCTGGATGCCTTTACTGAGCCAAGGGAGCTATTTAGCACTCCTGCCCACCTTGTTACTCATTGGGACTGACTCCCTCTGAGCTTGGAGGATCATCTTTAAGGAACAACCACCCATCCTGGACTCCCATCTCATTGAAGCTCTGAGTCCCCAGTGTCTCTCTTACTAATCTCCTTAGCTCATTGAAGTCGGTCCATGAGCTAAGGAACACTGAATGAAATACTGTCTTAGTAAATCTGAAAATTGACAGCTAGAAACAATGGAAACTGCTAGCAAAACATCTGGCAGACATTGACAATTTATACCTCCTTCCGCAACCAGAGAGGAATCTAGCCCAAAAGCTCTATGCAAGAGATGTGATACAGCCCTATTCAAAAAAGAAAAAAAGGTGTTGGCTTTGAAGCCTCGCACTAACATTGCAAGTACTGTTCAGTACTTAAATTCTGTCCATTTCTAAAACACAATTTGAGTACTTTCCATGAGGTATTTTTTTTGTAGATCTTCAAGATAACTAAACTACTTCCCTGGGATTTCTCACATCTAAACTGTGATGAAAAACACTGCTTTTTTAGCCCTCTAAGCAGCTTTTTTAAAGTCAAGGCTTTTAAAAAGATATGCTAGAGCTTAAACAAGGTTTGAGTGAAGTCACAGAAAAGAGCAGATAAGGTTCTGCTATGTCCTGTTTTGTAGGTCAAGCTCTATGGCAGTGATTCCTAAACTTTTTCTCAGCATGACCCCACTTATGATTGCACTTCCTCAGCACAACCCTATTTCCTTAACATGGCCCCTCACTCCCAACCTCTAGCCCCCCCACAATCCCAAGTGCCCCTCAATCCCCATCCACAGCCCCTTGGCCCTACCACTGCCCCTCACTCCCCACTCACGGTACCCCACTTCTCAGGTGCCCCAGGGCCAGGGTCCACAGCCCCTTGTTTCCCCCTCCAAGCACCACTTGAGCCCCAGCTGCTGCCCATGGGAGACAGTGGCTGCTGTGGCAGAAGCAGCGTACAGATCCCAGCTTCCCCCTACCCCACTCCATCCCTTCCCTCTTCCTTCTTAACAATAATTCAACTTGCCCCTCCCCGCCAAAATCAATTAACATCCTCTATAGAGGAGAGGTTATCAGCACTTCACTCTGGAGTGAGTCTTTACCGCTCATGTTCTTATTCCCCCTTTTTTGCAACTCTTTCAATAAATCTCTGCAAGTTTTTCGGAAGTTTTTACTTCTCACACGGATGAATTATCATATCCATTTTCTAATTTGTTCGTTGTGACGATGCTTTTCCTCCAAGTCCTGAGAGACTTGAGTTCTTACAATAGGATCCAATTCACCTGCACTTTTGCAAATATGCTTCTGAACATAGCACAAAGTTTATTAGCTACAGACCTCTACAGTTTATTTCCTTTTTTGCATGATGGAATTTGCATTTGTCAAGAAATGTACCTACAGACATGGTTGCTTCTTAAATTCTGAAACAACTGGTTTCTTCCTAAGAAGACTGGTCATCATGTCCCCTAATCTGGACAAGTTGATCATCATCAGGAGTCATGAATGTTGCGTCTTCTTATACTGCAAACACACACGCAATTAAATTCACTTTCTCACAAGCCGCCAGACACACCCCTGGTATCAGCTCCCTAGGTATCACAATGAATGGGAGTTTGTATATGCTATTTTTATATTACGTGCTAGCAACACACCTCCCTTTCACTGGTATATTTGTTCCTGTATAGTCAGTTATTTTGATGGTTGTTATATTCACTTTTGGTCTCAATTTTAATTTTCTATATCCACATTCTGGTAAAATAATAACTTGAGCTCCAGCATCCAAATTAAATAAAACCATCGTTTCTTCCACTTCCACTAGTAAAATCCAGTTCCTTGATTGCTTGATTCAAGCATCTCTATAAAAAAAAATAATTACTCCACCTTATACTCAAAAGTATGTACTTGAGGATTTGGGGCTTGGGATCAACAGCATCTGACAAAATGGTTCCCCCTATAACAATTAAAACAGTTTTCTAAGTGCAGCACAACTCTTGGGGCCATGCTGCCTTCCACATTTGCTGCATCTGCCTTTGAGCATTCCCTCCCTTAATGGGCACTTTACCAATGGAAAATTCCACTTGTGAGAATGGCAAGAAGCAGCTACCTGTCTTATTGACTGCATAGACAACACATTTTTGTACATTCAACTTTGCAGCCTGAGTCCTCACAGTTTCTACTGCACATTTGGGCAGTCTTTTCTAAGGACAGGCCTCCCTTTCACAAGAGCTTTTCTTGTAATGCAGCATCTGCAATGTCACAAATAAGTACAGTTCTTACTCATTCTCTTTAGCTCAAGTACATACTGATCCTAAGATGCACCCAAGCCTTATGGGATTCACCAAAAGATAGTTTTTGAGGAGTACCTATGGATTACTTCAACTTCCAATGTATACTATGTACTGTCCCTCTTAGGCTGCTCTAAATTGCACCAGCCACATTCTCTCACCTTCACAGCTTGCCAGGTCTCATTGAAGAGAAGAAATGAAGGCCAGAAACAGATGGTGAAGAGCTGCTACATTGTTTTTAGGCCACGAGGGGATTTTCCTATGTAAAGAAACCCACCAGCTGCTGTGTTAAGTCAGCTTTCTGTTCCCTTTGCAATGCAAGAGAAACACAAAAGGGGATAGAGTGGGGACCAAAGATATGGCACGCTGTTTTTGAGTAGGTGGGGTTGCTCTAGATGTCAGTGGGAGTCCCACAAACCAAAGACCTGCACAATAGGGTACTTGGCACCTAAGACACCTAGGCACATCCATTTCTACCAATATATTAGCTGCTAGTGTTGCCCTCAGCTTGTGCCTCTGGGCCCTGACAAACTAGTCAAGCAGCAAATGACTTATATATATCTGGATTCAAGTCTAGCAACATATCTTGTTGGCGACTTGCTGTACATAGTTTCTTAATGTTCATAATGAAAGCATGTCAATCTATCTTATAATAAATAGACAACTAGTGTTGGCAGGGACCTCAGAAGATCATCTAACCTCCTCCTAGTCTAACCTCCTGCTCAAAACAGGACCATCCCCAACTAGGTCATCCTTACAGGTGAAAGCTGGGCCACAGCACTATAAAAGCACCTTTAGAATAAAGATACCAACCATTTACTCAGATTTCCTTAGATAGTATTCATATCCCCAAATTGCCTGCAACACCATTAATGCTCAGTTAAATCATAGGCAACTGGTAGCGGGAGCACTCCCAAGATTGGCTGCCACCACTGGCAGTCCACTGCTCACCACCAACAAGCTGTGCCCCCGCCAGTTTGAGGAGGCACCAGTCACCCATGTTAAAATGGATCTTTTCTTATTTTCCTTTGGACAAGCTGGAAACATACACATTTCTCTTCCCTTTGCATATAGTCTAAAGCAGTGGTTTTCAACCTTGTTTCATTTTCAGACCCCTACAAATTTTTGAATGGAGTTGTAAACCCCTTTGAATTGTAAGTGTGGGTAATCACGTAGTTTTGATTGATCATAGTCATCTTTCACGGACCCCTTAGACAGTCTGCAGACAACAGGTTGAAAACCGCTGGTCTAAAGGGAAAAGTTCCAATTTGCATAAGCTCCAGCAAAGAAGGTTTTCATGGCAGGTGCAGTGAACCAGAAAAAGGGACACAAACTGGCAGGGGAGTAGGAAGAGAAAGAGATCCCTGGGAGATATTCAAGAAGCAAAAAGTAGGATGGGAAGCAGTGGTTTATGATACTTTCAGAAGCTCTCAGCTGGGACAGATTTAAATTAAAATTTAAAATTGTACTTAACTTTAAATTAATTAAAACTTCAATGATGTTTAAAGAATAGCAAATACGCTAACATGTAAACCATCACCTTGCAAAAGATGTCAGCAGCTACCAGAATGAGTGAACCAATCAGATAAATCACTCTGCTTTGCTAACCCCACAAGTAGCAGAGACATTAAGTGCTAAGTCACTCTGAAAGAGCCGCTTCAGAAGTCAGTAGAAATGCAACTTAAAAGGTCTGCAGCATCATTTTGGAACTAACTGGTGCCTCCAGCAAACGATCAAGTTAAACCTTAGACCTCTGCATTCATGCCTGCCTTCTGTTAGCATTAGAACTAAAATGTTGTTTTTTGCTTGCCTCAAACCAAAACATTTTATTGTCATTATCCCACATTTCCAATTATTGCAGGAGAGTGGAGAGATGGGGGGAACATAGCCATCCAGAGGGTAATAAATCTAAAAAATAACCAACAGATTTGTATTTGATTTTGTGGAATAAAGCTTTGCTCCTTTTGAGGTGGTGTGAAGTCAGTTGCTTTAAGACCTGCATTTGACCAGCTTTGCAGCTGTCACTGCATGCAAATCAAGAGAGGACATGGCTTTAATCATGTTTCACAGAGTCAAAGAGAAAGGGAAAGAGAGACCTTTTTGTGTATTCATCTAAAGGAACTAACCTACAATTTAAATATTTGGTGTAGAAAAGTCTTTAGAAGGAAACTCGAGAGTTTAATTCTTGCAATGTGATAACTTCTGTTTTATTTATAGCCTCTAAAATCCAAAAAGCAATTAACTTTACCCCCTATTAAATATATGTTCTAGTTCAGTGTTTGTCAACCAAGGGTACATGTACCTATGAGATACTTAAAAGGGTAGTAGGGGGTATGCAAAACTCTGCATGTGTGCATGTAGCTGCAGCGCAGCACATGGGCAGCCAGGAGTGCAGTCCAGCCACAAAGAGAAGAGCTGAGTCTAGCTGGTAAGTTTGTTGTGGGGGAGGAAGTGGGGCTGGTGAAGGGGCTGCCCTGCCAGGGTGGGGCACAGGACTGAACCATGCAGAGGGGTGGTTCCTGTCACTAAGCCAGCTAACACAAACCCAGCACCCTGGGAGGGCATGCATAGCATCTGCCTCCACATCTGTACATGGGGCAAAGGCAGGCTGCCACTGTTGCAGGAGGGCATATTAAGACCCAGCAGTGAGGCAGGGGCAGCCCAGCCAGGACAGGATGCAGGACTGAGCTGGGAGGGGCGCTGAGGGGCAGCTCCCACCACTATGTGCACTCCAGGAGAGCATGGGGAGCATGTGCCTCTGGATCTGCGCGTGGGTCAGGGTGGGCTATTCCAGGCTGTGCTCATGGCTGGTGGCAGCAGCAGTTGGAGGGGAGGTTGTGGGGGCTACAATGAGTTTTGGCGTGGCTGCAGCCCTCATGGCCCCACTCCCATAGGCCCCCATGGTGAGGGAGGGAGTGAGGCTGGGGCAGTGGCTGCACAGCTGGGGCAAAGCCCAGGACAGAGCCATGAGCAGATCGTCTTGGGGGGCGTGGGGCATTGGCATCTCATAGGGGGTGCATGCAAGTGCACGTACACCCCCTGAGCCTGGCAGCAAACCCCCTGCAAAAAGTGCTGCCGATGCTGCCAGCAGCACCTATAGGTAATTGCCGCTAGCCATCTCCTCCTCGCCACCAACACCGCCAGCGGTGTCTGCAGGCAGTCCATGATTGCCGCTGGCCATCGCCAACATCTGCAGGTGGTTGCTGACTGCACATCTCCCCTCCCATGACATGGCCACCTGCAGGAGCTCGCAACTGCCATGCTACCACCACCAAGAGCACCGCCACTGCCTGTGGGAGCTCACCATGCCTCCCCCAGCCTCCAGGGTCAAGTGGTGTTCATGGCGTGGGGGTGGCAGCTCCTGCCACTGCATGCACCCCAGAAGGGCATGGGGGGGGTTATGCCCCCAGATCTGCATGCATGGCAAGGGCAGGCTGGAGCCAGGGCTGCACCAGGCTATGCCTGGTGGGGGCTGAGCTGGCTGTGCTTGGGGTGGGTGGCAACAGTATTGGGAGGGGGTTATGGGAGGGGCTGCAGCCACCCCAAAGTTTACCATAGTCTCCCCACCACCCAGCGCAGCCCAACACCCCTGCCAGGAACAGCCAAGCGCTGCCCCGGCCCCAGCCCACAATGGCCAACAGCTCACTGTACTGTGTGCAGAGCCAGGGACAACCCCCTGCCCCCCAAGCCCTCCTAGGGTGCATACAGCAGCAGGAGCAGTCACCCCATCCCCTGCAAACAAACTGCTTGTGGCTCTGTCCTCTGTTCTACCCTGGCTAGGCAGTGTCTGCTCTTGCTCCAGCCCTAGCCCCACTCCCTCCCTCACCATGGGACCTATGGGAGTGGGGCAATGGGGGGGCTTCAGTCACCCCAAAATTCATCAGACCTCCCTCCCAGTGCTACTGCCACCTGTCCCTAGCACAGCCCAGCCCCTGCTGAGAACAGCTTGGCATAGATCTGTGGGCGCATGGCCCCCGATGCACTCTCAACATCTGCGTAGTGACTCCTGCACACTGCAGCTCAGTCCCACACCCAGCCCTAGCTGGGCAGCCCCTGCCCCAGCCCCACTCCCCGCCCCCACTGCTGGGGCCTCAATCTGCCCCACTCCTGCAGTGCAGCCCACCCTTGCCCCATATGTGGATCTGGGGGCACACCCCCCCATGCCCTCCTGGGGTGTGTACAGCAGTGGAAGCCACCCCCTCTCCCTGCATGCCCCAGATGATCTGCTCATGGCTCTGTCCTACACCTTGCCCCACCATGGCTGAGCACCTCCTACCCCTGCCCCACTCCCTCCCTCACTGCAGGGCCTCGATCTGCCCCCCCCTTAAAAACAAGGAAAAAAATATAAAGGGGTACATGAGCTGAGACTTTGAGACAGAAGGGGTATACTTGTTAAAAAGGTTGAAAACCCCTGTTCTAGTTGAAACAGCAGAACCAATATAAACCAAATTCTTCTCAGAAATGAGGCTAGACAATATCTATACCCCCTGCACTAAACTCCCCCCACCTCACAGTTTATCCAAACCTGAAACAAACTGACCTAATACCAAGAAACCAGCCAAGAGTCTGAGCATCCTCCCTTGACTTTCTGGGGGACTTGAAATGCTCTATAAAGGCCTGAGCCACAATCCTATACTTAAATTTCCAAGGAGATTCAGATGTACTTACATTGCCACTTTAGACAATCATTGGTGCAAGGGGTTCCCCATCAGTGGTTATATCTATACAGCAGAGCTGTATCTATGAGCTGCAGTCACAAGAGAATCCAGATTCTTCACACAGTTAAGGTCCCCAGCAAAGGTGAGGGTTTGTGTCAGGGGTATATAGCCACAGCGAACAGCTCCAATTGACTGATGTGCTCCAACTGACTAAAATAAAAGCCATAGAAAAGGGTCCTGCATCTCCAGTCAGCCCAGCAGGATAGATAATGAACTCTAGCTAACCACTGCCCTTTGAACTAAAAGCTGCAGCAAACAGCTGAGCTGCTTATCCTTAATCTGGCAACCTACTGCAAAGAAAGTACATTGTAGTCCACCCAGATAGAAATGATCCAGGTCTTCCTGTTTGGGGGAAGAGAGTAGCTTGGCCACAAGCACCAGTGAAGTTTCATACAGACTTATCTGGGAGCCTGGGTAGCTGAGGCCTGTGCAGCTATAGCTTCACTGCCATAAGTATAGGTATTATACTGCCAAGCCCTAGCTCATCTAGCTCAAACCCACTGCCCATCCACATTACAAATGACCTATCTTGTCCACTGCACACTCTCCTGAAATGGCATTACCTGCTAGTTCGTGTCCTACTGCCCTGTGTTTATAACTAACCTGAGCAAGGCAGACTATAGCACAAGATTTCCATTAAGTACTTAATTTCCTATCTATCCTGCCCATAAGACTTGTGTACTGTATAGGAGAAACATGTCCTGGATAGAATCAAATAGGGAACCAAAATGAGTCCTCTTAGGAATCACACACACTACTTGTCAATCTGCATCTTGCATGCTGCCACAGCAAAGTAATATAGAGCAGGAGTAGGAAACCCCCAGCTCAGGTGCCAGAGCTTGGCAAGCAAAAGACATTTTGCTTGGCATGCATGCCTCAGAGCACATGGCAGAAGAGTTATGAGGGGCCTGATCTTTGTTGTAGCAGCATAGCCTGGACCTCTTTTCCCATCTGCCTCATTGTGTGCATGCACCCACTACGGGCAACAAGCCCGGCCAGGGCTCTACAGACCCCAGTACAGCTGCTTGCAGCCTCCCCACCACCTGCTGTGAGCAACCCAGGCTCTGTGGCAGGGACCCTCCCAGAGCCAGCTGTAGCAGGTAGCCAGGAGGCTGCATCATGGTCTGAGGAGCCCTGGCCCAGCTTGTTGCTGGGGGTAGATACATGTATGCCTTGGGGCAGACAGCAGGGAGTGGGCTAGGGCCGCGCTGCCACAACAAGGATCGGGCCCCTTGCAGCTCCCCTACCATCGGCCCCTGGCATGTCAACATTTTACAAATCTAGGTTGTGGGTGCTTTTGGCATTCTTCCCAAAACATTGCTAACCCCCAATACAGAGGGAGGGAGGTAGTTCAAATGTCTGAGGGTAATTAAGGACCTTCAACTCACACTAGGACAGAGGGCTATACATCTTGCATTTGCTGTGAGAGTTTTCCAAATTAATGTAGTCCTGAAAAATTACTTCACACAACCCAATACACATTTGTTTTCCTTTCTGCTATGTCAGCTAGAGAAGAATGCAACAGAATATGTAATACACATTACAAATTTGTCCAATTTAAAAAAACAAACAAACAAACAAA
>JAGPOW010000261.1:58377621-58415090 GCA_030014935.1 Caiman crocodilus | reverse complement strand
AAACAGACTGGTGACTATAGTCAAAGAACAACTATATAGAGGCCCAACGTGGCCCCAATCTACGAAGAAGGCAATCCAAATTCACACTGATTGTCCTCCCGGTGGTTCTACTGTGACAAAGCTGTTGATAAACTGAGTTTCTTTCCCCGTTGATCTTATTGTTAAAGGAAGATATCTGTACTTCTACTTTCTGCTGTTGGGAGGAGAGAAATTGATGGTTTGTCAACTTATTGCAGTGCCTGTGCCTGCCTGCTCCACAGGCCAATTTTTGGCAAAGCACAATTTCTAATCAATGTTTACTGTAGATTAAAGCAAAAGCCAGACCTAGAAAGGGTGCTATATAGCATGACCTAACCAAACAACTACATGCCCTGTAACTAAGAAGTGTCTCTTAAAAATATGTTATGAAAGGGAGAGGTTGGCTGGGTTTCACAAAAAAGAAAGCTTTCTGCTTCCCGCCAAAAATGATGCAGCAGCAGGTCCATGGAGCATCTGCCAGATGACCTGCTTGTCACATTCATAATTGCTTCCCATCTGGTGTCTGGAGTGCACAAAGCCTGGCCGTTTGCCAGAACAGGACAACACACACACTGGCCTACTTCTAGTATAGCAGACACTGCTGATCTTCTCATTTCCTTTTGGTCACAGAGACTATTTCATTCAATTGTAAATGGCAGTGGGCTGATTTATAAATCTATTCCAGCTCAATTTGAGCACACTGCTGGCTTGTGTGCCTCAGATATTCTCTCTGTGCTACAGTGTGAAATAGCTACATCCTCCCATTTGTGAGCCCATCTTATGCCATTGCTGCACATTACGAACTGAATATACAAAACTTGCTCACATTAGGTCAGCAACATATTGCAGCAAACAAATAAATGTTTTCAGGCATCAAAAGAGCAGAAAGTGGGACTCATCCTCTGCTCTAATGAAGGCTCAGTCTCAAGATGAATCTAAAACACTGCTCAACCCACAGACCAAAGAGACACATACAGAAAGTTATGCTCAAAACTCAGCCAATTCAACAAGCTCAAGAGGGTTTTTAATCAAACCTTTTCTATTCCCCACTTCAATGAAAGATGCTTTATAAAATAATAACAAAATATGCAGAATAACTGATATTGCCTATAACTCCCTATGTGCAAAAACTTCCTATGCACTTTAAAATGAAACACAGGTTAAGGACTGAGTCCGTCAAGGGTGAGCACCACCCAACTGACCACCCAGTTGATAAGTTACATGATGCTAATATTTATTACAGGTGATCTTAAATTACTGTATTTTGATCAAATTATTTTCCTTTCTAAAACATGCCAATTTCTTTCTTCTTAACAGGTTTTTACTAATCCCTACAATTACAGCATTCAGTAATCCCTGAATACACAACTCTTAACCTGGAGGAAAGGATGCTTCAAGCATGAAACCATCCTAATATAGCATGCAACAAAAATGAACACATGAAAACTCACAAGAACCCTGTTTCATTTCTGTTTTATCTTTTTTTTTTTTAATCTGTAAAAAAGGTCCAAAGTCACAAAGAAAGTATGAAGCAGGGCAATTAATAAATTAGATGCGATGCCTAATCCTATGCTTAATGACAAGACCATCCTTTCCCTTAAAACACAACCAAATACACTCCATAGTACCAGGCCATCATCTGTAACATGCAGACAAGTTTCTACCTTATTCCTGGAAGCCTGATACTGTTCTGTAATGAGAGGACATGTGGATAGCATATTCAGGAAGCCAGGAATCTGATATTTGGTCTAGAAGTCTTTAGAAATAAATTTGAATTTAGGCTGCGCCTTGAAGACAGCTATTGAAATTAGTGCAGTGTAGGGAACAGAGCATGGGTCAACAGAAGCCTCTTGCAACTGTTATGTTAACAAAGGAAACAGGCACTCTGACTGCAGAAGTCACAGCTTTTTTGCAGTCTACAATAAATGCAGTGAAGATGTAAGTAAATTGATGGCAGACAGTAAAGGTGTAATTGAAATAAACATTAATAGTTCTCTTTTACGCAGAGGATAAAAACGTCCAACTTTACCTGTGCAGATACATTAGCAACTGGAAGAAGCTACAGGGAATTTATTATTTCCTGCCACCCCCACACAACTGGGCAACATACCAAACTAGTACTCTAGGGCAGTGGCGCTCAACCCATGAGCCTTATCCAGCCTCCAGGACTCCTACAGGTTTTTAAGTTTGGCAATGGGGGAAAAGCCATAGCAACTAATGCTGCCATTGCTCTCCTGTCACCAGATTTCCAGCCCCATGGGTCTGATGATATAGTCCTATGCACTGCACTGTCACTCCTCAGTTGGGCTGGCAAATGAAGTCACGCCCACAGACTGACTCTATATCCTGATCCCACACTGGCTCTGCTCTGTGGACTGGCTCCAAGCCACTTAGCCTGTGGGGCCAGAAGGTGAGAGCCCTCTCATGATCACTGCTCTAGGGAGAGGGGCAAGTTACCAAGATGACTAGTACACCAGGATTAATACAGCGCAGTCTGTCAGCTGAACTGCTACTGGTAATTTTTTCAGTGTTGGGAAGGACTGTTTGAGCATCATACATACATCAACTTGATTATCATAAATAATTGACAGCTTGTATTAGGCAGAGATGGGGCTCTGCTTACTATCAGAACACTGAATCCTTAGAGGTGACCATTTGTTGTTATTAAAATGATGAAAAAAATTAGTTCTAGCACCACTGCTATTTTTTCCATAAACATATTGGTCTTCCTGCCCTAGTTGGACACTAGTATTGTGAGTTATTCTGTGCAATTTTGTTCTCTAACACCACTTTCTGGATTCTACGTAAAACAGACCACATACTAGAAATTCATGGATCATTGTGATCAAAGACAGAAGTGATAACAAGAGCCACATGGACTGTTTTGTGCCAATTGAAAAAATCAAATCAAATTTTAAAAGCCAGACAATTTTCCCACTGATTTAAAGAGCTATTACGTGGAGGGGGATACTGTCTAGTCTGAGGCACACATTTTACATATACCAGTACATTTTGATTAAACACTAGACTTAGTTCACTACTGCATTTACTCCATTTTTAAGTCAGTGTAAATCCAGTTGAGTTATACTACCATGGGGTATTTCGGTGGGGGAAGTGGGGGGCTTCTGATTGCATAGCTCAAGGGTTAGGGGGCAAGACTTCCAGTCCCAATGTGGCGACCATGGGTTTGTGCAACTGTTGAGAGGTGGGGCTACCCATGCAGCTCTTGCCAGCTCACCAAAACTGGTTAAGCAGCCCTCCAGCTGAAATAATTGCCCACACCTGAACTAGCATAAGATTAGATAAATTCAGTGATGGATTAAGTTTATTTTTATTCTCACTGCCCAATTCTTTAAATCTAATTCTTCCAAATAAGGGCTACATGCTGATTAGACTCTAGCAGGCAGTTTCATGTATGCACACACATGTACTAAGTCAATTTAAGGGGTTACTATACACATGCTCTGACACTTTTTGGATTAGAATGCATTGGAGCAGACATGATTAATCAAGTCTGCTGGGGCATTCTAATTAGAACATGTCTCATGTATTCAGTGTCCCCAGTTTCAAAATGGCCGCATGAGTGCTTCAACAAAGCTCATTTGATGAGCTTTAGTTAAAGTGACTCTATGGCCATTTTGAAAAAAGGGATGCGGAATACATGAGGTGCTGCAGGTTTTAATTAGAGCGGCTTTTAGGAAACACTAACTAAAATGTCCCCCTGCCACCCTGGAACATACGTATAGGCACCCAAGGCAATTTAACTAAGTCAACTTAAGTTAAGCCATGCTGAAGTATACATACGTATAACTCCTTAACATGGCAGCAGCCATCTTGTGAGCCAAGTCAACTTAACGAATGCGACTCAAGAGGTATATTATCTTGTACTGCATTTTAAGCTGACTCTATTCCATGCGTTTGTGTATGCCAGGGGCAGGCAATTATTTCAGGCAGAGGGCCGCTTACTGAGTTTTGACAAGCCACCGAGGGCAACATGACAGGCAGCCAGGGGCAGATCAATATTAATTTTCTAAATTTTTTTAAAGGGCCCCCTGGGCCAGATAAACTGGCCTGGCAGTCTGCATCTGGCCCATAGGCCATATTTTGCCCACACGTGGTGTATGCTCTGACAGTTAAGTTGGCTTAAAAAAGTTAAGTCAGCTTAACTGTCAGAAAGTTAGTACGTGTCTATGCACCTCACATTAACAAAACTAGAATGTCAGATATGCATAGAGGGAGCCAAAGACATTACAGGTATGGCATAATTAACTGGTTAATTGTGCAATTACCTTAAGACTAACTATACCTACAAAGCAGTTTTCACAAGATAAAAAGCTCTAATCAGGTATAAAGTTGGACTTTGAAAATATTTATTAATCTTATAGCTGGTTGCTATTAAGCTTTAATTTGCATGTACAGCAAAGTTCCCCCCTGGAGCTGGGAGTCCCGTCAGCTGACAGAGCTCCCAGATGCAGGAGTGTGCCATGCACAGTGTGAAACCACCAAGTCCTGGGGATCACAGCTGTTGTGAGCTCCAAGGCTTCAGGAGCATGAAACCCTCAGCCCACACAGGGCTCTTGGTCCTGGCTGCGTTTCATGCACAGCCTAGACCAAGAGACCCTGCAACTAACAGGGCTCTTGGCCCCAGCTGTGCCTCATGCATAGCTGGGACCAAGAGACCCCTGCAACTGACCCCACATGAGGTGGGTCATCTCATGTGACCCCTGCAGCTGGGAACCCCCCTCAGCAGAGGGGGCTCCTAGCCATGGGAGTCTACTTATTGTCAGGACAAAGGGAAGCCAAGATTGGCTTATACACCAGTGTAACAGGGTGTCAGTAAACCCTGTTACTTAGAAACTTGAAAGGGACTCAGCCTGAGGGGGAAAGGAGGGGGCAGAGGCTCAAGAATGGGAAAGGACAGCAGTTAAGGACAGCCAACTGAGTATTTCACACTGGCATAGAGTTAAGAATAATGACGTGGAGTTGGGGGATGGCAGCAATAAAAAATGGACAGCCGAGAAGAGAAGGCTGCGCCTGGAGGGCACTGAGACAGACACAAGAAGATGGTGAGGGATGGGAGAGAACCCTGACCTAGAGCATGCTGAATGTAGAACTAATTACAATGGAACCCCAGTGTACTGGGAGGGTGAGAGTGGAGATTAGCTTTACCATGGTGGTTGGCTGTGGTGAAGATGACCTGGGGAAAAGAGAGCAGCAACCCACCTGAAAGAGGAAAGAGAGGCAATCAGCAGGGATTGTTTTTCTTACTTCTGTTTTTCAGTTATTTGTTGTCTAGTCTGGTAAAAGTTAATAAACAAAACAGCAATAAAAATAGTGCACATTTGGTATGAATTTAGCCTGTAGTATACTTTGCAATTGTTAATAAAAGTCTTGTCTGCATGCATTCTGAACTGCATACCCTTCCTGGTATGCACATGCTTACTGGTAGTTTATTCTCTTAGGCAAAGGAGGACAAACTGTACTAGTGTAAATGCATCTACCCTAGGAATTGTACTTGTAACTTCCAGTGGAAAAAAAACCACTCATAATCAAAATAATGGAACAGGCTGCTCAGAAAGGCTTTAAGTAGTGTCAGATAATTAATACTTCCAATATTTTAAAGTATTTTAAATATTTTAAATGCTGTAAAGTGTGATGGTTCATTGTCTAGTACACCTCCATTATATACACTGTCAAAAGGACCGTTGGCTGTACTAGCTCACATGAGTACGGACCTAAAAAATTGCGATTGCAAAGCTTGTGAAAATCATGCAAAAAAAAGCATGGGCTCTGCACTTTTGGTGGGCTTGCTGAAAAAAAGCAAAGCAAAGCAAACTTACTGGCAAGCAGAGAAACCCTGCAGTCTTGGAGCATTGGGAGTATGGGGGACACAGGGGTAAGGCATGGGTGGAGCCAGCTGCAAGGGGCAGCAGCACCCCAGGGTCCTGACAACTGGGCCAGGGTGAGCCGGTGCAGTGGTGGCAAAGAGCAGAACACAGGGCAGTAACTGCATCTTTGGCCAACCTAAGGTGAACAGCAAGCAGGACCTGCTGCATCCTCCTGCATTGCAAAGTGCCAGCACCACAGCTCACCTTGCTCCGGGCATCCAGGGGCGCAGCAGCAGGTAAACAATGGAGCAGCCAGGGTGGCACAGGAGAAGCTGTCCTGCCTCTGGGGCCTCCAACCCACATTAAGTGTGATGCTTGGGTCTGGCAGGGCATGGGGCCAGTGAGCCAGAGGCAGAACCCAGGCACTCAAGAACAGCACTGCACAGTGGACAGGCGGTCCACCCCAGCCATGCTGTCTGTTCATCCATCCATCTATCCATCCATCAGGGAGAGCACATGGAGGTGCCCTACAGCAGGCTGTATTTGGCCCATGGAGCAACTGGATCCAGTTCATGGGGCCTGGGGAGCTTTGCCCATGTTGCACTGTGGCTAGGTGACAGGGAACTTTGCCCACGCCAAGCTATGGCCAGGCAGCAGTGTTGGCCAGTTCCTAGCACTGGCTCACAAACCTGAGCTGTCACTCTGGCCCATTGCGGGAAAATGTTGCTGACTGCAGTGTGTATCCTGTTTAAGCATCAGAAGCATGCTTGAGCTGTAGAAAAAAGGGATAGGCAGCAGGGGGACCGAACTTGCTCCCAGCCACCTGTCCTGTCTCCACTAGTGCCTAGCGCCCATATGCCACCTTAGCTGGCCCCTTTCACACCTTATCCCTACTGCTGATGCTCAATCACAGCTCAAGCTCCAACTTAAGCCCACACCCTCCCAAGCCAGGCCACCACAGTTCTGGCTCTGACCTGTCCCCAGGATTGGAGCTGGACCTATTATCACTGCAACCATTGCCTGGCTGGGAAGGGGTCAGAGCTACCAAGTGCTCCAGGCCGGAGCTAGTGCCACAATTGAGGGTAAGCAGCTGTGGGAAGGCAAACTGCAGGGATCAAGGTGCAAAGGGAGGAGCACAGGGGGGCACTGCCATGGTGATGTCAGGTGATAGGCAGGCAGCAGGGGGAAAGGGACAGAAGTCAGGCCACTTGACTCCCCTGTTGCCTACCCCTAGCACTATGCATGCTTCCCTCCTGCTGTTTTCTCTGCCGCAGCAGTGAAAGGGACAAATTTAGGACCACTCTTCAATAATTAGACTTTGTGCATGGAAAATTATAATTTAAAATGTTCTGCGTATAGTGCCCAATTACTGGAAGGCTGGGTCTCAAATGTGAAGTAACCTTGGAACCAGGTAAATACAATATTTACCCCAGCAGTATATAAACCAGGGAAAAACCTACCTAAACTTTAGATATGGATCTTATTCTTCTAAACAGGCTCAACTAGCTTATTAATCTTGGAGAGGAGCTATAGAATCATATGGTTACAAAACCTCAAGGGAAAAGAAAACAGGCTCTTCCAAGGTAGGTCAAATTCTATCCTACATATAAAAATGTGCTCCCAAATTTCCTTTGTAATTCCACTTATTGGAAGAAAAGAGAATTTAAAAATAGCAATGTTTAAAAACATTTTCCACTTTGTCTTCTAGTAAACAAAGGCTGCTAAGACTCCCGTTTGTGTAAGCATGAAAAAGAAGTGTGGGTATGAGCCCCAGACTAATTTACTATGCTTCTGTCTGCCAACAGGCAATGGGTGCTGTTGCTCATGTTCCCAGTCCATCCCATGGTTGCCTCAGAAAAGACAAATTCCAACCAAGGCTGGCAAGCTCAGACGAGACAGATGTTCTAGATTAGTGATACTCAAACCCCAGCCCACAGGCTAGATCTGGCTTGCAGAGCACACATCATCCATGGAGCTGGACATCTGGTATTGGGGGAGCAGTAGCAGCATTAATTGGTCTTTCCCCAAATTTCCATATCTGCTGGGAGCCCCTTGGACCAGATAAAGTGGTCCTGAATGCTAGATCAAGCAGGGTTGGGCTGACACATAGCCAGATGTTGGTATGAAGGGTCAGGCTGGTGCACTGAATTGCACCCGTAGGCCAATCCCACATACCAATGCCATCCAGGATCCAGCTCACCGACTGACCTTGCACCCCCCACCCAGCCCATGGGACCGGAAAGTTGGGTACAACTGTTCTAGATGGGTTTTCTAGAAACCATCAACTGACAAAGAATTATATTCACTGTATAGATTAATCCAAAATAAATACTGTGAAGGTCACAAGGGAAGAGGGATCTATCTTGCTCTCCCTGAAAGACAGAAGACAGCTTGGGACTGGAATATGAAACTCCATTGGAAGGGCTAGGTAAATTTCCCTTTTGTCAAGAAGTTGCTTGAAGAAATTACATTGCTTAACCTCTTTCCCTACCCCAACTGCATCTGAGAAATTAAGGCTAAGCTTAAGTAGCTAAGCTTAGAAATCAGAAATCAAGTAGCTAAGCTTTAAAAAACAAAAAACACTCACTACAACACTAAACAGTTTTCTTACAAAAGTTAAAAGGAAAGCTAAAATTTAAGTTACCCAAAGCTACAACCAGTACACATTTGCTATGACAGTTCCACAGTAAAGTTATTCAGACAAGACATGTTTTCCCTTTTCCCACTGACTGTTGTCAAATTATTTCAGCACCTATATAGTTTGAGTCTAAAATTGGCCTTACTTCTCACATAAATAAGAGGCTTTTTTGATAAGCTGGTACATAGATGCTTTATTTCTGATGTTAATATGGGTCTGTACTGTACGCAAGATTCATACATGAAACAAAGTTTGTAGTAAAACAAAAAACTAAGCTTAAAATCGAGGCATTTGTTGTATATCTTGTCAAAACCTTAAAACAAAAAACAGAGTATTATACACGTATTCAGTTTTCATGCATGTTTGGCTGCTACATGTACAATCTACTTATAAACTGAAAAAAATGCAAATGCACACAACATTCAAAAGATAATAAAAAGATGCCTGACATATCAGAGTAAAACCTTCTTGCTAAAGCAACAAAGAAGCAGTTAACTAGAAGATTCAACCAATACCAACTCAAAATTAATACTACTTATCATAAATTTATTTTTAATCATGGTATTGGCAGCTTTGGTGCAACAATTTCTACTAAAAAAGTCCATGGAAAAATCCAGCTCCTGGCATGAAAGGATTGTAATAGCTATTTAATCCTTTATGATTCACTTTGTACTGCAAGTAGTATTTTGCTTGTGAAATCTATTGCTAATTATAAATACAACAAGACCACCACTGCCAAGGAATTCTAGTTGGCTCCTCCTAATTTGACAATAATGAGGAATAATCCTGGCACAAAAAGGATTTTCAGATTTCTATTTTACAGGATTTTCTGCTGAAGTGTTTATTTGATTTGAAAATTGCTGAAAGTTTGTAATGCCAACAGCAACTAGGCATTTAAATGCTAATTTAAAATGGGAATGTGGAAGCCCTGAACTATTTTTAAAAAGTATTCCAATAACCACGCAAATTACTTTTCTTGTACCAAACACCAGATGTTAAACTTTTGGAGTTAAAAACCATTTTCTATCATTTTTGGTATTGCCTGGTAGGATTTTTGCTACATCCTGCATAGCAATGGTTGATCTCATTAACCAGAGAACCAAACATCATTTCTCTTTTGTAATTTTACATACAGTGCATATGATGCTCGCTCTTTCCATCTCTCATAGCAGCAAGCCGATTCTGCTATTATCTATAGCAGCACACCCGGGAGTGGAGAGGAAGAGTGTCTGAATTATAAATAGCTACAACTACAGTGTACAATTCTATTTACCTGTCAGTATTTATTGATAGCACACCATTATAAATCTGCAAGAAGTTAACTACATAAAATATCTACCACAAAAGCAAACCAAGCATTCCTTCAAAACAAAACAAAGGAAAAAACCATAAGTGCAAATACCTAAAATAGGCAACTGAAGCAACTGTTGTAACCTGTAAAATTTTAAATAAGGACAAAGATTTTCATAAATAAAAGAATGCTGACTTCATAAGTTTAGTGTATATATGGTCAAACTTCTAAGTGCAGATAAGACTGTTTTAAAAATCAAGGTGCCAAATTTTTTTTTAAAAACATGTAATAAAATGAATTCATTTCTAGTTTATGTATAAGGACCCAAACATTAGGTCACATACTAGGTCTCAAGCTCCCAGTCTAAATATATTAATTAAAACAAGTTATCGGAATCACTGTATAGTACAGGCATACTGTATAACTACTTTGTAGACCAACATGATTTAAAAGTTATATAGTGCAATCCTTAAGTAGATGCAACAAAGTACAGATTCGTATGCTTTGTAGAATGTAATTTTGCTGCTATTCTATACTTCAAAAGTTAAAACTTGTCCTTTACCGTTTTTACTGTTATAACAGGAAACAACATTGGCTTCTAGACAACCTGCATATACATAAATATCTATTAAGCTTTAAAAAGGAAAATAAATTATAAACACATACTCCTTTCCAATTTACAAAAGTTTCCCTGTTCCTACCTACTGTACAATACATTCAACAATGGTCTCAATTTCTGAGACTGAAGAAAATACTGATGCTTTACACTAATGTGAAACTTAATTCACCCTTTTCCTACTTATCTCTAGTACCATTTTCAAATAAATAGTTAACACTGTAGTTAAATTTCATCGTTTGTGCAGCATACCAACAACTAGTAGTGCAACTTTCTATCCTTCCTTCAGGCACCTTTGCGTTGTGTTTCTTTATATACTAGAAAATTTGCTACAGAAGCAACTGAACACTTAAGCAAAAGCACATTCATAGTCACATGTTGTTCATCCAAAAAAGAAATGGTAAGGACCTGTAAACGTACCCTACATCAAAAATGCACTAATAGGAAAGTAGAAATGTAAGTCATTAAGAATAAATATGAAAAATTAAGATAAAAGTGTATGTTGACATTCACTGCAAAGTTCTTTACTGTTTTTACATTTTTGTTTTTTGAAATATTAAAAAAATTCTTTGCAGAATTGTTTATGCTATCCCTTACTTGAAAAGGGCCAAACCTTTGTGTCTGCCCTTTGTCACTTAAAAGAGACTTAAGATTTCCTTTTGAAGTCTCTCTCAAACTAAAGACTTCATTTACATGTATTTTGCTCAAATCTCTTTCAGTATAGAGTTCATGTCACGAAGAAGAAAGGCCAGCAGTTGCAGAGATCATCACAATATTAGAGCCCTTGAAGTGCTACTGGTAGCTGTATATGTGCTCAAATATCTTCTTGCTTGTTCAGTCATGATAAGTTGATCTTCTGTTTTTCCATAAACAACAGCTTCCCATTCACAATTTGACTGTATTAAAAAACAAGGTTTTTTTTAAAATAGTCAATATGAAATATATAAGAAAATAGTAATTAGGATTGTATTAAAATCAGTTTACATATTAAAAGAGTATATATAATCAAATTCAAGTCAGGGCCACATTTATTCTTCAGTACTCTGTATGCAAGTTCTGGGATAAAGCTTACCATTTCTATACCTGCAGTGTATATGTGCTAGATTCAAAGTTTTTGGGCAACAGAAAACAAGTAGCAAGAAGAATTATTGAATAGATTTGCTTCTATAAAGTTTGACTAATACTAAATTCAATGGAATTCCCATTTATCACACTCAGTTCAAGTTTCAGCAAGCAGTAGAATGCAGTATTCACATATACCTGGAGAAGCAAGGAAAGTGAAGGCATTTGAAACCTGAAAAGGATGAGGAATACAGTACTTTTATAGAACAGAGCTAGAAAATTGTAAAGGAAGGGACTGAAGATACAATCTGGGTCCAAGGCAGTGGTGGTGTGCTATCAATACTGAAGTGAAGAATGAAGGAATAACCAGCCCTGCCCTTCCCATGGAAAAAAGCCCCCCAAAAATAAAAAATTCCAAATACTATGAATATGTTCAAGAAGTCATGAGGTAAATCCACAGCATGCATGACCAGGGTGCCATCGCAGCAAGACAGTAGTGAAGAGAGGGTCAGGGCCTGAACTCCACTACAAACACAATTAAGTGCCCAAGCTCAGGGTTGGATTAAGGCACTTTGCAATTCACTGCCATGAACCAATACAGCTTGCCATCTAAGGGAGGGGGAAGTAGTGGTGACCCTTTACACAGCTAAAAGGGCACTGGTTAGAGAAGTCAACAGATATGCAAAACCTGCTTTCCTACATTCCAGGACAGAAGGTTATATATAATCATATTACTGGGCTAAAGCATTCTGAGTTGGGTATCTAAACATGCTTGTTGAAGCTGTTCTATTTCACACACATTAAAAATCCAAAGGGAAGGACCCTAAAACAATAATTTTTAATCTTTTTTCATTTGCAGACATCTAAAAAGTTTGAATGGAGGTGTGGACCCCTTTGAATTGTAAATGTGGATATTCACATATTTTTGATTGATCATAGTCATCTTTCACAGACTCCTTAAACATAGACCTCTTCAATGCAGACCACAAATTGAAAACCACCACTCTAGAACAGTGGTTCTCAACCTCATGAGATTCAAGACGGCCCTCTGAAAATGCCAGCTTTTAGCTTTCACTTATTTTTGACTATGGAAAAGCAATAGCTTTTATGAGACCAACTAAACAGTTGCAAAATAAAAGATATTGCCTCTACCCAAAGAGTTTTGTCTGCCTATACCCTTAGACCAACCAACATGGCTACACTCAACATCCCTGAAACAGTATAGGTGTTTGCACATTCATCAGTGCTAATATTGAACTGCATTCCACAGCATCCATAAAATGATCTCACACCACCCTGGTCGAGAACCACTGCTCTAGAAAGTAGTAGTTAAGATAGTAAGTAGGTTACTGTTCCTAGTTCTTCTCAAAAAAGCAAGTAATTTAGACCTGGCTGTCCCACATCCTAATAGCCTAACCATAGGGCTACTGGGAGGTAGTTAGACATGTCAGTCTAATATGGCAGAAGGCAAGGTAGGAGGGCACCTTATGGATTAACTGAATCAGAGATGAGCCATCTCTAATTTAGTTAGTCATGGGGCTATTGAGAAAGAAGGCGCTACCCACCACCACCTTTTCCTGGCTATACTTCAAGGTCTGAGCATGCCTAAAAAATTTGACGTTTGGCACTCAGGTCCATTTCTGTACACATCTAACAACAAAAGTTTGGAATTGGAGCCTGGACTTTAGGAGCCAGCAGCCACATCTCATTTTGTAAATGCCAGTGGCATTTTAGGCACATAAATCTGACATGCGTTCCCTTTGTGAATCCAGCCCCAAACTGTTTTAATTCTACCAACTAAACTGTAAAATATCAGAAGTTAATATTAAGTTAGAAGTTTTCGAATTTAGAGATGGAATAATTTTCAAAAGGCAAGTTATTAACTTGAAAAACAGGGAAGATGGAAATATAGAAATTTAGATCCATATTAAATAATGGTGGCAAATATATATTATTAGACTACATTATGATTTAAATTTAAGTTAACAAAACAAAAATATCTTGAATCCAGACCTGAAGAGACTTTTCCATTTTGATATTTTTGGAAGTGCAAGCATTAAATTTCTTTTTAATTACTGCATTCATGTTGTTTGCTGAGCTTGTATCCTGCTTCTCTGGTGTCAGATTACATCTGTTGTCATGTATTTCCAACAATGGTATCATTAATAAAGAAGTAGTAAAGGCATTTTCTGACTAATGTAAAAAAAAGACAAAAGGAATGGGGGTAGAGGAATAACAGTTAATATTCTGTAAAAAAAAAAAAAAAATATCTTTAACTGTTACAAAGAAGACTGGACAACAACAGCAACTACATAGTTGAGAGAATCAAATGAGTCCAAGATATTTGGGGAAAATACACATATTTCTCAATCCAGCATATTATACACTAGGATCACAGGAAAATAGGACTGGAATTGACCTCCTGAGGCTATCCAGCCCAGACAGCTACTCAAGGCAGGATCATCTCCGACTAAACCATTCAGAGATAGGGCAGTGTGTGGAACCTTACAGACTACCTCGTTCAGAGAGTCAAATGTCTGTCTAACCTGCTCTTGAAAGTTTCCAGGGTTGGAGATTCCATAACTTTACTAGATAGTGGCTAAACAGTGCAATAGGCCAAGTCAAAAAGCTCTTCCTAATCTCCAATCCAAATTTCCTCTGCTGCACCTTCAGGCCATTGTTCTTAGTCTTGTCCCCAGTTATGGATCCACCTTACAGTACTTTCATCTACTCTGTATGTCATTAATTAGTAAAGGAAATAGAGTAAATGTCATGGGGGACAAAGTCAAAAGCCTTGCATATAATCAAGGCACATCATATCCACCATTCATTCACATGTCACCTTATTAAAGAAGGAAATAAAGTTGGTAAGGCATGACTTGCTCTTGCTGGCTGTTCCGTATTACTTTGTTCTCTTCCAGGTGCTTCAAAACAGATTCCTTGCTGACCCATTCCAAAATTGTTCCAAGCAGCAAGGTCAGACCGTCTGCTCTGTAATTCTTTGTACGCTCCTTCTTACCTTTCTTAAAGAGATCTCTTCAATTGCAAACTGGGACTTCACCCAACCTCCGTAAGTTCTTAAAAGTTGACAGCCAATGGCTCTGAAATTACCTCTGCCAATTCTTTCAGTACCTGAGGGTGTAATTTATCCAGCCCTACTGACTTAAAAACATCTAGCTTCTCTAAGTAATCCCCAGTCTGTTCTTCCACTGCTCTATGCCATTTCCCTTCCTACCAACTGCACTTGTCACTTGCCAGTTGACTTTATTAGGCTGAAGTTAAAAATAATGCATTAAATACTTCAACATTCTCTGCATCATCACCAACTAGACTGCCTTCTGCATTCCATACAGGACCTACATTTTTTTTGATCATCTTATTTCTGACATGCTTGTAGAATTCCCTTTACTAAAACTATAATCTGATAAAAAATAAGTTGGTAAAAATTACTTACTATCACTAATAGCATGTGCCCATTCCCATCTGGAACAATGCCTCCTTTTTTAATAAAACCATGCCATGACTTCAGTTACATTTTCTTTAAAAAAAAAAGATCTATAAAGCTAATTGATAAATTGTGCCATAACTAGAAACAGTTATAGAATACAAGCCCTGTCCACACTGACCGTTATACTCCAAGGGTGCCTATACATGTGCTCTGACACATTCTAATTAGAATGCATTAAAGCAGACTTGAAAACCGAGTCTGCTGGACCATTCTAATAAGAACACTCAAGCGTGCCTCACTATCTATATTAAGCATCCTGCATTTCAAAATAGCCACAGAAGCACTTTAGATAAAATCTGAATGAGCTTTAGTTAGAGTGCCCCTGTAGCCATTTTGAAACACAATGTTTAATACATGCAATGAAGCAGCATTTTAATTAGAGCAGCTGTCCAAGAGCCATGCTAATAAAAATGTGCCCCCACCATCCCAGAGCATGTGTATAGACATCCTAAAAAGACTAATATTAAACAATATGATTAAGCTCACTTCTTTGAGTGGAGTTTTTTTTTCAGAAAGATATTAAACTTACAGAACCAAACAAAAACTGCATTTTTCATCCACTGAGGACCTTCTGTACACTTTCCAAAACATGACGCCCCTCATCCCCTGACATGCCAAAATACACTTGGGCTGTTCTACATGGTAGCAGCAGCAGGACAGCATGCTTAGAAGAATGTTAAGGCACCCCAAGGTGTTGCAGCACCCTGGTTGAGAATCACTGGTCTAGACTCACAAAGGCACCTCAGATAGGTACAAGGCAACTGCTTGCAGAAATATATCACCTTCGTTCAGGGGTGAGCAATTAATTTTGGCTGGAGGACCACTTAATGAATTTTGGTGAGCCATCAAGAGCCATAATCGGTAGCCCAGCCCCTTGACAGCTACCCCGCCCCCTGGTCGCCACATTGGGACCAAAAGTTCTGCCCCCCTAACCCCTGATCTTTGCCAACACAAGTCCTTCCTCTTGCCCCCTGGAAATACCCTTTTTGGCAGGGGAGGATTGCCATCTTGGAACCAGAAAAAAACAAGTCATACGTTAAAAGTCCAATACCTACCATAGTTTAATTTGATTATAAAAAAATATATTTGTCATGATTTGTGTACTGTATATAGGGAGCATTGAATAACAACTCAAAAATGAAGTCTTACTCTTGCATACTGTGTGTGTACGATGAAGTGGGGGGGGTGTGCGTGCATGTGTGTGTGTGTGTGTGTGTGTGTATAGTAGGGTGTGGGCGGGGTGGTTATGCATGTGGGGGACATAAGGTATGTTGTGGGGTGTGTGTATATGTGGGGGGTTGTGGGGGATTCCATTACAGGGCAGGGTGTGGGTATGTGAGGTTTGTGGGGTGAGGGAGGGCTTGGGAACCCCCTCACACATGGATCACAGCCTCTGCATGTGCTGACACCCTGTGGCACATGGCTTCAGCCAGCACTGTGCATGGGGGCAAGTACCTCAGCCAGCCCAGGCTGCCTATTGCGGGAAGTCTGCATGGCACACCTGCAGTTCCCACACTCACGCGGCACTGGAGGAAGCCCCACGCTGAAGCTGTTTGCCCCCCCCTGCCGCCGAAGTCCCAAGACTCCATGGGGAAGCAGGGGCCAGGACTCCTCTCCACTTCTGGCACAGTCCTGGAACCTGCATAGCAGGAGGTGGGGAAGGCAGCCTGCTCCAGCGCAGGCCTGGATACAGGTGGGCAACACTGGCTGCACTCCTTGCCCCCCATGCAGCACTGACTGAAACCTGCATCACCAGGCGCCAGCACAGGACACAAGCACCCCCACCTGCTGCTGCTGCCAGCATGAAAGGCTGCGCACCATGTGGGGGAGTGTGTGGGGAGGTTGCCACAACCTTCCCCACCCTCCCTCATGCCAACACGCTACCCAGCTGAGCTTTAGAACTCAAAAATATAGTTTTAAGAGTAGTTTTGATACCTGTATAGGTATACAAGCTGTGTATACCAACATAGGTATACAAACTATCAGAACACACCTTCCCTTCTCATCCCCTCAGCCCTCCCCTAACAATCCATGATTTCTATTGATTTTCTGTTGTAAACCCCTGGCCTTGTGTGATGCAGTATTTTAGTTTAGAGACATGGAAAAAGCTCTTACGAAGTTAATGTTTACATTTATGTACATATGCAAAGGGATGAAGAAAGGCCATTTAACTGAAGCACCCTGAACCATTCACAAGCAAGGGGTTGGTAGTTACTGAGCAGATGGTGGCTTTTCCATGAGCTGGAGAATAAGCCTCCATTATGGGTGCAGAATCATAAATATTCATGATTTGAGAGCTAAGCTAATCACAGCTCAGGTAGAGAGAACAACGTAGGAGTTTAATACCATTCAGGCAAGCTCAGGAAGTACACATGTATGTGATCAAGAAGTACACATGACAGTATCTGCTGGAGTCAGAGGCCAAGTTCTAATACCTGTGATGACACTGCTGATCCACTGCATCCAGTAGTACAGACCCTGCATCTCCTGCAGGGTCAAGCCCCTAATACATGAAATATTGTGCCATATTTTTAAAGTTTGACCTCAAAAGTTACAACGTTTCCCCCTAATTCTTATACAGAAGAAAAATGAACCTTTATCTTCAGAGTTTTTAGTACAGGTTCATTGACTAAACATATTTTATTTACAGTTTAATTAGATTATAACCTATAATTACTAAATTTATACCTTAAGTCATGCTGTATTAAATTCAAACAGCACTTTAAGCTGTTTTTTTGGGGGGGAAGGGGGTGTTTGGTTTGTTTGTTTTCAGGAAAACAATTATAATGTTTTTAAAAATTGGATTTTTAAATTGTTTTATTGACATAATCTTTTTTAAATCTACTCTGGAACAGAAACACCCTCGGGTACTTGGTGGCATCTGCAACATCCAATTTGAATACTGAGGCTCCATATTCAATTCCTGGTTAGAGGCAGGCAACTAAGAATGCAAATCACAAAAAGCCAAGCAGGGAACCAACCCCTTAAGTTAGTTCACAGGTTATACAAAGACTTTTGTGCCTTAAGCTCTATGCCTCTTATGGAATCAGACTCCTGAATTCCATCCTGGAGTTAGACACAAACTGGAACTGAAACTCTGGCTACCCAACTGCTAGTTAAGTGCCATAGCCTCTACACTGGAGGGTCACCCATTCTTTCTGATTCAAAGAATATTTAAGAATTCCATCCGAAGCAGAACAGTTTTACCAAAAAGGACTGAAATATTCAGGTGTTCTGAGGTGAGGCTCTTTGAGGCTAGGGCATAGCATCTTGGAAGTAGATATAGATTCAAATCCCCCAGTCAGAGAAAGGATCTGAATTCAGGTAAGTGTTATAAACTTTGAGCTACTACATAAAGGGAACCTGCATCACCCACCATTAGGTGTTATAATGTTCATGGGGCTAGATATCCAGGCATCATGTTTTTATCAGTCCCTGCAAGTATAAATAGTGTGCAAACACCTATTCCATATATTCCAAAAGGAGCTTCAGCATGTCATGGGGTAGAGCAACTCAGCAGCATCAGGATATGCACATGTACAACAAGAAAAATTTAAGCACTCACAGGGCTTTACCAGTAGACAGTTAAGCACTGAGAAAGATTTAGGACCTGCAGGCTTAAGTAGAGGAGGAGTATTACAAATGAATACATCCAAGTATTAAGAACCTAAACAGAGCATTTAAATGCACAAGTCTCCCTTCTGAATCTAGCCACAACATACCTCTTGGATCTCAAAAGGCATTTCAATAACCCAGTGACAGCGACCTGCTTTAGCTGTGGCAGGTTACAGTGTTCTATGTCTTTGGGCAATGCACCTTGTAGTTGTGTGAGATGGTTGACTGTCCACTTTTAGGAATAAGTCAGAGAAAGACTTGTATGGGATGATTTGGACAGAGATGATCCTACTCAGGCAGGGAGTCAACTAAGTAACCTCCAGAGGTCCCTTCCAGCCCTACTTTCCTATGATTTTAAAGCTGATAAAAAAAATAAATGGAGCATTTGTTTCTTTGTATTACAATTTCTCTGAGATGTACTATTTACCGGTAGACCAACCTGCACATCCAAACCATTATCTTCTGTGAAGAGTTGGGCACCAAGTTCTTCTTTTTCCCATGGATCCAAGACCAATGATTTTCTGACTTTCTTACTAGAAGTGTGCTTTTTTTTTTTTTTTAAATAAAGAAAAAGATTGAAGTTACTATAAAAGTTGCCATTTTCCTATCTATACTACAGTAGTTACTGCAACATTACCTCTTGCTTGCAGGTTTTATAGACAGAGTCATCTTCCTCCTTGAGGAATATGTCTGTTCCAGTTTCCTCTTTTAAAACTTCTCTGATATCTTCTTCCAAGAAGGCAAGTGGTTGCGACTAATTTTAAGTTAACATGGGGAGGAATATAAGAACACAAAACAGAAAAATCAGTTACTAGTTCACCACATAAGCTATATTCATTTAGATTACTACAGACAATATTATATATTTTATGGGAGGTGAAAAATCTAAGGGAATTATGAACAATTTAGCCTGTACCCAATTACTGCAGTTCATCTTTTGAAAGCAGAACCGATTTTAGAATATCATATTACTCCACAATGTTTTTTAGCTATATGCAATTAAATCTAAAGTGAAGCAAGGTAACTCCAAAGAGGAACCTTTCAAATCAACTACAAAGTCAGTCATGGTGCCTTTGGTTAAAACTTATTTTCTTCCAACCAGATCATATTATTTGGTAACACAAACTATTGTAATGTTGCCTTCATAACTATTGTCAATTGGATGCATAAATTATTGGACAGGCAGGCTATTTTGTTTACTATTTCCCAGTACAAACTACACCCAGATGACTGGGATGATGCACCTAAAAAAAACAAACAAACCATCATGCCACAAATATAAGATTGCTGTAAGGAAGGAATTTGTATAGATACTTTGACCATATAAAAGACCCTAGTCAACATAAAACAAAGCACAATTTCATATAACCATAAACAGATGCCCCATTCGCATATCAACAAGAAGAAAATTCCACTTAATGCCAGAATTTCACTTTAACTAAATCAGATGTCAATATCAAAAAAGTACCAAGCTATTTTTTGTTTGGTGAGAGACAATCTACAGTGAGGGTAACAAGCATGGTGCTTAATCTAGCAAAAACCTTAGCTACCTTCTCTGTTTGCAAGAGGAAAACAGTCAGTCAACATAACTAGACTGGAAAGAGGGTCACAATAAGAAAGTGAAAGTTTACTTGATTCAAATTGTTCCTGTGCATTAGCATACAAGAAGGCAAAACAATAAAAGCAGAAGCAATAATTCACTTAAAATAATTGTATGAGTCTACGAATAGTCACAGCAGCAAAGAGAAACCACCCACAACCAGAAGAATCAAAAGCAACCACAAAGCCCTATGCAGAAATGCGGGTCCATCTCAAACTCTGAGTGTTAGAAGCTCTTAGGTTAGTCTAAAAGACAGACAGACCAACCTAAAGATGAAAGACACGGCACATCTACAAATAAAAAATAGTATTGGGAGCAAAGTACAAGGACCAAATTCTAATCTAATCTAATTCATAATCTAAGGACTAAATTCAAGCAACATGAGGGCTGAACTCCTACAGACTTGATGTTGTACCGGTTTACATAAGGGCTTGTTTTCAAGGTAGAAATGTAATGGTCTCCTAAAATACTGAAAACACCTACATGCATGTATACTACCCCAAAGGTTCATTTGTTATGAGACCATCTAATTGAAAGAAAAACATGTTTACCCTCTGCCTAGAAAAGGGGTTTGGTTCTAAAACAAAAAAACCCAAAGCATTATAATAAAATATTTTAGATTGTGCTGTTACCATAGGCTTAATTCAAAAGATATTAAGAGAGTTCTCTGTTTTCATAGATATTAAGGCTAGAAGGAACCTTGTCAGATCATCGGGTCCAGCCCCTGCCCACGGGGCAGGAAATCAGCTAGGGTTAAAGGATCCCAACAAGATAGGCATCCAAATGATTCTTGAAGGTGTCCAGAGTAGGTGCTTGCACCACTTCTGGAGGCAGTCTGTTCTAGGCCTTGGGGGCTCAGACAGTAAAGAATTTTTTTCCTTATATCTAGCCTAAAATGGTCTTGCAAGAGTTTGTGACCATTGGACCTTGTACAGTGGGAGGATGACATTTTGGGTCTCTCTTGAGATGCATCAGTAGATGCAAGCCAGAGTTTTGTTCGCTTTGCCTGCTGTGGTATTGTATTGGTGGCTCATGTTCATCTTGTGGTCAATCATGACACCCAAGTCTCTTTCAGTCATGGTGCTAACAGGTGTAGAGCTGCTGAGCCTATAAGCGTGATGCGGGTTTTTATTCTTGAGATGGAGCACCTTGCATTTCTCCATATTCAATGCCATCAGGTTTTCATCCACCCACCCTGCAAGTCTATCAAGGTTGGCCTGGATCACCAACCTATCCTCAAGTGTGGACACACTTCCCCAAAGTTTGGTGTCATCAGCAAACTTAGCCAGTCCGCTTTTGATACCAGTGTCCAGATAGTTTTCAAGTAATATCAGAAGAGGGAAAAAAATTTAAATCCTTATCAAAGAATATGGAAACTAAGCCTCATAGGGTGGTACAACCAACATATGAGTACAGAAATTGGTCAGGCAGCATGATGAAGCTGGCACCATTGCTGCTTCATGCTATATTAATTTATGGAGATAGAAAAGATTATTCCAGCTCCATTTATTGAGCTAGCATCTTTCAACAGTACTAAAAATTCATTACTATGTTGGTACTAAGGCTCACTTTGAACTCAGTATTTTGTAAATTAAGACAGCATTTATACTGAGGGGGAAATAAAACAAAAACTAAAAAAACAATTAATGTTACATACCACAATTTTGAGGGGGCCATATTTTTTCTCCTGAGCAGCTAAAGCATTCTTAAAAGGAGTTGGAGTTCTTGGTGTAGTACCCAGCAGAGACCTTCTAATTGTTGGAGTTCTAAAACTAAACAAGCAGAGAAAGATGTACGCATTAACTGTTAGTGTTGCTAAACCAAAGTTACATGATAAATCTGAAAATTAATTGTATTAGACAAGCATTTTTAAAAAGCGTCAGATTTTGACTTCATATCTATACTGTATATTGAATAAACAAGGAAGTAATGAGCTATACCAGGCATTAAACCAAGTATATCTAAATTAATTTAAAATTTAGTACAGTGTTAAAAAGGTAGAGATTTAAAGGATATAATTTTGTTAGTTAAATCAAGAAGAAAAAAAGGCCAACTTATGTTTGCATACAAAAACACATTAAAACACAGCTATAGTTTCAAAATCTTGCTTTTATTTCAACATCACAGCCTTAAATATAAATTTACCCTGCATTTTCTTTCTGATCTTTCGGTGTCACTTCCTTGTGGAGAGGAGTTGTGATAAGGACCTTCTGTCCGCAAATTGGAGTGGATGTAAATGCAGGATTTTCAAGGTTGAACTGTTCATTTCCAGAGCATGTATTGAAAAACTAAATAAAGATAAAAAATATCCAATAAATTAATTTACCGCAGTCTCCTATGCTGTTGCTCAAAATAGCAACTAATACTTTTATATGTGATTTATCTAATAGTTTGATTTTTAAATTGCACTCTACACTCCTATGACAAAGTGTGGTCGTTTTACTACTGACACTTGAACTCATTATGCTCTAGAGCCATGGCTATTTCCAAATCATCACATTTTATGGAAAGAAAGGTGTAGTTTAACCACCTTGTACTATGGTGAAAGTCAGTCCAAGAAATCAACAAGTTTTCCAATCTTCAAAAATCTATTTCTTCCATTTTAAAGGGTTAACAGGTCTTTAAAAAAATCTGATAAAAGAGGTTTCCTAATGGACTCAACTAAGCCAACATGTAATTTATCTTCTCAATCCTGATTTCTGAAGTTACAGTCAAAGAAAAAAAAAACCAACAACACACAACGCAATGCAATGCACAGCATAATGGGTATTACCTGTGATGGGGAAAAGGGTAGTGTTTTCACTGGTGTTTGTTTTATTGCAGCATTGACAGCATCATTAGCAAAACCATCATTCATTTCATTCACTGGCGACTGTCCAACTCTTAATCTTTTTTTCTTCCTTAGGATTGTAGGAGGAGTGCTGAACTTGGCTATAGTAGGAGGTGGAGAAAGAATCGCCTCCTCTTCTCCACTGCTACTATTATTTTTTTTCCCATCAAACATAACACTAACATTGAACTGGCACTCTGTTGCCCCTTCATTGTGCTGAATCCGCATTAATTTTACTGAAGCAGGCTTAACAGGGGAGGTAGCAGCTTCTGAAAGGTCAAAGCTGGTAACATCACTCCAAGCTACTGGATCCTAAGGAATAAGGATAGGAGACATTCAGACAGGAAAGTGTCTCACATTTGCTTTAAATTTTGAATTACATAAAAATGATTCCCCCCCCCCCCAAAATGAACAAAAAACAAACAAAAAAAACACAGAACCAAAAAAATCCCAGTAATATTAGGATCTAAAAGTTGCATTCATAACATTTCAGGTCAGCAAGTTTCTCTCAATATGAGATTACATGGTACACAAGACTTTTAAACCATTCGTAATTCACTGGAAGAATTCACACTGTTGTTTGGCATAAACTTTTCAAACAAACAAACAAAAGATGTAAAGCCTTCATTTATACTTCATTCTCTACCTGTCCCCACATTCACTCTATTTTTTTTTTAATATATATTACAGGTCAGGATATAAACAGTATGATACAGCTGATACTGCTTTCTTGGTTCTAATGACCAAATATAAGTCTGGTATTGAAATCCGAGTTGCACATTTACATTCTATAGCAGGGCTTATAACTTAAAAGCATTATATTCTGGATAAATTATTTTCCCTATAAGTATAGGGAAAATCCTAGAATTTTAGACAAAGATCAATAGAGAGCTAGATAGAGCTTTAAACGTGTGACAGCTAGCAAAGCAAGGGCTCAATCCGAGTGAAACCATAATTAACAAGAACTATATAAAGTAATTTAAATGCATTTCATGTACTTGGCACTTTAACTGGTAATTCACAACATTTAATATTCAAACATTACATCTTTATTGAAAAAAAGAGAAGCAAATGTTCACACATATCCAGACTTACAGATTCAATAAGCTCTAGTGTTTCTGCAAATTCTGGAATAGTTTGTAAAGATGACAACACTGCATTTGCCTCCACAGCCAAGTACTTGGTTGGTGAATTCTGCTGAAGGGAAGCACCCCGGGCTTCATCCATGCTATAAAACTCGCCTGTTTGTTCCCCAAGGCTATTTAGAGTATTAGACACACTGTCTTCCATGATGAAGCTTCCAGACCAACCGGACAGACTCACAGTTTGCTAGAAGTATAAAGAAATGTATCAATATCAATCATTTATTGAAGCTGGATATAAATCTGAAATTGCATGTTGCTAATAAAAGTTTTATAGAACTCACTTATGGACAGATTGTTTTGGATCCAACTAATGCTAACATTCATTTATTATTCTCTAGTGCAGAATAATCTTTAATTTAATTAATTAATAATAATCTTGTTATTTCACATTCAACATTTTTTCTCTTCTAAGATGTATTCCTTTATCTTCTAAAGATTCATAAATTAAAACTGTTATACACAGTTCATTATAGCTTGTATTCAAAGGTAATCAGTTATGTATTTCCCCTACTCCTGAGCAAATGTACCAAGTTATCTGCATGTTTCAAAAGATAAATTCAGATTAAAAACAGATCTAGTCACCCTAGCAGCAAGATCAAATTTATGAGTATAAGTTAGTAAAAAGTGAAATACATTATAGTTAAACTATTTTGCTGCATTACTTACAGTGCAAGCAGTAGATTTTCACTTTTGTTTATAGTCTCCTTGACTACCAGCTTCTTATGCAGCAGCAAAACATTGCAACGTTTACACAGAAATATGAGAAACCGATCAGGTGAGTTCCATCTAGTACAGTATCTGACAGTGCCCAGAAACAAAGTTTTCAGAAGAACCCTACATTATGCAGCCATGGAATAATAAGTTCTTACTCTCCCTGCCTCTTCCTCCCTTTCCCCCAGCTACCCAAGTATCCTGATGTATAAGAGAATGCTTTAAACCCTGAAGCATGCAATTTATTCATGGGTGAAGCTTTAGAAGAGGCATAACAGGATAGTCTTGATATCCATATTAGTAAATCAACTCTTGTTTAGAAATATGCCAAGTTCCTGGATTCAACTTTCTGGGTCAACTTCCATTGTGCAGTTAAATGTTGCATTCATTTTGTTTTTAATTCGCAGCTTTTTCACTTCCACTAGACAATTCCCTAGGGGTGGAAAGAGATATGGCCTTTTGTCCTTTTTTTTCATTTTGTGCCGCCTTAAAAATGTTTGCTTGGTCTTTGTGCCACCATGAAGATGTCTACGTCCCTTGTCATGCCACAAAGGTGATACAAATTTGTGCCACTATTTAGCAGTGGATGCCTGTTTACTTTAAGATGGGAGAGCACCAGAAGCCCAAAGCTGCCCACACTCTCCAGGAAGGTGTTCTGGGGGTTTGAGGCACCTAGGAATTCCCAGGCAGAATTGGGGCCTATAAGCCCTGGGAGCACCTGCCAAACCTACCCTACTTAACAGAAAGTGCCCCAGAGATCCTGGGAGAGCATACTGGTAAGTGGGGAAAGTCAGGCAGGAGCTCCCTGATCCTACACAGGAATTCATAAGGTTTGCAAGACAAGTTTCTTCAAGACCCAGAAAAACATGTTGCCCACTGTCCTGCCTGCCAGTGCTGCTGAGCAATGGGCAAACTCTTCTGTGCTGGCACTACTGATATGCTTCATTTAGTGATGTTCATTTCTAACCCTTTTAATACAAAAAAAAAAAAAAAAAAGTTCCTGTTCTTCCTTTGCTGATTTAGGTGAGAGTTAACAGCATATAAAAGCTATCACCAATGACCTGGAATACAAAGTCATAGTGAACTGCATATAAGAATTCATGAATCTTTACAAGATATAAGAATGCTCCTTGTAAGGAAATGTTGAGTACAAACTAAGTAGTATGCAACTGAAATACTGTAACTCAGCCTTTCATCATGTCCTATTCCACCTTCTGCTTTCTAAAGTAAACAATCTTCATCTTTTCAGAACAGCATTTTCTAGGCCTTGGATTATTTTCACCGATTTTCTCCAAACCTCTTCTGCAGTATCATTTTTAAAATGGAGATACCAGTGCTGGGTTAGTTTACACCATTTCTTATTCATTATAACTTTGTGCAGCTGTGGTCAAAAGGGCAGGCATCAAGCATAGGTTTATAAAAGGCAGTAGTTTGCTAGAAGTATTTCTTGATACTATCATTTAGAATTTTACAGGGTAAACACAGATTCCTTTGCACTTATCAGAACTCATTTGCAATAGTGTTTCCTACATATCCAGGTTCTTTGTGGTCCTGCCCATACCTGAAATTCCTTCTGCAGTCCTGCCTATAGGCATCAAGCATGTGGGGGCCGAAGGGCCCCTCCCTCTCCCCTCAGGAAGAGGGTAGGGTGATCACCTGTCCCTAACTGGATGATACCATCACAAAATGGGAACATCAAGTCCCCGTCCCAGGCTGCATGACTCCAGGACATCATTTGTCCCGTATTCTCAGTATCATGCAGGTATCTGGGTTTTCCATTCACTGTGGAAAAATATAGGTGACAGCAGGTTTCCCCTTGCAGGCTGGGCATTGAGGCCCCCCACAGTAAGAGGGAGAGTGAAGTAGGGGCTGGATCTGTGGGTGCTGCCCAGTCAAGGCAGTGCATAGGAGCCAGGGCAGGGAGCAGGATGGAGCCATGGGCAATTTGTCTAGGGGTGGGGGAGACAGCTCCCTGCCACAGCAGCACTCCTGGGGAGGGCACCATGCTCTCCAAATCTGTACACAGGACAGGGACAGATTCAGGTTGCCAGTTGCGGCTTTGGGGATCCCCTTCCTGCTGTCCTCCCCCCAGAAGCCTCATGCCAGCTAAGCCACCATGGCAAGGCACCCCCTACCAGCCCAGTAGCTGCAAGGGAAACATTGCAAAGTTGTGTCCCTCACTGCTGCTGGGCAGGCAGGGGGCACCTCACCATAGAAGCACAGAGTTCCTGGGGGGAGGGCATGGGCTCTGCTCAGCTCTGCTTCATCTATGTTGCATGGGGGACAGCTATCATCTTAGGCTTGCTCCTCCACCTGGCAAAAAATAAGAGTTGGCACCTATGGTCCTGCCTAACCCAAGTCCATGAACACACACTACATTTCGAGTGCTATAGGTGCTACATCACTTTGAAACACTACAAATATATAGCACTAGAGCAGCAGTTCCCAAACTGTGTTTCATGACTTGAAGGGGGGTGGGGGGGCCACAACATCGGTGGACAAGGTCATGATAAACATGACCTGAGATTCCTGCTCCTACAGTGGGGTGAGGGGCTGCAGCGTGGCTGCACCAGCTCTGAACACCAGCTGCATCTGCAGCCTGCTCTGGGTACTGCCCACTGGTCTACAGAGCCCTCCGGGGGAAGATGGGGGGGCAGCCCCAAGCCTGAAATGAACAGGCCGCATCCTTTCCCCTTCCACAGGGTTTGTGGGCAGGGAGTGAGGGACAATGCTGAGGAAATGGGGCATAAATGGGGTCACGCCAAGGAAAAAAAGATTGGGAAGCACTGTGCTAGAAGCATGGACAGACATGAATCCCCTGGTGGAGCACTACAAAAATCACAGTGAAGGCATAAAATGGCATGCTCTTCCACCAGGGAGTGTAACAGCATTACTTGGTCCTGTGGCTCTGCTCCCCACTGAGGAAGGGAAGCCTGTCAGGAAGTACACTGCAGTCTCTGGTCCCTGGGAGGGGGAGGGTAGGAAAATGGACATCTCTGGTCCTTTTGCTACTTCTTTAGTGTACAGAGCGCCTGCAGACCTGTCTGCTTGACTTCTATAGCACAAATACAACATCTGTCCATGGCCCAAGTACTTGTATCATCTGCAAACATGACTTCATTACTTCCCCCACTGCAGGTTAAGGTTTGCTTTAAAAAAAAAAAATTGCTCAAAAACATTTATGTATACATTAGCATTAAATCTTGTAAACACATAGACTTAGTTTCTTCCAGCATCCCATATCAGGGCCAGAAATTTTCACTCTTTTTTGTGCAAATTCAGTTTATTTTGTGCAAGTCAGTGGTAGAGATTATACTGGACAAATCATATGGATTTTTCACTGTGTCTGTTGATAAACTAAAAAGTTTATGGAAATAAGCATATTTCTATCTGTATATCTATATCATTCTGTAGTCATTACTCATGTGTTATCCCTTTGAAGCCAACAAGATTACTAAATTGCGGAACTGGGTATTAAATTCTGATTGAAAAAAGTAGCAGGTCAATCAAGATATTTAAAAGCTACCTCTTTAGATTCTGAAGAAAATTTATGACTAGGCTAACAGTAATCTCAAATTAAAAATTAAATTATTAAACAAAATAATGCGTATGCTTCAAATTGAACTCCGATCTGGATGCCAAGTGTGATCACTTTTAGAGCAGTAGATTAAAAGATCCCATTATACAAACAGCAACAGTTAATAAAACTGCTGATTAATCTTTAATCTCAGAAAAGCAAATGCATTAGATTACTTATATAAATACAGTCCTTACAGATGATACTCTCTTTCTTCTGATTTCGTTCTCAGCCGACATAAGCAGCAGCTCAAGTTCCTTTATTTTCTTTTCTTTATCAGGATCATCATCAATAAATGGCTGCTGAAATGGTTATTTTAGAAAGAAGCTGTTACTTCTGCGGCACATAATCAAGGCTTTCATTTACTACCTAGATTTCTACTTTCTTTCATCCTGCATGTAGTAGAAGCAGAAGTGGAAACTACAAAAACCATGCCTGACACCCATTTTAGAATAAGGTTGTCACAAGCAGTTTTACCATGGTTCCAATGCTCAATACAGACAAAAGGTTGGCAATATTCAAGTTACTAGTATGGTTTGCATCGGTCAGCATAGCAGGTTTCTCTACTAAAATTCCACTCTTTGAACCCCTAATGAAAGCATCTATGGGAGCAGTAGTACTATAGAACATGCTAAAAGGACACCAGCATGTTAAGCTTTTGCTTGTTTAATTCCACACAGACTGCCTTCATGACAAACTCTGATAGTTGCTGGAGCAGCACCTGTGCAAAGGAGTCCAAAGTAGAATACTGATCATTTAACTGAATCAAGTGGTATCTTAAAAGTTGGCATAAAGATTTTTATTGGATATTATACATGAAATTACCTGAATAAAGTTGGCAGAAGCTGGGATATGTTCTATACAGCTGCCTTCTGATGATGCATATTGATATCCTGGAATCTAAACGAAATAGGAAGTTACCTTTACACATTATAAAATTATGTTTATAGAACAGTTGGTAAAATTTTTGTTTTAATATTAGTGAGAAGTATAGTTTTGACCACAGGTTAAAAAAAACAACAACCGAAAGTGACTAAAAGTTAGCTTCATTTCAAGAATCTTCCATTTTGCAAATTAGTTTGTTTTCATACCTAAAGAATAATTTGGAAACTGAAAACTATTGCATCACCAAACCAGATAGCTAGATTTTGGCTTAAACCAGTGATTCTCAACCTTTTTTAGATTCAAAGCATCCTTTGTTAGAACCATGGCATAGGCTACAAAGAACACAGAAAGACTACAATGGGTCAGAAAGTTTTTGATGCTATGGATTCTTATTTGACTTTATCTTGCGAATCATGTTTGCACAACACACTTAACAGTGCTAACACTGCACAGTAATTCAGATCACCTTTGACAGGATCCAAGGGTACCACATCACCCTGGTTGAGAACCACTGGCTGAAAAACAGAAGGGTGAAATAAGCAATTCTATTACATTTGAAAGCAACTTTTATTTTTTAAATATTTTAAACAAATATGCTTACTTAAATCAGTAACACTTGATAATCATTAAATTGAACTCCGTGTGCTTTTTGCTAAGACTTCGATTCTCTTTTTTCATGCTAAGTGAACTGTGAAACAGAAAAACCAGCTTCCCTTCCAAATTCTTACAATTGTAGGGTTCAAGTTCAAAACACTTGAAAGAGAGTTTCAACTTACAGGCAACTGAAATCCAATGAATTTAAAAACAAATCTTGAAAATATTGTGTGTCATACTGAGGTGTTTAAAATTGGTTGTTACAAAACTTGAAGTCAAATCTAAATTGATGGTGTTCCTTTCCATCTTCAATTTTATGGTATGCTTACAGTATACTTTTCTACACTAGGACAAATTAATTTTCATATGCAAATGTTATAATACTTACGTGTGCCTGAACTGGTATATAAAACTGATTTGGAGTTTGTAAGTGTTCCACACTGATGCAGGGTTTGTGTTGAAGTTTTGATGAACTAGGTCGCTCAGACCTGATGCCATCTTGTAAGTACCCTTCCTGTTCAACTTTTCTTCGCATAGTGGAATTCCAATGATTTTTGATTGAATTGTCTGTCCTAAAACAAAATTGTGTTACAGGAAGATAATTGAATAATATTTTAGGAGCAAGTACAGCAATTATGTAATTGTAAAGATTTTGTAAACTTCTCCACTTATCTCATGTTTTATTGCTCTGTTAAGTGGCAGGTAAAACTGGTCATAACATTTTTCAACAAAACAAGAAACAGTTGGAAAATGTTGATTCACAGAATAATTGTGGAGCCGTCTCTTGTTCCTCCAACTTTTATCAGATCTCAGAGAATTCTCACAGAAGTTACCTGGTCCCCTAGTGGGCTTCCAGGCATATCTAGACTTCAGAAAGCACTGACTACCCAGTACCACAGGCCTTGTAGGATCCAGAGCTGCATACAATCCCTCCTTTTTAGGGCTTCCAAATTCTCTGCTACAGAGCCATGGTTCCAGAAGTTTTTTGTGGGTTTTCAGGGTCCAGAGCCTAAGGGCAGGCCTGAAACTAAGAAATCCCACAAGATGAAGCTTCCCCTGAGACGTTCATAAACAATGAATGTCTTGGCAACTGCTGACTAAAATCTACACTGTTAATCACTAATAATGAAACTGACAAGAATGTTGATTTCAATCAGCAGTTCCTGGAGATATATTTTCTTTTCAAAACATTACAAAGAGGCATTTTTATCTTGAACTTCCAAATTGAGAAGATAATCAATTCCCTGTAAAACTGAAGCCTCAAATTTCCTTGGTCAGCTCTGTTCATCTGAAAGATCTTTTTCTTGGATACCTCAAAAACAGTCAGATATCACATAGGACATTAAATTTTTATTTTAATCTTCTTTTCAAATATTGAAAGAGGTAAAACAAACAGGGGTCAGCAACTTATGGCCCATAAGCTAGATCTAGCCTACAGAGGTCCAGAATCTGGCATGGGGGAAATTTGGATATCTGGGTCCGAAGTCAAACCCCGGAAATGGTAGTTGATGGAAATGACTCGACCTGGCACTCAGTGACTAGTGGTGTCCCCTAAGGCTTTGTTCTTGGACCTGTACTCTTTAACGCTTTTATAAACTATTTGGACGCTGGTGTTAGAAGTGGACTGGCTAAGTTTGCTGACAACACCAAACTTTGGGGAAAATTATCCACACTTGAGGATAGGTTGGTGATCCAGGCTGACTTCACTAGATTTGCAAGGTGGGCAGATGAAAACCTGATTGCATTCAATATGGAGAAATACAAAGTGCTACCCCTGGGGAAGGGTGGGGTGGGAACCTGCATCATGCTTATAGGCTTGGCAATGCTTCAGTCGTGGTGCTAGTGAGTGTAAGAGACTTGAGGGTCATGACTGACCACAAGATGAGCATGAGCCATCAATGCAATACTGCAACTAGCAAAGCGAACAAAACTCTGCCTTGCATCTGATGCATCTCGAGGAAGAGATGTACATCAGGAGTATGCATTAGAATCTGGGGGAATGCCTGCTCACCAAAGCACCCTAAGGGATGACAAGGTTCAACAGTCATAAACTTGTGCAAGACCGTTTTAGGCTGGACATAAGGAAAGACTTCTTTACTGTCCAATCCCCTAAGGCCTAGAACAGACTCCCCCAAGAGGTAGTGCAACCACATACTCTGGACTCTTAAGAAATATTTGGATGCTTATTTGCTGGTATCCTTTGACCCTAGCTGACTTCCTGCCCCTTGGGCAGAAGACTGGACCCGATGATCTTACAAGGTCCCTTCGAGCCCTTAGGTCTATGAAATCTATTAAATCAACCTCATGGAACTGCACTGTGCTGCCCATCCCCTTCACAGTGCTCCCCTGCACCGCAGAGCCTGCTGGCTCTACCACATCTACATTTACACCTGCTGCAGAGGGATTAGAGAACAGCAGTAAGAGTAAGTGTAGGCAGCTAGTTATGTTAGAGAGGTGGAGATTTGCAGCCTTCAGTGAGGACTACAAAGGGAGCCCACACCCTCAAAAAACGATCACCAACCCCTGTCCTATAACATAAGAAATTTAAAGAAACAGAAAACTACAATCACACAAAAATATATCAAGAGTTCTCACCTAATTATAGTACATTTATACTAGATCTTTTTTGTTGTTACTCATGCTGTGTCACCTAGTTCAAATAGCATCAATGAAGTCAAGACTAGTCTTAGAGTCAGAATAACATAAGAATTAAGTGAGTTTTTAGACTGTATTTCAGGACATATAATAGAAATGAACAGTTAGTAAGTCCATTATTACACTGTTGAGCACTTAAATCAATAGTTCAACTGGAGCTGGTTATCTGGGCAAATAATATATAACTAATACAAATAAGATGTTCAGAATGCATTGAAGATTAAGTACACTATGGGGAAAAGGTTATAAAAGTGAGATGCCACATAAGAAAGAGCCTCATTTTTTATAATATTTGAGTTCTAGTGAGCTTTACCATTTACATTTGTTTAAGTTTGTTTGTTTTTAATGTATTGATACTCAAAAAATACCAGTATATATTTCTCCATAATACTTAATGATCTCTTTAAAATATAAAAATAGGCATACCATAGCCTGGCAATATTTTTGCCCTGGAGTGGCCTAAATATCTTACTTATTAGTTAGGTATATTTATCCAATAACTCATTTAAAGCTTGTCACAAACTGCTATTGCGCTGTGGTTTTAGTACCCTTCTCATTAGTTAACTATAAGAAATCGCTAACGGGAAGAGCTAAGCTTCACTGGGGGAAGGGAGTTTTCAAGCAAAATTTCCAAATGTTGGCACGCTTCAAGATGGTTCACATTTAGACTAGCATTTCTAAATTACATAGATTTTGGAAAGAACTCCATAAGGACTGAATTTTAAGTGCTAATGAGAAAAAGAAAGTTAAAAAGCACCTTCCAGGAAGAAGCTTAGCAATTTCAGCCCACCGGTTTCCCAAGCGCTTGTGAGCTTCATAAATTATTCTGTCTTCTTCTTCTGTCCACGAAGATTTCTTTACCTCAGGATTGAGATGATTATGCCATCTCTCCCTGCATTGCTTGCCTATTCTTCCTTTCAGGTGTTTCGCAATTAAAGACCAGCGTTTTGGACCATACTTCTGAACCAATTCAATAACCTGTGACAAATCAAATCATGACAGTATTTGAAAAGTCTGTTGGAAAAAAGAGACTTACATTCCTCTCCGTGAATACACCCCACCAAAAAAGATTTTTAAATCTCTCATACATAAGAGGTTCACAGAGACAACCAGACATGACTCAGTTTCATAAGTCATTTTGTAAAAGTTCCAGGCTTCAGAATGCTTTAATTAATTCTTGTTTCTCAAATTGAAGGAGACTGGTTATATTGTAGAGAAACCCTAACCCTAGAAAAATATATTCTGGTGAAGTTAGGGTGCAAGTAGAAGGCACAAAGCAGTGCTACGCTGAGACACCTTGCATTAGCTGGCGCCAAAACAGGAAGTAGTAGAGTCTCATAAGTCAGGTCCTATTTTCAGGTCAATAAGCTTTGCTGAGAATTCCTGTTCAATATTGCTGGCTCTGGGCTAGTAAAAGTTGAGATTTATCATACTATGTCAGTGGTGTTCAACTTTTTGGCCTTGCATACCCAATGTAGCCCACAAAGCTCCCTACTGGTCCAGAAATTTAGCAGCAGGGGAATGGCAATTCATTGTGCCACCATTCCCACACCAAATTTCCAGACCCACAGGAAGCCTCGTGGGCCAGATGACAGCTCCAGGAGGTCCACAGGCTGGGCTGAGCATCCCGGGTGTTAGATACTATTCAAGTCGAACTCTATTCAGAGATTAAATTGTTTTTAAAAGCAGTTTCTGTTAACAAAAACATTTAAACAAGCAATCCAAATTTAGAAGCATCACTTATGTTCAGGTGTTTGGTATGTCGTGTCAAGCATCCCAAGTATTGCTCCCGTTTTCCAGCAAGACAGACAGAACAACCAAACCTAAAGCCTCCTACCACAAAACCCCAAACTTTTAAAACTCTTTCTAAAACATCTCTTATACATGACAGCAGAAACCCATTTTCTTCAAACCCACTCTTATTCCAGTTTAAGAGAGCCACAAAATTTAAGACAGGCCTGATTCTGGCCTATGATCTTCAGAACAGATGTCTCGTCTATTCAGAAAGCAAGGAAATCTGTTCAACTAATAAACGAGCAAAGGAAATTGAAAAACTCAAGGAGACATTCCATATGAAAATTCCAGTATTATAAGTTTGCATATATTATCTGGTATATTATCAAGCAATAGTATTTATGGAGAGAAGACAAATACAAACTTTCTGGTAGTCAGCTTTTAATAGAGAGGGAAAAAAGATAAGTGAGCAAAATATAATATCATTGCCATTACCTTTTGATCCTCTTCTTTTGTCCAGGGACCTTTAATCAAATCCGGGTTAAGGACCTTCTGCCACCGATGCTGGCACTGAAAATCTGAACGATTCTGAAATAATTTTAGAAGAGTGATTTAGCTAAATACTATCCTTAAAACACATCCCTTGCATCTGTATAGCTTTCCAAACCATTTTCAAGCAGCAACTATTTTGATAAGTACCAAATGTATTATGGAATTAAATCAGTGATTACCATTAAAAGTTTTACCCAAAAACTTTTTATATTAAGGAGTGGCCAGGGGGTAGGAGGAGGGTACAAGCAAGCAAATGTTTAATGCAAACTCTTTTTCTTTTCAATCAACATCCTTTTCTACTTTAGTATAATTTGTAGAAAACTTTAAATGATTTTTTTCTCCAGTCATCTACTTCCACTTACTCAGAACCAAACTTTTACCTTCATCTTCTGAACGTTTCTCAAGTTCTCTCTCATGACCTCACATCTCATCTTTTATTTACCCAATTTAAGTGACTCAAAGGATGTACAATATTTCTTTTCACAAACAGAGCTTGTTCCTCTTTTTTGCTAATTCATGACCAACAGGCCAAAAATATTTTTAAAAAGAAGTTCCCCCTCACCCTGAATTTCTTATAAGTAAGAAAGCTGATCTTTTCTCACGTTGCTGGAAAATTTAACTCTCAGATGTCTAACTTTAGCGCCTTCCTGAAAAGACAGCATGCTGATTTTCTAAAACAGAGATCTATCTTCCAGCTAGTTACAAGACTGTGGAACTATTAAGCACTTGGTTTTAACATCAGTGACTAATCAATGCAGCTGAAATAGTACAAATCTTTAAAGGCAGACAAACCAATACCTACAACAGTGGAACATACCACAGTAGACCCTGTCTGCCATTAATACAGCACGAACTCATGCAAAAACATGTATATAGAACTATGAAGGGTAGAGTGGGAGACTGATGCTCAGTTATTGAAGCAGCCAAACTTTAAGCAGTATTCAGCTCAGTACCCAGTACTTTGATTTAGATGCAGCTGAGCTTGTCTACAGCAGAAAATACTTGAACGTAAGTTAAAGATAGGCTAGTTCTCAATACAAGCAAGGACTACTGTGTTTAAAATCATGTTGGTTATATTAGTCTTAAGTTTACACTAACCATGTATCATGATTTTAATTTACTAGAGGTGTAAGCACTGAATGTTAACAAGTTTTAAGACCACAGCATTAGAACTTATTAAGCCCTTACACCCCAAACTAAGGTAGGCTGCAGGACTAACTACGTCTTAGATTGTGTCAACATATATCAATGATGTATCATGTAACTACCATTTGCAGGATCCTGTATTCTCTTCCAATTGTACAAGGGTATGCAATTAACTATTATTTAACATTCACTAATAACATTATTAAACTGATAAGAACAGAGTTTAAATGGATACATCCTTGATGCAATGACTTTGATATTAAATTAATTTTTGGAGCTGGGAGAATGATTCGAAGCTTATTTCACTCCATGCATTGACTTGGTATTGCAGCACCTCCAGGCTCAGTGCCTGTCCTCCGCTGGGGAACAACTATATCAGTGCTTTATCCCAGAAATAAAGAGCAAGTTGATCTCCTTTTAAAAATCTCTACCCAAAAAGAACTCTTGAAAAATCTGGCTCTGTACTACTAAATTCTCAGTCTCTTCCAATGTCATAATTCCATTGTGAATGAACAACTATGAGGACAAGAACTAAAATTACTTCACACCTTTATGTATCAAAAGGACAAATGGAATTTCTCCTCTCTGTGGATCACATTTAAGTGAACATGTATGTTTGAGGGAAAGTCTGCTCCCAGTCATTTATGTAGAAACAGCTCTTCAAAGATTAAGTTACTTCCAAACAGTGCTGCCTGGCCAATTTGTAAAGAGCAACTGTACTTCAAATTACTATCAGCAAGAAATGATACATACTGTTTCTTCCCATCACTACTACTTTACTTGCAAAATGGGCACTAGAACCTCCCCATTTGCTTTCCAAAACAGTTGTAGAGGTCCTTTCCCCTTCCCCCTCACTCCCCACCATCCCACAGCAGAATATTGTCTTTTGTCAGCTAAACTGCTAGAATGATTCCTCTGCTGCTACCAGTGTCTTGTACCAACGTTAGGGATGAGATTAAACCTCAAGCCAACAAAATATGAATCCAATAAATGCTTCAAACACTTAAGAATGTTTAAAAGTTACACAGAAAATCATACCACTGATGATCATGACCTTACACTGGCTAGTAGGGTGGGGTGGTTTCCCTTCGTATTTTCCTCAGTTCTGACTCATTTCCTTCTCCTTGCTGGCATACTTTTGTTTTATTTTAGAGGGGGGGAGGAAAATCCTTCACTCCCACTTGTCATGGAAAAGTACTGTCTTTCCTCTACCTCCAAAACAAAACCCAACTTTCTATACATTGGGCACAATTTACAAATTTTCACTAGGCTTCTACAATGTATCTCTACATAGTATCATATAGCATCATAGTATTTAGGGTCAGAAGGGGCAGGCCATCTAGTCTGACCCCTCGCCAATGGCAAGAACAAGTGCTGGGGTCACAGGACCTCAGCCAAGTATCTATCCAATCTACTCTTAAAGATGCCCAAGGTAGGAGCAAGAACAACTTCCCTAGGAAGCCG
>JAGPOW010000261.1:58355891-58374643 GCA_030014935.1 Caiman crocodilus | reverse complement strand
CGGTGCTCTTTCCTGCCAAGGCAGGGGGTCGGACTAGATGATCTGCCCAGGTCCCTTCCGACTCTAGACACTATGATACTATGATACTATGATACTTCAGTGCAGCTGAAAATCATCTAATAAAACAAATAATAGTAATTGGTAAATTACTTCAGAGCTGTCGAACTTCTAAGTGCCCAGGGGCTGAATACCCCATAGGCTGCACCAGTCAGGGCCATGGAGACACCCCCTACCACACTGCTGAATCATGGACCTATGCTCACCCCCAGATCCCCATGCTATGCTGGTCTGCCCTGTGTCCTTGGGACAGAGGAAGAAAATGTAAGCCAGAGAGGGAGTGGTCACCTGGAGGCTTTGGCTGTTATTGCAGCCAGATAGATCGTGACGGGCAGCAACTTAATCCCTCACAGCACATATGCAGCCTGTGAGCCACCAGCTGATCAGCCCTGAATTACTGGATAGTTTTACAATCTTTGCATTTTCCTTTGCCTGAGGAAGGGCACATAAGCCCAAAAGCCTGCAAATAAAGAAATGTTTTTGCAACTATCTACTTGGTCTAATGAAAGATATCACCTCTACTACAAGACTTCTGACTGCTCAGTGTGGTGAACACCTTCATTAGAAAAGGCTTATTCAAAAAAATAAATAAATAAATAAATAAAATAAAAAAAAATCCACACTTACTTGTAGGTGACTAGCAATGAAAGCCCAATCATCTGTTCCATTTTGTTCTACTAGTTTCTTTAACTTTTCATCCTGTTAAAAGACATAATATCAGCTAAGGACTACATCATTTGCAATTATAAAAAAAGATCATATACCGTGTAAATATATTATAACTAACATAGAAGTAAAGCTGATTGGCCAAGTGTTACCTCATCACATGGCCAGATGTTACCTCATCACGTGTCCATTTTACTCTGTTGCATATCTTTTTCAGCCCTTTTTGCTGTGGTACTTCATAGTCATGATCTACGTACTGAAGGTCATCGTCATCATCTTCACTGTAGAGAACATCAAAACAGTTCAAATAAGTTACAAGTAGGTTTTAAACTAACAGCAATCATCAATAGCTAAAAAAAATATATACGATTTGAGTAATTTGTGGAAACAATGTTTAAAATTTACAGAAACCCAAGACTAATCCATTTTCTCATTAGCCACTCTCCAGAACTTGCAGATGTTCATGCTTCAAAGAACAGTAAGGCAACCGGCCTGGTTTTGGACTGAATATTAGAAGGAATATCCTACCTGTTCTTCAACTTCTGAAAGTTTAAATCCAAAGCATGAAATCTGCTTAACCTCAAGGTTCCATGTAACATTGATCAATGTATTAGCTATATGTTAGACAAACTATGCTGCACAAAAGCATCTAACCCATAATTCCATAATTCAATTTAATTAATTTGTACAGAAAACAGTTTAGCACTTGGTTGCATATAGGACATGGCAGTTTGAGTCCAGGGCTTAGAATCCAATTAGTGGACATTTTTCTTCTTAAGTTAAATATGTAATGATGCAGCAGAAAGGAACATAGTCCATTAGTTTGGGCTCATACATTATTTAGCTTGAAGACAGAGAAAAAAATTCTTTCATAACCTATTGTTTAATTTAATAATGATTATTAAATCCAGCCCTCCAAAAAGGTGCCATCTTGTAGAACATCAGCAAAGAACCTAAACTCACTCACTACATGCTGACTTACTGCTTAGCACATATCAGAACCAGGCCTGAATCTTCTTGCTATATAAAAGCTAAAGCCAAAGAACTGCAAAGACTAATTCAAAGTGATGAGACATGCCCTTTCTAAGGACCCCTAAGGTGAATTGAAAGAAATAAGAGGGAAAAAAAGGCAAAAGAAAAGAAAACACACACACACACATACACACACACAGAATGCAATTGTTGAAGTCTAATTAAAGTTATAAATGCCTCGTTTTCAAGAAGGAAATATTCCCACCTTACCAAACTACAGGAAGAAAAATGTTAATTTTATTATGATAATAGATACACAAACAAGAAAGCAGAACTCAAACACTGGTGCTTCACTTTTATCTTGGTAATAATCATCGAGAAAAAAAAAAAGCCCAAAGCAGCAGAAGACTCAGTGTGAGTATACTCCATCTACTGGAGAAATCCTGATACACCACAAGCTTTGTCAAAAAGATTCAGCCACACAAAGGGGATACAGAGGTGTTCTATACTTTAAGTTTCCACTTCCTCTTTCTTTCTTCCCTTCCTTCTTTCCTTATGACAGAAATCTGAAGTAATGTAAAAACTAATACAAACATGTAAATCTGAATTTGACAGCAGGCATCATATTACTAATAAAGACAAGTGTACAAGTAGCAGACTTATTCAAATATATATAATAAGTTAAGCAGATTTATCCCTAGTGATGCATTAAATTCTCTCTTTGTTAGCTAATGAATTATTACAAATGTAAGCCCTGCAAAATCCAACAGCAAGATCTTCTATTTGGGCTACAGAACAAGGCACATAATTCAATCTTGACAACTACACCTAGTTACAGTTTGCTTGTTCTCTCCACAGGTACAAAATATAAATAAGCTTTTATGCTGTGTTGACAAAACCTGTATGGTTACCCAAAAAGTGGTTATTTAGGGATCAGCTGTTTATCCTAAAGTGAAAAATTGTTTGTTTTGCGTTTTTTTTTCACACCATGACATGCATCTAAATTTCAGGATACCATTTAGTGACAGACTGCAGATTTTATTGTGATATTTCTGTTAACATTATAATACTGTTTGAATCGGTTTACCTCATTAGTTTATACACAGAGAATAAAATGTCAGGGTTGGCTACCTGCAGGACAAGACAAGATGTACCTTTAGCACCAGTAGTTTTAAATGGCTTTGTTGACATTTGAAAGGTGAAACGTCTGACACCCTGGAGGTGTCAGGAGCAGACCTGGATATTTGCTCCTTGAGTCAGGGCAATGGAGAACCAGGTAAGGCAAGAGACAGAAAGGCTGGGGTCTCAGAGCGCGAAGAAGCCTGGGCTCCTGCCTTGCTCTAGAAGCCAAGCTTGGGCTAGCTTCAGGTGACCCTCTCAAAGACCAGACAAGGCCACAGCAGTCCCAAGCAAGTGCTCCTTAGAGGGTACCGTGACACATTTACTTACACCTTTGTGTATTAGCATTAGACTCAAGTACAAATGCTCTATCCCTGCTAACAGAAATAAGTTCCCATTCAGAACGATCACTACTGCCAGATTAGTTGTAAGGTAAAATGTATATTAGCCTTCTGCATATTTTGCTCCAATATTCCAAGGAGTTCTCTCACTATAGTGCAAGCATTTTTTATGAAAATGTATAGAAACAAACACTAAAGCTTCATTTTAAACCAGTTTTACAGTGATGAAGCAAACATTATATTATTCATGTTTTACAGACTATAGCAAATCCTTCCCACTACTTATAAAAGGAAGTTACACTCATTAAGTCATCACTGTGAAATAAGACAGCCCTTTATTTATTATAATACAGTTGAAACTTGTAATAAGTTAAAAATACAAATTATAAAACAGAAAGATTGCAAAACATTAAAAAGCATCTAGTCAGCTTCAAAACCTAAGTCCCACTGAACCTGAAGCAGTTTCTAATAGCAGGCCACAGAGAAGAAATCACTGCACATGAATTAAGTAACAAAAGACACAGAACAGAGGGGAAGGGATATGGGGAAGCAGAGCCTGAGGGGGATAGGCAGGGGGCAAAGGCAGCAGGCAACAAGCTGCTTGCTCCCGCCCAGCACCATCTTCCCTTCCCTCAACTGCCTCCTGTTGCCTCAATGCTTTTCTTAACTGCTTTTCCCACTGCAATAGTGGTAGGGATAAATTAACGGCAATCCTTCAGTAACTGAATAGGACACATGGAATATTGTAACACATTTATAATTTTTCCATATATAGCATTTCCATGCATTATAAGTACTGGGGAGTAAGATTTAGGTAAATATATGGTATTAATTTAATTTCACTCATTCTCAATCATCTCAAAAATTGGCATTCCTTTCAATACTTTACACATTTGAATGACTTTAATGGGTCAAGTTATTTAATGTGAGATTAACATTTATTTAGAAAGGCAACAAGACTAAAGCTTATCTGCATCTGAATTACAGCCAAGACACTGTGTACTCTGTGGGAAGCCTGACCAAAATTATGTAGCAACACCACATGTCACTTGCTGTCTAGTACGGTGAAAGGAAGTTCTTAAGCATCTTTGGATTGTCTTAAAACAGATTTCTTCTTGAATGAAATATGAAAATAAATGCAATTGATCAAATTGTTATTTTAATATTAAACCCAGTATTTTTTTCACTGGCCTACATCTTCAGTAGGCCACACATCTGCTCTTTTTAAAGACATAATAATGCTATAATATAGTTTATGAAAAAAACTGGATGCCTTGGGAAGTAGATAGGAGTCAGCTGGAACTTGGTGCAAGGTAAACTGTCAAAAACAACAATGATTATGCAATAACCTGGAGAAAAATCTAGCACTGAGAAGCACCATACTTATGAATAAGCAATCATAGTTAAGTTTCAGAATGAATATTTTTGAAATGCATGAAGTAGCTTGTATTTATTGAACACAAACGCTAGCTATGTGCAGATTCAGGAATATAATACTAGATCATTCACATCTAGTTAATATTTATACGTCTTTCTATATACATATGCTAAAAGTCTTTTTTCTAAATGAATATCTAGATTCCAGAAATGAATGACACTACAGAAGTTATTGAAAGGAGTAATTTCTACAGCATGCCCATCACCATGGCCCTACTGATAACAACTTCACACCTGAGAGTTCTATAAAGATGCATGTAGTTTACCAAGACCAATCTAGTGTTTATATTTCACAGATAACAGTGTCATATTATAGATATACACACACACACAACCAAATTTTATGCATTTCTATATATGGTTATGTCAGTCAGTCTCAAAAAACATGTTATACTGTTAGACTTGACTAATTGGAAAGGAACAGCAATATATTGAGTCCAAAAATACGCAATTTACATAAGTAAATGAGGGATTTTTTTAAAACAAAATCTAATACAGATAGATGGTTTTCAATTACCCATACCATATCAGTTCATGTTCAAGTGAACTATGATCACAGACATTTTTAACAAAGTGAAACAGTTTGAAATTAGACAGCTTTATCTGCAAGAGTAAGAGAGCAAGTTTGTTTTTTTTTTAAACTAAGTTTAATAGCCATAAGATTTAAAAAAAAAGACTTAAGGCTTTATTCTTTGGCATCCCTTCTAGGCAGCTGAAAGTTGAAAGCTATATAGAAAATGAAAAGGCTTTTGAAAAGGACTGAAATTATTTGAAAAAAAAATCAAAAACAGCTTAATTGCACTAAATTTAATAAACCTCAACTGGAACAAGAAATTCACATCACCTCCTTCAGTGAAGGTGTATCACTATTCACTAGTGATTCTCAGGACACAGCACAAACACCACAGAATGTCAGGTGTACACATCTGATTCACAAGATAGATCCAGAGCTTTCAAACAGTAATCTTCAGTGTTAAAAACTCTCTGACCCCTTCTGGTCTTTTTTGAGTTCTTTGCAACAGAAGAACTTGTTCTGTTACCTTGCTATAATCAAAAATTGACTGAAAACTAAGAGCTGACATTTTCTGAGGGGTGCCTTGAGTTTAAAAAGGTTGAGAACCACTGATTGAGAACTTTAAGTGGGATCTTTCTTCCTAGTCCTGCCATATTCCTTGGTGGAAAGGTGTTCATAATATGAAAATGGTGTTCAAAGGTGTCCTACCCCCATTGTTTTAGGGTTCACATAAGAAAAAGCTTACTCAACAGTAAGCTTAGAAAGCTGCTCTAATCTGTAGAAAGACGTATTCAGCCCTGTTAGCCTGAAGTCTGTCAAAAGGCAGGGTAGATGCACATATTTATAGACTAACTAAATAAGACTTTACACTGTGCTGTCTTGGGTTCAAGAAAGGTCATGTGTGCACTCTCTTATATTATACATTCAAATACATTTTAACATACAAGGTGTTTAAAAGAAGTCCACTTTTGGATATGAAGAGAGAGTGAAAGTTCAGTTATAACCACATTTGCCCAAATACAAGACACAAATTCAGGTGAGAGTGCACACAAGCACGCACAAGACTGTGTAAACCCAAGTTTGCTTCAGTGAAAATTAATATCATGTTTACTCAAATCCAAGACATATGTGTTTGTCCAGGGAATGGGCCACAGGTAAAAGGAGAGGGGATGGGGGAAGCCACGAGACCAACAGAGATGACGTGATATGGGCATGTGCATACACACGGATGTGCGGTACATGAGAGCACAAGCTTTAGCAAGCCCAAATTCACTCAGTGAAACTTAATACCGTATGTATTATGTAACACCACTCAAACTTAATGCCATATTTATCCACATCCAAGATGCAGATGAAGGAGCAGGAACTGGCTTTTGTTCACTTCATCAGATGCTACCCGTCTCAATTTTAGGACGCTAGACATGCAGTGTAAACCATGGATAGAGTAAGGCATGGCCTGCAGCCTTGAAAGGACCTGAAAGCACCCCACCCACGGCACCCAGGTGGACAGCCAGGAGCCTCCACGCAGAGCATCATCAACCTCCAGGTTATCCAGCCAGGGTGAACTGCTGCCTCCCTCTAGGGACAGACTTGGAAGAGAAAGGAGCAGAAGGGCAGGGAAGAAAGGCCGCGGGCAGGGCAGGGCCGGGCGGCGACCCCGGGGCGCACCACGCTGCCCACAGGACAGAGGGCAGGACACCAGGCGCCATCGCCGTGCGGGGGGTGCCCGACGGACGGTGACAGCTGGCGAGGGCGGGGCAGCGGCCACTCACCTGCGCGGTCTCTTCGCCATCCTTGAGGCGCACCATAGGGAGCCGGCGGGCGGGGGCCGCGGGGAGGCCGCGCCACCGGCAGCAGCACCTGTGGCGGGGACGGGGGCGGCTGCCGCTCCCGCCCTCCTGGCGGCTGTGGGGCCGCTCCTAGCCCCGGCCCGGCCCGGCCCCCCGCGCCCGGGACATGGCTTGCCCGGCCCCTGCAGGCACCGCGCCGTGCCCAGCTCCCGCCGCCTCCTCGGCCCCGCTGCCCTACACTCCCGGCTCGGCCTCGCTGCGCCGCCGCCCGCCGGGCTGGTCCGCGCCGCCGAATCTCGCGCCCAGCCTCGCTCCCGAGCCGCCGTTTGAATCTGCGCACGCGGACTGCGCGCCCATTGGCTGCCGGCGCCGCACGCGATAGGGGCGGGGTGAAGCGGGGCTCAAGCGGGGTGGGGGAGGGGGCGGGGCCAGCAGCGGACTGGCTGGCGCCAGAGTGGCCGCGCGGGCAGGCGCGTGGGGGCGGGGCGTGACATGAGGGGGGTGAGATTTCGCGCTGACAGGCCTGGGCTGGAAAAGAGGCGGTCGCGGCTGGTGCAACTGAGCATGCGCAGAGCCCAGTGCCTGGCCGCCTGCGCTTGGTTTCTACCCACCTTCGCCCCTCGTGGGGCTGAGGCTGTTAGTGGGGGGGTTCAGTCACTGTAAAATGCATCCCGCACAAAAACCATATTTCCTTCGAGCCGGAATCGAACCAGCGACCTAAGGATCCCTGTGGGTCTAGGTTTTACCTCTACAGTCCTCCGCTCTACCAGCTGAGCTATCGAAGGGACGTGATTATTAAGTTGCCTGGCCTTTCTCTGTGTATCTGCCGCTGGGCTGGAGCTGCCTGCTACTTGCTCTGGGCAATGGCGAGAGGCGTGGGGGTGCCTGCAAGCAGCCACAGGTGTGCGTGACTATTGATCCGATGGCAAAGGGCACTGCCCCGTGTGCTCCTCACACAGCTGCCACCAGTGACGAGGCAAGTCAATAAAGGCCTGTGATGAGAACCTGGGGGATGGCGCGGTGCAGGGACAGGCTACTATTTCTCTGGAGCTCACCTGCATTTTTGTCATGATGTTGATTTTTTTTCATGGCTCTTCATTCAAACCTAATCTTGACACAATTCAAGGTTTTTAGCAATGAATTAAACCAGCGCTGAATTTAGGCTTAAACTACAGTTTAGGGCTTCACAATAGGAGGGGCTTCTAAATAAGAATAAAAAACCCTGACTCAATATCAAGTTTTATAATAATCATTTAGATTATTATAATTTAGATAAAGGAGATATGAGAAAATGACTGTTTAACTATAGACATTCTTGTTTTAATATGAAAAAATATACATACATTGGTTTATTTTTACCATATTGGGTGGGCCTCTTAAACTGGACATCATTTAGGGCTTTAGCATGACATAATCTGACACTGAATTACATGTGCAAAAAAGTTAGAATTTCAACAAAAACAGTATATTTACTAATAAAAATGTAAAATAATATGCATCAAGGACATTGTCCTGAATAGGAAACTGAGATTAGGCTGGGATTATGGGGCAAAATCCTTTCCAGTCACCCCAAACCACAAATCCCCGCAACTAGGAGAAGCCTGGGCAGGTCCCTGCCTGATCCAAAGGTCAGTTTTTGCTTGCCATAGATGTCAGTGGAAACAGGCCACATTCCTCCTTCCTGTACTTGCAACCCAGAGTGGGCGCTACCGAGTAAAAGACTAGCTCGCAAAACAGAATTAAACTGATATTTTCTGTGGTCTAAAATGAGAAATGAAACAGTGTTGATTATAATAGATGCATTCCAGATACATTACTACCTCTGTAGTGAGTCCCCTGCTCATCTTTTTTCCCTCTTCCCTTCCCTGCTTTACCCAATTTCTACCTATTTCCATTCTCACTGACATCCTACCATACTTTTTTTAGCTTCTTTCATTCCTTGGACTATCAGAACAGAAAGACTCCTTATGCCTTAGGAAGGGCGATTACACCCAAAAGCTTGCCAAGAATTTTTTTCCAACTACTCCATTGTTCTAATAAAATCTATCACATCTATTCAAAGAGCCTTGCCTGCCTTTGTCTAATCCAGTGGTTTTCAACCTGTGGTCTGCAGATCCCTGGGGGTCTAGAGACTATGTCTAAGGGCTCCATGAAAGATGACTATGATAAATCAAAAGCATGTGAATACTCAGACTTACAATTCAAAGGGGTCCATACCATTCAAATTTTTTTAGGGATCTGCAAATGAATAAAGGTCTAATCACACCTGTCAGGCTTTTTTAATCATGTTAAACTGCTGGCACCTACCATAAACACTTTACACATTAGGAAAACCTTTAGCTCACAGGATACTAGAAGGCTGAAGTGGAATTTCCCCCACACAGCTGCAATCTAACCCTGAAGGCCTACGAACTCCATAGACACTGCAGTTTGTTATCTTAAAGTCCCTTGGCACCTGCAAGTTCTTCCTAAGTACCTCAGTTTTGCAAGGGCTGAGCAGCTAAGCACCCAGCTCAACCTGATCAAGATCCGACTAGGCATTCTTTGGTCTAAATGCTCCAAGGCTCAGTCTTGCAGGTATTCTCAAAGCACACCTGACACACTTGAGTGAATCCATCACTTCACAGGACACATTAGCTGCCACCATTTCCTTTCATGCATATTTAAAGGACTTGTTAATAGTGCCCCACCACAACCACAACCAGCTTGTATGCTATAACCTACTGATCTGATCTGATCAGTTAAGTAGGCTGAGAGAAAATGCAATTAATTCCTTCTCTACCTGAGGAAGATCCATAACACATCTCTCCCTGGAAAGTGCTTCAACTAAAAACTGAAGGCAATTCTAAGGTAGGAAGACTTTTTACCTTTTCTTGAAGCTGTGCCCCACTGTGCAAAAAAGAATTCAAGATTAAGTAAGAAAGAGAAGAGGGAGCATGACACTGTGAGCCTTGTAGTTATGGCACCAGAGACAATCTGAGCAGGGTGTGGGGCCTGGCCCCCAGATGCAAGGAAGCGGGCAGCAGATTTGGCAGGGGCGGGGGATGGCAAGCTGCCAGACATGAAGCCACAGTAGCACGGAGTTGCCACAACCACTCTGCCCAGCTTCATAGGGCTTTTCAAAGTGCAGGGCTTGGAGCGTTTGTTGCGATTCACCCCCTCTAGGGTCGGCCCTGTATGGTACTTAGCTGGAAAGGGAGAGCCCTGAATTATGGTGCCTACTCCCAAAACTGTTTTGTATTTGTCACTACACCTGTCATTAGATAAATGGTTCTGGGCGTGGGGGCAGCTGCAAGGTGAGGGCTCTGGTCTACTGTCACATTCCTCAGTAATGCCTTCTTTTTTTAATTCATTGAATTTTGAAGCTACACCACTCCACAGAAAATAATTCAACAGGGGGTGGGGGTGTGCCAGCATTCAGAATACTTGGCAGCCTGATGTTCTGCTCTCTCCTGAACTGCAAGTTCATTTTGAACAGAGATCTCTCACTCCTTGGGTGACTCTAACCACTGTCATTGAATAAAAACAGAAAGGACACCATCTCCCTCTTCTGGCCACTTCATAAAACAGCAAAGCCCTGCTCAGCTCCTTGAAAAAGAAAATAGCAGAGGATTCTAGGTTGTGGAGCTCTGACGGATGATGACTCCTCACACCCTAAGTGAAGCATTTGAAGAGGCTTTAAGACTCTTTCCTGGACTTGGTAGTTCCTTTAGGCAGATGGGAATAAAGGAAAAGGCAGGATCCCAGGAAAGTAAAACAAGACATTCATGAACGGAGACCGCCCACAGGCAGAGTCAGTGGTGTCCCTAAGGTGTGACAGTGGTGAGTGGGGAGCTCCTGCAGGCAGCTACGGCAGTGTTGGTGGCAAAGAGGGGGTAGCATGCACCAACCAGCAATCGGTGACCACCCGCAGATAGTGCCAGCAGCATTGGTGGCTCTCAATGGCAATCAGTGATCACCCGCAAACGCCGCCAGCAGCGTTGTGGCGCCGCCACAGCAGGTGAGAGGCCACCACCTGCAGGCACCGCCAGCAGTCAGTCTCAGCGGGTGCACCACCAGTCTCAGGGAGTGCAGGTACACCCCCTACACCAGGGCAGGCAATTATTTTGGGCAGAGGACCGCTTACTGAGTTTTGGCAAGCCATTGAGGGCTGCATGATAGGCAGCCAGGGGCTGATAAATATTAATTTTCTAAATTTTTTCAGGACCCCCAGGCCAGATAGATGGCCTGGTGGGCTGCATACAGCCCCTGGGCTGCATTTTGTCCACCCCTGCCCTACACGTTGCCAAGGAAGGCATTGCCCAAAAGTGTAGGCTCTGATCCTGCAAAAATAAATTCACAGGTAGGGTGCATTTAAAGAATCATAAGTTCTACTGTGTGTATAGAACTAAGTATGTGCATAGAAAGCTCTTCTCAGTTTCTCAGCACTGGGACCTCAGGTTTTGTTTGTTCTATTTGTTTTCGATGGTCAATACAACATCCAGTGCTTGCCTGTCAAGGAGTTATGTATTTACTCAAATGTAAGATGAGCTTTTTTCTCTCAGGCTAAGTACAGACAGTCAAAAAGCCAGAGGCTGAACTGATTCAATCTTTGCAGGTTAGTTTAAACTGTGTAGATTGAACTGAGAAGCAAGTGAACAGACATTCACTTCTGATTCCAGAAATGCAGCCACGTGCCTGCAGTGGCTCAGGCTAGAAGTCAGGGAGCACTAGTGCATGCCTCCTAGCCACTGCCAAAGGAAAGAGAGGAGAGAAGACCTCCAAGACCTTCCCTGCTTGAGCAGAGGGTCTATGGCCAGGCCCCAACCTGGGGCCAGCATGCTGAGGCCAGGGGAAAGGGGGCTTTAAACCCCCATCCCTGGCTCACATGGGATCCCAGCCCATGGGAGGAGGGGACCCATCCAGCCTGAGGAGGAGGGAGCAGTCCCTGCCAGGGTTTTGCTCCCCCACAAGCAGAGTGGGGGCATGACTATGCCCTGGCCAGGAACTCACAGGCTGAGGTGGAGATGCCCTCCCTGGCTGCATGGACTGCAGCGCGGGTCTGCCCCAGTGGGGAGGAGGGCAGCCTCTGCCAGCCCCTGCTCCAGTGGAGGGTGGGCGCATGGCTACACCCATGCTGGAGGTTTGCAAGCTGAGGCAGAGAGGGAGGGGATTTAAACCTCCTCCCTGGCTCTGGATCCCAGCCAGGGTCTGCTGGGGGCGGGGCAGACCTTCTTTGGTTTTTCCCCAACTTCCTGCTTAAGCAGCAGGGTGGGGAAGGGGAGCTGGCCAGGAACCAGTCAGGCCAGCACACTGAGGTCGAGTGGGGGGAGAGGGGTTTAACCCCACCCTCCCCTGCCCACAAGGGACCCCAGCTGGGGTCTGTCTGGCAGGAGTGAAGCAGACCCTGCCTGGCTTTTCCTCTGCTCTCCACCCAAGCATGGGGTGGAGGGCATGGCCAGACACTGACCAGGCTGGCAGGCTGAAGCAGAGGGAGGAGATAGGGGTTTAAACCTGGCTGTCTGGCCATGCCCCTCACCCTCTGCTGGAGTAGGGGAAAAGTCTGAGGGGCTGTTCTGTCCCTGCCAGACAGAACCCTGCTAGGGTTTAGAGCAGTGGTCACAAACCAATCAATCTCAATTGAATGGTCGATTGTGGAGCCTCTGACAGTGGATCTCAGTCTGTCAGAGTCTCCATGATCAGGAGCTGTAGGACACATATAGCTGGGCTAGGCTGGGTGAGTGGGGTCAGAGCCCAGACAGCTTGTCCAGGAGGTGGGGGAGCAGGGTGGGGCAGGAAGATCCTAGGGTGCCCTTCACGTACAAAAAGTGATCTTCACCATAAAAAGGTTGGATACCACTGGTTTAGAACCAGGTTTCCCACCCCCACCCCGATCTCAGTCAGCCAGAGCAGTGATAGCACTCCAGCTAGGGAGCAGAGGAGTGGGGACAGCCCTGCTCTGCTGAAGCAGATAGCACAGCCCAGGGCTTCTAAGGATCCTAGGATGTCGGGGGACTGTGAGTTAACTTGAGCCAGGAGCCCCAAATCCACATTTTTCCATGATGAAAATGAAACACCACTATACATATATTTATGCACTACCCAATTGCCCATCAAGAATGACAGGAGGGGGGCATGAGGACAGAGCGCTGTCACCCACCACTCCGTGCCACTGCCTCCCAGGAGCAGGGGAGGAAGTTTGCCCCACCAGCCCCTTTGTCTCCCTCTGCCGCCACAGCTGGCCTTACCCCGCTTGGGTCCTGCTCCTCAGAGGCAGTGGAACACTGCCATGAAGGCAAGGACAGAGCAAGGGGGTGAGGCCTCGCCCCTCTGCTCTGTCCCCTCTGTCATGGCAGCACTCAGCACTCTGATATGTTGTTTCACTAACCAATCAGAGTGCTCCAAGATCATTACAGACAGACAGACAGATGGACTAAGCCCTTTATTATATAAGAATTATTAATGTTTCATTTAAATCACAGAAAAATGTGGATTTGGTTTTACTTTTTTTATAACCAAAAATTAAGGATTTTTTTAAGTCAGAGAAAACACAATCCTTGTACATGAGATGCTGCCAGTGCTTTAATTAGAGTGGATCCCAAGAGCCATTTTAATTAAAGCACCCCCCGCCCCCACCCCTACCCCAGAGCACTTGTAAAGACACCCTCTGTGTCAAACCCTGCTCCTACTGATGCCAACAGCAGGACTTCAATTTAAATGTGAAAGCTTATGTCCCATTCTGAGTAGAAAGCTCTGGGAAAGTACTATCATTGCATTTCAAGTTAAATTGCTTAGAATGTGACAGTGAACAAAAATGTAGTGTATTTTGTTTTAAAATTCCTAAAATACTATGAAAAAATCTTGAAGCAAGAAGCAATTTGTTTAAACATAACTTATTTTTCAGAATCTTCCAATTTCAGTTTTTTATTAGTAATTCAGGAAAATACATTTAGTTTAACTAGAAAAGGTTCTTTGGTCTAATAAAAGATTTCAGATTTATCCAACTCAAATAGTTGGAAAAATTCTTCTTTGCAAGCCTTTCGGTACAAATACCCTTAGTCAGGCTGAGGAAGCATCTACAGCTGGTGTGTGCTCTTCCTGAATGGAATGAATAGTAAAGAAGTCAAGGCTAGTATGCATGCAAGAAAGCCAGTCAGTGTTTTTTTTATTTAAAGGAGGAAATGCATACACCAGGGGTCCTCAAAGGTCATGTTGTGGCACACTAGTGTGCCATAGCAGCAGCAGAAATGTGCCATGAAAAATGGGCTGGGTAAGACCATGGCTGGGCTTGCCCCACACATAGGGACCAGACCCTGGCTGCGCCAGCCCTGCAGAAAGGGATGCAGCCCCAGACCGGAGCTGTGCATAGCAGTCAGGCCTTGGTTGGGCCAGCGTTCCACACAGGCTCAGACCCACAGACTGGATTTGATTCATGAACCAGTGAATGAAGTGCCACCAATTTTAATCCCAAATAAAAGCATGTTCTGGGTATGAAAAGTTTGGGGAACACTAGTGTATGCACATATACAACTTAAACTAGGGAATTTTAAAGCAAATGTAGTTATGTGAATTTTTACCTAAACTATTATAAGCAATCAGATAACAGCTTGTGTTCACAAATGAAAGGAAGGTAAACATTTTATATACTGAGGTATTTTTTCTTTCAGTATTGATGGATAGATTTGCAGCCAGACAAATAAGAAATCTTAGCTTACAGTGCCCCCTGCACATTAAAATAAGAATTTCAAACTGTAGTGATTGTGGGATCTACACTTCAAGCCCATAGATAAAACCATAAGGTTGGTAGAATAGTAAACATGAATTAGTTTAATTGTTTTCTCACAGTAGTCCACAATTTATTATCTGTCTCTCATACAATAACGTTTTCATATGCTTTTTTTGCCTTACTATGGTGTCTGTTCAGTGCCAAACCATATAACCAGCAGTTTCACTGTACCAATGACAACACAGCAAGTACCTCCACATCAAAGCCGTGATCAAACCTTTGAACTACAAAGAGTTTTCAAGAAGTTCTTGTAACAAAATATGCCTGTTGGACAGCATTTATGTCCTTGTGTTTGTTGTACACAGCAGCAAAATGTCAGAGCTTTAACATTACATTATTAATAAGTCAGCAGATAAATTTCAAAGGGCCTGAAATAAAGATGTGAGGTGGCCTAGAGCAATTTTTCATGACTAAAGCTGGCATCTTTTTAAATTTCTCTGTGCAGATTTGTTTGCATATTTGTGTGTATACTGTACTAAACATACAGTGAAAGTGATAACTGTTGGTCTGGAACAAAGGTTATGACATATATATTCAAACTTGAATCATACCCCAGTATGCAGTATATATAATTCTTCTTTGTGTACATGATAGTATAAATCCCACTACTCACATGCATATGCCTCATGCACAAAAGAGTGCCTCCTAGTTCTAGTATTTTAGGACTTGATAAATAAAAGTTCCCTGTTCACTTTGTACCCCACCTTCCCAATGATTTTGTAGACCTCTGTCATATGCCTTTCCCTCAGTCTTCTCCTTTCTTAACTGAAGGGTCCTACCTTTTTAATCTCTCCTGGTATAGCAACTGCTCCATATCACCAATCAGTGTGGTTCCTCTTCTCTGTATCTTTTCCAGTTCTACCACATCCTTGTAGAGATGCACAGACCAGAACTGTACACAGTATTCCAGATGTGGGTGCACCATGGATTTGTGTAATGGTGTGACAATGTTCTTAGTTTTGTTTTCAGTTCCTTTCTTGATGATGCCCAATATTTTATTGGCTTTTCTGGTCCTGATGCACATTGAGCTGACGTTTTTAGAGGACAGTCTACAATGACTCCAAGGTTTATTTCCTGAGTTTTAACTGCTAGTTCAGAACCCAGCATTATGTGCAGCATAGTTCAGAACCCAGCAAGCAGATTCTGTAAATGTTATTTGTATAGAGATAACAAGTAGAAGTATCTATAACTGTAAAAGTAATGAGTCCCTACGTTTACACTCATTTCTTACCTTGACTTTTAATTTGTTGTTTGCCTTAAGAGACTATGAGACAGATCCAGCCTGTGGAGCCAAGTTATCCTGTCTATGTGTCCCACCCATTCCCCCCTCCCTCCACACACACACACACACACACACACACACACACACACACACACACACACACCTGAAAATTTGGCAACAGGGGAGCAATAACAACTAATTGTCACTTCTCTGCTGTCAAACATCCAGAACTGGGCAGGGGGGAGGCTCATGAACCAGATAGCATGGTGCTGCATGCTAAATTGAGCATGTGGGGCAGAGCAGGGCCATATGGAGCCAATAAGGGCAATGTGGGGCTGTGCAGAGCTGTGTGGGCCAATTAAGGTCAAGAAGGGCAGAACAGGGTGGCACAAGGCCAGACAGGACAGCACAGAGCAATATGGGGCTAAAAGAATGGGCCCAGATCACACAGAGCCCAGTCCAGCCCACAGACTGGCCCCATGCCATTTATCCAACTGGTAGGGCCAAAATTGAGTACCACGCATTAAAAGGGATATAAAGTTAGTATTTTAAGGGTAAAGAATTAGCAGTCCTTATTAATTCATATAGTATATTAGACTTTAATGATATGCCCAACTTCCCCACCAGGTTAGTATAGAAAATGATCCCTTGTGGTACTGTTAACCAGTCACAAAAATCATTTTGTGTTTTCAGTTTTATTAAAGGGATTTCTAAAAGTACACCAAAAATGACTAAAGAATCAACATAGATCACTGTAGCAGAAACCTTCCGATTTTGTATACAGTAGAAAGTGTATGGCATGGAAACAAAATTATCACATATAACTGTTAGAAAGCTTTGAAGGAGAGGATAACAACTGCCACAGCCTTCCCCCTTGGAGGCAGTATTTTCATCTTCTGTGTTGCTCATCAGCAATATTCCACTCTCCTTCCCATAAACACACACCTCTGAGACAAAGTCCAGCCCAGCATATCATTCACTTTTAACAATACAGTCAACTAGGCATCTGTGTTTGATCTTGGCTGCTGTGCTGTCATAAATCTTGGAGACATTGCTGCTCCCATTTTACAAACAGCAGCATTTGTGAGAGACAGTTAAGACGAAAATCTCTATTATGGCCATGTTCACACAAACATGGATGTTTGGTTCCCCAGGGACAACTAGTGGCGACATACCTTGGGCCACCATTAGTTGTCCCTGGGGAACGCCTGTGCCGCATGCCCTCTGACACATTGCAGGTTAACCTAAGTGGGGTGAGGCGCTGGACTGGCCCCAGAAGCCTTACCTAGGATCCTGGGCCTGCAACAGTGGCGATCCTGCAACTTGGAGCTTGGCTGGCAGCTAGCGCATGGCTCCAGTTGGCCAGGCTCCAGTTTTGAGTGGCACGCGCTGCCAGTGGCATACTGAGGTTCTCCGGTACCTGGGGGCCAATGCTTATATTTGTGTCACCCCCCACTCTAATAAAAGATATTATCATAGGCAGAAAAAGGAAAAAAATTGGGGGGGGCAAGCATGGCACACATGCACCCACCCACGGGAAAGTCTGAGGGGGGAAGGGAAAAGTCCGGGGGGGGGGGTATTGCCCCATACTACACTGTGCCGCCCTGGCCCGGCCATCTCCTGGGCCTGACCATGCCAGCCCCAGATGCCACACTGGCCACAGCAGCCTCCCAGCTCTGGCCACACCAGCCGTGGCCCTGGCAGCCTCCTGGGCACACTGGCTTTGGCTGCGCCAGCCTTGGCCGCCTCCTGGTGTTATACAAATAGACTTTTTGCCTATTGCTTTTAATCTTGCATATTTTCTTGAGTCTTGCATTGCCTTAAGAAACTCCTTTTTGTATTGTTCTGCAGCTTGACAAGTGCTCAACCTTTGTATGCTGTACGGGTGAGAATATGTCTGTGGAAAAGGAAACTATCAGCTGGTGACTGGCTGAGGACTGCAAACAGATAAAAAAAACTAACAAAGAGAATATGCCTCACAACAGCAAAAGAACAACGGCAATAGACCTTCAAGAAAGAACATGGTGATAACCTAGCAAAAGCCCAAAGGACTGGGTGAATTGACGTGGCTATAAAAGATGGGATGAGACATCAATTTTAGGTCTTGTTCTGCATGTCATCCTGAAGCATCAGTTTGTCTGACGAGATGGACTGGCAAAAGCCTGGCTTCTACTCATGATCAACTTGGCTGGCCACCAACTTGATCTGAGCCCTGATAAGACTGGTAACGTATACCAGTGCAGAACAGAAATTGGAATATGAATGTTGGGAAAGAGGGGATATAAGCACTTAATCAATAAACACAGCATCTTACCTTATCCTCCCTTATAAGGCCTTGTGTTGCGCCTGGCTGAGATTTTTTTTTCTTTTTTAGTGAAGCAGCTAGGCACAAGGTCGTGCGCGGTTCAGCTTCGTTACCCGTGTACCCAGCTGACGGTAAAATAAGCATAATGGTTATAAATTACTTACTTCAGAGTTCTGCTGTGTAGCGAAGTAGAGATAACATTTATTGAATTACGATGATTACAACGTGGGAGAGTCGTTAGGAAGATGTAATCGGTGGACAGCGGGTGAGAAGACGGCAGGTCAAGAAGGTCATGGGGGTTCGGAGCGCTATAAATCGTATGGGGGGCCCTTCAGCAGCTGATAAGTTGAGGTACATAAATAACTGGCTTGTTATTTAAGAAAACCTCTTCCTGTTTGTTTGTGTTACTGCTGTTGCTGATGATGACGATTATCATGATGATTGGGCAGAAGTTTGTTGCCCTTCTATGTCCTCGGTAACATGTTTATGGCCAATTAAATTGTTTGTTTGTTTTCACTTCCATATAAGGAAGACTTTGTCTGTGCCATGAGCACTTGTTCATTT
>JAGPOW010000261.1:58321984-58355791 GCA_030014935.1 Caiman crocodilus | reverse complement strand
TGTTTATGGCCAATTAAATTGTTTGTTTGTTTTCACTTCCATATAAGGAAGACTTTGTCTGTGCCATGAGCACTTGTTCATTTAGATGGCACTAAATTCACACACCTTGCACATGATTTGAGCAATTGGCAATTTGTTTAACACCAGCCCTGGCCACCACATCTGCCCCAGGTGCCTCTCTGCCACATCAGCCCCAGCTCTGGCCCCACCTGCCTCCCCACACCAGCCAGGGGAAGCGCAGAACCAGGGACAGGAGCGGGGCCAGCCTCAGCTTCACTGCTGGGCTGGAAAGGATGGAGTTCCCAGGACCGCCATACCCACCCTTCCCAACCCTGTGTCATCCCCAGGAAGAGCCTAGCAGCTCCTGCAGAGGCGCAGCACTGGGCAGCGAAGGGGCAGCAGGGAAGCACATGGCAAGGGCAGGCCACAGCTGCCATCTGGGCTCAGCCTCTGCTCCATGTCTCCATGCCTCACCATTGCTGCTTCAAAACCAGTGGGCACTACCATGTACATCCCATCACTGGATGGGCCAGGCAGCAAGGCACATGGCAGCACCTGCCACTTTCAAAGTGATAGCAGCAAGGCACGGAGACACGGAGCAGAAGCTGAGCCCAGGTCACAGCTGTAGCCTACCTTTGCCCATACAAAGATTGCGGGACCACATGCCCTCCCCACCTTGGCTGCCTGGCACCACACCTCTGCAGGAGGTGCCAGGCTCTGATTGGGGCCCTGGCCTGGCTGGGCCATGGGACACTCACCATGAATGGGGCCCCAGCTGGGCCAGTTTGTGTGGGACAATCAATTGCCACAGTGCAGGAGGGAGCAGGCGAGAGGCTGAGGTGAATAATTCTCCCCATGATATCCAGGGATCAAAAAAACCAACCCAATGCTGCTCCCTTGCAGCAGAGAACAACTGAATGTGTGGACATGTCTGTGGCACCACATACCACACGGCCACACTCATCTGGACACAGCCTATGACAACATAGTAACACCACAGGCACAGAGGCAAATAGCAGATAGAAACTTAAAGATAAGAAAGCTAATTTTAAAAATATGCTACAAGCAGGGGTTTAGGTTGTAACTGTGTTGGTCTAAGGATATAGACAAGGTTCCTTGGGTGAATTTGATATCTTTTATTAGGCCAACCCAAATGGTTGGAGAATAGTTATTAAGCAAGCTTTTGGGTTCAAAAACCCTTTGTTAGGCTAAGGAAGCTGCACACACCAACTGCTGCAGCTTCCTTAGCCTGACAAAGGGTTTTTGAACCTGAAAGCTTGCTTAATAACTACTCTCCAACCATTTGGGTTGGTCTAATAAAAGATACCAAATTCACCCAAGGAACCTCGTCTACTAGAAGTAGAGCACAGATGAACTACCTCAAGTTTTGTCATTGTTAAAAGAGCAGCAATGTTACCTGACAATTTTAATCCCTGTATTTCTGGATTAAAAGCTTCTTTCTAGACTAGTCCTGACAACTTTTTTTAAGGTACATTCAGATTTTACAGGCTTTGATCCAGTGCATAATTTATTTATTTATAATAAAATTGACTTAGCCATCTATAGTGCAAACTACTAGGAAGTCAGTTTCAGTACTGGAACATAAATTACATAGGGTCATTTTTTTTTAATTAAATGACTAGGTCTCTAAAATAATAACAAAAGTTTATGCAACAGCATAGCAGCTGCTTGTATATATAGTTGTATGTTCAATGTACAGGGAATATTAGATAAGAAATCCATATAGTAGATAAAATAACAATCATCTTATTCCAACATTTCTTGTGATATTTTTTTATTCATAGTATACTAATTGTATCAGAACATTATCAAAATAAGTTAATGTAGATTATGCCATTTAAACCAGGAAAGTAAAAACAATTAGGAGTTGAGGAATGCAATAGTGTTCCTATGACATCAAGTTGGTAGTAGGGCTCATATAAAGTAATTCCTGACCTATTGTTCTTGTATAATATACTTTCAAATATCACATTTTTAGTTCATGTTATAGCTTAAAGTTTTAAACTTGTTTGCAACTCTTCATCTGTCATAGTTAAACTAAGTCAGTGCATATCACACCCTCACAACACACAAGCCTGCAAACCACACAAACAAGTTCCCAGAAAATCCATATTTCTGCAGGAAAACTTTTATTAAATATTTTGTTGCTACCATAAGAGCAAAGATGAACCCTGACCCCCCAAAAAGCAGATGGTGTGTGATCTATGACAAATACATGCCCTTTTGTTCTACAGAGACCCTGTGCTAACCACCATAATGTATTAATACTTTACATGTCATGCTTTAAGGAACATGCAAACAATATCACAAGTTATTTGTCGTCATCCTGGGCACAAGGGAAGAAGTGGGTAGAAGTGTCTTGTTTTGGTAGGCTACTTTGTGGGTATTATTTCAAAATACATGTTATGCATTTCTGTTAGCTGAGGGAATGGACATAGAACCCATTTCCTGGAACGAAAAGCAGCTGATTTTCAGCATATTAGTTACTCCATGGTAACTACCTGTGTTCAGGCTCTTACATTGCAGCAAGTGGAAGTAAACAGGTATTGCTAGTCCCCGTATAAAAAAAAAAAAAGGTTACTGGAACTTAGCTACAAGTTTTTCTACAATTGATTTTCCCCTCTAAATCACCTTGTTTGCATTTGTATTTTATACAATAACCTCAGCTTTTCCAGGTTAATATTTGCTTCGAATCACAAATGTTTTCATGGTGTGTGTCTTCAACTTAAAATGTTGTTACTTTCCTTTCCTTCAAGTGATCACTTTACTAAATCTCTTAACTTTTGAAAAAATACTTCAGTATATATTAAACAATAACTTCTAAAAGCCTTGACAATTTTTCAAAGGCAGAGATAAATTAATACTTATTGAAATATCAACAGGTGTGAGGATGACTAGTTCCATTTTCGAATAGGATTAATTTATTCAAGAGAGGCAAGTTTGTTTTAAGCAGAAATGTGGCCAAATAAAGTAATGACACTAGAGATGAGTTTTCTAGAGACTATATGCAACACACAGGATATTTTTTGTGGGTAATATCTTTTACTAGGCCAATTGTACAGTTGGGGGAACAGAGATGAACTTTCTAGTAGAACTGTACTCTTCATCAGCATACCCCATCTAATAAAATATATCACCCATCTTTGCCCCTTGCACTTTTCCCTGGACCATTATGGTTACAAAATCACCCCAACTCTAAAAACTATATGTGTATGCTTTTCACCTCTGCAGTTGCTACTTGTGTGAACAGATGGAATGAACTGTAAAATTATATGTACTAATACTTAGTACAGAGGTTCCCAGCCTTTTTAGACTTAATGCAGCCACGTCACTAGACTTTAGGCATCCTTTGGAAAATGCCAGCTTTTTGTTTTCACTTGTTTTTTAATTACAGAAAAATAATGCAGCAATTTTTCTGTTGCAAGGAATCCAAGATAACAACAGGTTAGACTGCTTTTGACACTATGGATTACTATTTGAAATCTCTGGGTTTATCTTGTGTATCACATTGTCACACCTAAGAGCACCAACATTTTTTGGAACTCTGTGACACCCCTGAAAGGATCTCAGGGCAGCCAAGGGTTGAGAATAACTGGCTTAGTTGCACTGCAACCATTGTTCATAAAATAAATGCCATTTTAAATATTTAAAAAAATAAATAAGCCCAAACTGTAAGAAGGGAAAGCTAGACAAAAGTTGCGCTTCATAAAGTCAAAGCAGATGTTTTAACTTATAGTTTTAATATAGCAATCAAAGAAAATCCCAAATACTGTACAGTGAAGTGCAGTATAGTACACTATATATTGTTATAATACACTATTGTTACATTACAGATAAAAAACAAATATAATTAGTACAGCAATCACAAATAAAACAAACCAAAATGTGCTGCATTACAGCCAGTGCTGTGAAGATGGTACAATTCTTATGCTAATTTATATTTAACTCAACATGTAAAGCACTTACTGTTTAAAAAGATTTGTTTTCTAAATATATACACTATTAATGCTAATTTATACATTTTAAATAGCATTCCCTCGAAAAAGTGCACTCTTCCATTGCTTGCTATTTTAAATAATCCTTATTTAAAAGTAAAATAAATCAGAAAATAATCAATCATGTTTGAATCTTTTATTGCTCTACCACAGGCATAAGGGCTCAGAGGGAATTCTGCATTAAGATTTTATGCAACATTTTAAAATTTTAAATACTAAACTGATAACATTAAAGAAATTTTCTAGTGTGTTATTTAATAGGAGGATCATTTTCATGTCAAAATTGTATTACAAAAGCATGTTGATTCCATAATTAAAAAAAAAAGTGCCAAACAAATGTACAGAGAACAGTGACATTTTCTTCAGTCATTCCAATTTGTACAGTTCTCTTGGAGCATAACATTGTAATGCCTGCAGTTGTATCAAATTCGGAACTTAATATCTGACATTTGAGTATGTTACAAAAAAAAAAAAGGAGAATTAGCAAGCAACTCTGCTAATCTTATGATAGTAATAGTTTCCCCTTGAAGTTAAAATGTTCTGAAATGTGTTTAAAACAAAACAAAACACTTGGCTCTTGAAAATATCCCTTTTGTATAGAGTTGTCAGCATGCAACCTTGGGCCATGGTACTTACGTGAAGTTTGCTAGAGTACTTTCTTGGAGGCAATGTCTAAACAAGCTTTATATAATACAGCTGTATCTATATGCCATCGTTACAAAGGGCTGTTTTATGTTCATGTTTGATATGTGGATTATTTAAAACCATAGAATTTAACCACACAATAAATAAATAAAATAAAGGACTACTTTCAATTTCAAAGATGACCAGAATCTCCATTAAGCTCAGTTTATTCTTATACGGTAAAAGACTACTTAATCTTGAAGGGAATCAGAAGTCCAACTGTTCTGTGAAAAGTGAAAGTTCTGTGATTGTGAAAATAAGGCTGTCATCTCAATGAATATGTTGTCATAGAAGCTAACATACTATTTTAAAGGAAGTTCTGTAAATGTTTATTCCACTCAATAATTCCCAGAGAAATCTAACACAATATCAAGTGCCTATTACTAGCCAACCTTACTAATTGGCCATTTTCATGACACCGTTAAAAACTTGTATTTGGCTGGAAAGGCAACGGATGACTGTACTCCAACAGTTTTCAGTATGCAAACTGCTATTAATACCAAAGCTTTTGTAAGCTAGGCTCCCCAGCTCTTACTTTGCCAAGTCTCACATTCAAATGATATGCACTAAATCCCACTGAAGCTTGGGATGCTCTATAGTTATTCATCATGAAAAATGAGTAAATGGCTAGTTCTGGCTAGGATGGTAACTAGTGAAGATGCTTAATAGGACTGGGAACCATAGGTACATTTCACCGTGTTGACCATAGCAAGCATCAGTAGGCCTGGTAATGAACAGTAATTTCAATCTTTACACCCTTTGAGGAATCCCTACTCACACAGCTTACCACCACTAGTATGGTGGTGAAAACATTTCTCTCTTCCTGGCACAGCTCACTTCTAGCATTTTCCTGATCCTATTAGGAAAAGTAGCACAGAGCTGCTTGAAAGATAGAAACTTTTGATTTACCTCAAATTATATTTGTGTCTGTCACACACTGCTAGAGTTCAAGGGAAACGTTGATTCAAAATTCTGCTTCAGTATTCTTTATTATTTATTTGCTTGCAGTTACACATTTTCCCAGCAGATGGAAAATAGTTTTATTTAAGACATTAGGAAGCCATCTCACTAAAAACACTGCTGTTGAATGCATGAGAAATTTAACTAAAATAAGAACACTACAAAGATGCATGTAGATTTGGTGGTTGGCTTGCATAAAACCAGGGGAATTCACAGCCAGCTAGAAAAGCAGTTGTGATTGCTGTTCTCAAGAATTCTGGAGACCTGAAACCATTTAATTATACTTTCTTCAGATTTAATGAAGGATTCTGAGAGTTATGACCCATCACAAATTACATTTTTTGCTAATGGTGTGTCAAAAAAGAAAAAACAAACAGAAAAATGACTAGTCTGTACCCAGGTCTGTTCATACGGAAGAGGGTAGAATGTCCAAACAAGGGGGCAGGAAAAAGAATGAAAGAAAAACCAATCAAACTCTGAGTCTTCCTTTTCAATTAATAACGGTGCACACACAAATGTATTTCTGGAATCCCAAGGAAACTGCCATAGGCATCTGACATATTCATATTCCCTCAGAATAATAATGGGACTTAAGTATTTCAGTGCATTTTGAAATCTGAAACTCTCACATACCCTCTGTACACTGTTGTTCTAGGGAAGATTTCTCTCTTTTAACAGACAAGAATTTAGTGCATTTAACCAGCCCTCCATTATCACAGCTACTATGACTAAAATGCAAAACCACCCAGGTGCCTCCTGTCACTCAGCCCCTGCTTATTTAAAGTGATTTCTCTGAATATACCACTGCTAACTAAGTACTAGTTCATTTTTTCTAACATCTCTCACCAAAACAGAAAATGTAAGCTTCTGCTTCACATTCTACACATAAAAACTAGCTTTCAAAACAGTTAGGCTGCAGCACAGAGACCAAACCAATTTTTGTCAGAAGTTAAGGGCAGGCTTCCAACCTCTGCATGTGCACTCTGTTTCCCACTGGATGAGCACTGTCAATTAATCAGTTCACATGAGAGGTCAATTTTAGTGTGCCAAGTTTACTTCTTACATTGTAGTTCTCAAACAAATTGCTAATTCACAAATTAGCAAGCAGATACCTTAAATTTGTATTTATTCAAGTAAAGGTGATTTTCTAATTTACCTATAAACAGTGCACTGACTTGTTAATAAGTATTTAATCCCCGTGTATAAAAAGGTAGCCAATGAAAGCTGTTTTACTGTACTAATATACTCTGACAGTATTGGGGCTATTAAATTAAGTGACTTATTTCAGTTACTTTCCACTATAAAAAATAAATCCTCCCATTATTGGGACATTTAATAATAGCAACACAAAATTTGTGTATCTGATTATAAATGTAAAAAGTGAGATTTTTTTTCTGATTACAAACTTTTTTTTTTTTAATACAAACTTAGTATTTGTGGAACTGGTAAAAACTCATGTGTGCACAAAGGCTTTAACATCTAAATGCTCCAAGTTCCTTTCAGGCTGCATTAACATCTTTCACTCATTCAACTTTAGGTTAATATCAGAAGAAACAATTACACACTTAAAATAGGAATATGAAAGTAGGAAGCAGAGTGCAACATCAAAATGAACATTTCGTCTTCATGGTGTATGCATAATGACTGCTTCTTAGAACCAGCACTGGAAAACTGATGAATACGCTATTTAAATGGATACCAGCTTCTTCACAAACTGAAGTGAAGCCAGTAGAAAGGGTAATCTTCATGGGCACTGAAACCGTACCTATTCCCTGTTTCCATGAACTTTAAAAATATCCATGGAGTTAAAATATCACTAGACACTTCAGAATAATGCAACCTATTCAAAAGCTGCTTCCTTCTCATAAATTGTTTCTCCGTGCTCTTACCACCTTTTATCAATACTAATAATCAACATCTTTAAGAAAGAAATTGATTTGGTATGGATCTGTTGTAGCTTCTTAAAGCACTTACAAACCGCTCTGTGGTACGAAAAAGTTGACTGTCACACCTCATCAGCTCAAGATTTTGGGGAAAATAAAAACACACTATCACAAAACAGAACTGTGAAATACGTGACTTGGCTCAGACAAACTGCCCCACATTTTGTTATCTTCATTTTATACTAAGTAGCCTTATTTTCCCCACTAACCTTGCTTAAATTGACAGTATTCAGAAAATAGAGAGCTTAATGAAATGATACTTATTCCAGGATTTCTGACAAGCACATACAGCTATAAGAATGCAAGGTTTTTAAATCTGAGGGAATGCCAGCATCATACAATTAAAATGATGTTTATAATACCTTACAAATTTTATCATACAATTTATTTTAGTTGCTCTTTGAAATTTATGTCCATCTGTTTATGCTGCAATTTTGAACTGAATTAGATATCTGGGAGATATTAATGTTGTCAAATTTCCGTTTTTTTCCCATTCTAGCCTTCTCAGTAATTTTAAACTAACATAGTAAGAATCTCACATGGGCTTATATTTTAAGACTTCCATGGAATTAAAATTACAAATAACTTCCAATAACCCACATCTGCAGCAGATATTCATCTCAGTGCATTTCCTAATAACTAATTTACAGGTAACTGAGAGCCAGCCTGGGCAGCAGTATGGTATATTAAAAGCTATTGTCAATCACACACTTGTTATCATGCACTGAATAAAGATGATATAACCTCTGAAACATACATACAAGATTTAATGACTAATCACTGTACGTGGCCCAGCCAATAAAACATTACATTTGAACAGTAATCTCTTCTATCCTCATTAGCTTTTAAGCTATCAAGAATGATCCATTGGTTCAGTCATATTAGTGATTTCTGCATCTTGACTATCCATTTCCTCAGGCTCCTCAACAGAATTTCCCTTTTGTGCTTTAGACCTTGTGGGAAAAGTTGCTCCCACAGAATGCACTGTGTTACCATCAGTTGTTTCTGTATTCAAATGTTCAGTGCCACCTGTTACAGAAAAGGATGTCGGCAAACCAGCCTGGAAGCTCCCAGTTTTAGCAGATGAACTCACTGCCTCTACTTTTCTTTGTGACGGATCAACTGATTCTGACTGCTCTGCATTCTGATCCCGCAAGTGTCTGTCCATTGAAGCCTGAATAGAAGAGACCATTTCCTGCAACTTTTTTCGCTGTGCCTCAATTAAGGTAGGGTCAAGCTGTCTGCTGTCTCTCATAGTCACTACTCCAGGAGCTATTCGGATAAGCTCACTGTTACCAGAAGCAGCTGTGAATACAGAAGACTCTGTTTTGGTAGAACTAGGACTGAAGTCTGTTTCTGTGCTATGCTTTCTTAAGAGTGTCGTTTCCCTGGCTCTTTGATCAAGTTGTTGGCTACTAGATGCAGTTCCTAGAGAGTGACCCTTGCCTTGAAACGCAGTTATGTTATGTAGCTGGTCAGACTTCTTTTTCACTACTCCGCCGCTGCCTAATTTCAGAAGTCCATGTGAAGGACTTGCTTCCCTGCTTCTTGAAGTAGCCTCTGCTCTTACTTGACTTAAGGCCTCTTTAACCAAGTCTTCAACATCAGGACTGATTGGAAAGTGACCTGCAGTATCCACACACAGCTCTAATCTATCTTCTGCAGCATTGTACACAAAGTTTTTACCAGGCAGATGTGGAAAAGTACAGTGCTTGCCATCAGCCAGACCTGTGAAGAAATTGGGGGAAAAAAGGGGAATAGGGGGAAAGAAAGAGGGCGATTTAATAAGATGGTGTCTTCTGAAAACAGATCTACAATATACAGTCAAGTCTAACATATTAGTTGCTGTATTAGAAAGTTTTAAAAGGACTACTGAGAAGTCAGGCAATTTATGCAGATACTCCATAGAATAATAAACTACAAGTTAGGACTTTATGTTTTGTGTTGATGTATATTACAAGCACATGTCACTGTATACAGTTGTAATGCAACACAAGTTTACTTCACATAAAAGTTGAAAACTGAAGTGCATACTTCCAATATTTAAACCTTCTACAGAGCTCTGATAATAACTAATTAATAGGCAGCAGATAACAGATTTCAAGGCAAGGAGTTTTTTTTTTTTTTAAATGCTTTAATTTTAAACAGCGACACTCTGGAATGTAAACTCTAAATTTTAAGAAACTGGCTCTAATCTGATAGGGTAATATGTATTGTCATGCAGGATAAAAATACAAGACTGACTTTTTCCTGTAAGCTCTTAAGAACATGATTTCTGTCTTCATATATCATATAGGACTAAATGCATTACCAGTACTAAAATAAGACTAAACAAGTTTTTATGGACAAAATGGTTACCACAGTATGGAGGTAAAAAAAGTAAACATATAAAGGGAGAATCCTCAAGTTTCAGAAGACTTGACTTTGGGGTGCCAAGAATTATACAGAATCAAAACAGAATACTTTTGGTTTTATAGCATTTTTTAAGAGAATCATTTTTTCTTAACTGTGCTAGTGTCTGTGTCTAGAGGAAAAATAGGTTGGAACAGTCAATTTTATGAAAGCATCTGTGGAATGCTTAAGCTGTTCTGGGTTCATATTTACATAAATAATTCAAAACATCTGAGTTGGAGTAGCCTAAAAACATACAAGTTTTCAATACAAAATGGCAGGAAACCAAAAGGGTAGCATTTGGGCGTGCTCATATTACCCAATTGGGGCACTGCACCAAGTAGCACCATACTGAGACATGCCATGGCCACTCTGCATACACAGTCTCTAGAACTAGAAGTAGTGGTGTCTTAGTACAATACTAAAATACATATCAATAATTTCTGCTGACAAGGAGAGGCAGAATGAGGTGATAAGGATCTCAATGTATGCTGAAATTTAAAACTCTACCCCTAAACCACACTAAGGTAGCTAAACTACTAGGGTTCAGGTGATGGGAAGCAGTTAGAAGGAAACAATGTATCTGAGTATGGCACTACAAGGGGTTGTAATCAAGGTTACAGACTAGTAGGTGCTGTTTCACCCAGCCCTAAACTCAGGATGTTCCCCAGTTTTCTCAAAGTGAATTCTACCCAAACGCACTGAAGATTATTCATCTAAAGCTTAGCTTGACCCACAAATATTATGGGTAGTAGGATGAAAAGACTGCTCCAAAAATCAGTCTGGGAATTTGGAGTTGTTACAGCATAGGAACTCAAGCACCTGTCTGTAGCCAGAAGTTGAAGTACCAGAGATGGCCTTAAGACTTCCCATAACAAACTAATATAGGCTCTTAAAATGTGGCCCAGCTTCAAAGGCCTCAGGAAATGTTATTCTATTATGACAGTAGTACTGTAAAAATATTTTTACACAGCAATACAGCCACATTTAAACAAAAATATTACCCCCTCAACCTTCTTTTCGTGTTTTGTTGGCCAAGCATTTCCTGTCAGTTATGACCAGCTGGGTTAAGAGCACTTGATTTTGATTTAGGTACTCAACTCCAGCTGGACATTAACTTCTCAGAAAACATCCTCTCCATCAGATGATGTTTAAACAGATTCATTTGCTATACACAATATACCAGTTTTCATAGTATCGACATACATAACGAAGGAAAGCCATAAAAAACAAAACTGTCATAAGATACTTGCATGTCAGTTACCATCATCAAGTCTTGGAATTCACCAAAACATTTAAATGAACTTTGGAGATCTCTAGAGGAGCATGGGCTACAGATACAGTCAATATTAAGTCATGCTGATGTGGTACTGGGCAGTCTTGAAAAAAAAATATTCAACATTTTTCTATACACAATGTTAAAAAATGTATTTGACATAAAACAATACAGCAGATTCCAGCCAGATTAAAAGATTTTAGTTAAGATTGATGTCTCTAAAAAGAAAATCACATAAGAAGAAAGTAGCAGCATGAGCACCAATGTAGATGAAATCAAAAAAGCTAAATTGTACTGATAGTACAAAGACTTGAGCAGAAAAAAGCCCCGAGATAGAGTTTAAATGAGGGAATTTAAAGAGACTTGGGCAGAATTAACTCCTCAAAAGCAACCAGTATTTCATTTCTGAAAAAACCTGATTATAAAATATATGCGAAGAACAAGTCTGTATTATATGCTGGCTTCAATTATTTCATGTTGAATTACTAGTGTGGATGGAAAATACAAGAACATCCATTCCATATCTGGAAATGAATTCAAAATAATGGATATGTGTTTGAAAACATGAAGAAAAAGAAGACTTTGAAAACCTCTATACACAGAAAAGGTGAACTGCAGAATCTGTCAAAGGCAGTGGTTTTCAACTTGTGGTCCACAGACCCCTGGGGGTCCACAGACCATGACTAAGGGGTTTACAACAGAGGACTATGATCAGTCAAAAGTATGTGAATATCTACACTTACAATTCAAAGGGGTCCACACCTCCATTCAAAATTCCCAAAGAGGTCCATAAGTGAAAAAAAGGGTTGAAAACCACTGTTTTAGGGCAATGGTTATATTGACAAGGGACAATAGAGACAGGATGCGACTTTGGTAGAAACACAATAGTAACTGTAGCTCTTACCATTATCACCACAGAATAAGTAGACAACCAGTTTAGTAAAACTGCATGAGAAACCATGCTCCTTAACAGGAGAGGTTCCCTTCTCCTACACTTTAGAAATATGCAAAGACAGAGTGTGATCTCTCCTGTAATCCAAGACTGGATGCAGGATGGGGATCCTCATTCTATGGAATTTTCCTCCTTGAATATAACACTGAGCCACTTGCAACTGTTTCCCTTCCAAAAGATTTCAGAATCCTCCCAGCTGCTATGACACATAAGGAGGAAGTTTCTTGCAGAAATTCTGAAGGATCCTTTCCATACATCTTAGAGTTGCTAAGCAAAACTGATTCAGAAGACTTGAGAGAATGGGAGTCAACTTGTAATCATGCAGACAACTGTCAAGGATGTTTTGAGTAAATCACAACCCATGCACTGTGAACCACTACTCTATAAAATTATTAAATGGTATTTCAAGAAACAGAAGCCATCATGAAAACAAGTGAGCCATCAATTTACTTAAATGTGACAGTGGCTCCCATGTTGAAGTGAAGTGAATATATAAAATATGGATGCATTTTTTCAAATAGCACATTCTTGCAAAATCTTGGTTCTAGAGTTTCTTATACATGAAGCTGCATGTATTTAATCTTTAATCAATATTACTCATTATGTTAACTTTAAAATATTTTTTCTTAAGAGTACTTTCTACCTAGCTTTCACCTTCCCATTCTATACTGATTGTCTCCCATTTTAATTTTTTCACTGTGGGGCACAAAAGCTAGGGTGACATTACGTAACTGTTATAATTACAAAATACAAGGTCTTGAACATACTAAATTGGAATGTTTGTGATTCATACAGCCAAATATCAGAGAGTTAAGACAGTCCACAAATAAAAAGTTAGGGAAGACTGTACCTGTAGTTTTCTTCATTATGCTATAGAACACCCCACCCTGCTGGAATAAGTGAGGCAGGCCCTTTGCATAAGACCAAACATCTTCTCCTGTAAAATAAAAACAAAGTACAAATAAGAAGTTATATTGAATTGTACAAGTTAAAATTTCCATAAGTGCTCATATGATTTAACAGTTTAAGTTCCACTTTCAAAAGTAACTGACATACTTTAAAGCTTAAGTCTTACTGAAAATTGACAGCACTTCAGACTAAAAGTTACAGAGAACATTTGAAAAAAAAATGGTACCAGTCAAGAATCAATTGAGAATTCAGAACAAAGAACACAAACAAAGAGAGATTGCTAGTTCTGGTATTCCTGCTACTCAATTAGCATGGAAGTCCCTAACTTTTTCCCTTGATTTCAATGCCTCATTCAAAGGATGGTGACAAAGTGTGGCACATTTCAGTACTCTGGAGAGAAGAAACAAGGTCTAACACAAATTAAGTGATTCAAGGGAATCCTTAAAAAACTAAAGTTCTGATCCATACGTGCCTTTGGTTTAAGAAGGATTTTGGCAATTGGCATCTCTCCTTCAATATGTTGCAAATGGAAAACCTGGGGAACAAACCACTTACTTGCCCCATAAGACTGTGGAGTGATGTAATGAGCAACGTATTATTCATAAAAGGAAAACTAAACATTGTTGGTACTAATCACATCTTAAAGCTCTGAAGCAGTACTGAAACCCAATCTTCTGTTCCAGAGATAATCCTCACAGAACATCTGATATGTTACAGCCCAATTCATCTTTTTCATTTGTTACTGAACACTTCAGTGAAGTGCACAGGGCTTTCAAGGAAAAAAATGCTTCACACATTGCCTTCTGCATATCTTCCAAATCTGTTCCTCTGCCTTCTAATTTTTATTCTTCATCTCTTTCACAACTTTTCAACTGAAGCATTCTCTTGAATAAAAGATATTAAAGGGAGCAAAACATTAACTGACTATTTACTTTTTAGGGAGACAGTTTGCATAAACTGTACTTTTTCATTTACTCTGTATAAACAGCAAAATTAAAGTAAGGTAAACCAGATGACTGCACACACGATGATTTCTGTAGTATGGAATATGTGGCACATACCACGTGCTCCTCATATTCCTGCAGCACACTCCCCAAAAGTTCTGCATGACTCTCCCATACGTTTTTTTTAAAATAAACTCTCCCCCAACACCCCTAAAGTAAGGTCTCTATGTACATGTTCATATCAATCTCTCTCCTACCTCCCTCTCATCCCTATTCCCTTCCTTCTGTGTGCTCTCATGCAACCCCTGTAACATGTCCCCTCCTCCCCTCTCCATCGACTGTCCTAATTTCCCCCTTTATCAGGCTCTGCACATTTCTGTTCCCAGAGTTCTGGGCCCCCTCATCACACTTCTGCCCTTATACAAAGTCTCCCAGGTCCCACCATACTATTCTTGACTAGGAGAAAAGTCACTTAGGCTGTCATTTTTATATTAAAAGGTGTTAATGATCCCAAGGAGAGGTGTTTTCTTTTTTTTTGATCTACAGACAACAAGAGACAGCTGATGCTTAAGTGCAAGCTAACCAGTTACCAGGGGCTATGTCTGCACCAATACCCACTGCCTCTCAGAAATGGAAAGAGAAAAACTACTACCTGAAAGGTATAGATTTTTAGAGGAAAATAAGGGACTTAGGTATCAAATCCACATTTTGTGGATGTCTCCTTACCTGTACTGCTAGTAGCACCATACATTTTTGCAACAGAAAACATTTTAAACCTACTTATCTTTTGCAACAGAAACACAACATACAGTATCACATCTTATCGATCAAGTAACACAGGGCACTTCTGAACCCCAAGGTCTCCCTGCCTGGGACTGGCAGATAAGATGTCTGCCTGAGTTTCGGTGGTATCCAAAACCCCAGAGCTAGAAGTCTGGGAAGGAGAATATTTGCCCACTTGTAGAGCCACACAGACTTGACAATTGAGTTCTGTCCAGTCAGATTTTGGAACTTGACTATTGGGCTTTGTCCAACTGAATTTGGAACTGATTTGACCTTGATTAGGGGTGGGTGGGTGTGTGTGTGATCTTTATCTTAGTCAAAAACACTTGGTTTCACTTTTGCTTCTCACTAGCTATACTCAGTTTCATTTCTCAGTTGTTATGCATTAACAATATTTTTGTTTTTCAAAGTGCTCCCAGGAAGTGTTTACACCATGACCTTGCTAATTAAAATGCCCTTCTGACAATTCTACTCATGTTAAACTTAACAACATTTTTATTTTGAAAGCTGTCTAGATTGCATACAAGAAATACAATTGCAAGGGATATCAACAGTGACTTGGAATCAATAGCTTATTACTACATCTTGCACATGTACAATAAGTGTTTAATCACAGCAAGACAGGGCTTGAAAATCTACCCAGCACATCCAGTGCAAAAAAACAATTTTACTAAACATGATAAAGTAGACTTTTGCTACCATACCCCCTGAAGATTAAATGACAAGCAGCTGCATGCTAGTAAAAGAGTACAATTAAATACTAATCAACTTTGTTAAATGTGAAGAAAATTAAGCCTTCTACTACCTTTTGGTGAACAGCAAAAAATATACACTTTAATCAAAGCGCTCCATAAGATACCACCTAGTATTTTTTGAGTAAACAACAGATAAAATCTCCTATTTGCCAGATGCTGTTTGCACAACATGCCCCCTATAACTCCTTTTGCTTCTTTTTTTCCCCACTCTCCTGTATTCTTGCTTTTTCACACTTTCTTTTATCTAATGAAGAATGGCATATTTTAGTATCTGCTTTGCTATAGTATCTTCCTTCCCTATATTTTACCCTTTTTGCATTTCATAAATTTCTCTCCAGACACATTTCATGTTTCTTCTTAAAAGTATCGCATTAGCCCTCTGCCATATACACTCTTGCCAACCCTGCTCACTTGCACAGTTTGTGGACCTGTCCAGCCACCCAACAGACAGGACCAAATATGAGTCACTGACTAGTATCAGCAGCAGGAGATCACTGTCAAGGTGCAATGTCCAAGTGACAAGGCATTTGTTCTTCTCATCTTCCCCCATGATGGAAATTAAGAAAATACTACAAGTCCTAGAAGAATTGAACCCCCAGGGCACACTCCTTTTGGCCTCCAATTCCCACTGATTACTGAAAGGGGGCTTCTCAGTTTCACTCTTCAGCCACCAACCAACAAAGGCACATCTGCAGGACTGTATGAAATCCTTAATCTACTACTACTCTACCTTTCTTCCCTCAGTTTTCTGCTATCCTCCTGGACCAGGAGAGGATATTTTAGGATCCTCTTCCCCACTTAGCAGCTCTTTGCTACTGCTCAGTGCATTCTTGGTGTAGTTGACCTGGTTGTCAGATTCACCATTGCCCACAGTATTCTGAAGAAATAATGAAACACAGTTTTGGTTTAAATGCAACGTGGAAAAGCTATTGCCTGCAACTATGCAGGCGCTGGTGCTGTCTGAAGAAAGACAGAACTGCATAATATAACACTGTTCATCTGAAAGTTTCCTTCCCTGCCCCCAGCCAAAAGGACAATTTTAATTAACAGTTAGATATGGGAGAAGTAGATGGCATTTGCCCAGGAATGTTTGCCCTAAGCAAGTGGATTTTTCTAACTGCACTAAAAGAGCATTCTGTTAGTTTATGTAACACTCAAGGGCTACAGGAGAGCAAATTAAGGACAGCAGAAGGGTTCACAAGGCAGAAGTATCAACAGTTGGAGGAAGTACAAATTATTTGTGATGTTCTGATAGAAAATCCATCAGTTTAGCAGACAGAGGAAAATATATACCTCTCTCTTATGACATTAATAATCTATAATTCTAGTGGCTTCATAATGCTGCATCCATGTCAACTATTGGTAAATTCCAGTTAGGATCTACAAATCTGTCCACTGCTGCTGAAATTCTTAATGCTAGGAATAAGATACATTTAATAAAATAAGACAAAATTTGGCAAATTATGCAACTGAATTTAGATTTAGAAATTCCCTAAGGACTTGACATTTAAAGAAGTTGATGCTCTTAGTAATTGGGTGGAGTGCACTTGTTCCCACAGGAGGCTTCAGCACAGTAACTTTAGATTTGGCCATATAATGGACTATGCATTTACAAGCAATTAAGTAAATGTACTTGTTCTCTTTCAATAATATGGAGACAACCCAACCTATACTAATGACAGCCCAAGACACTCAGTTTGTCACCAGGAAAGATAGTAGCCAATAACAGCTCCTGGGCTTTTAGTTTAGTCCTGTTTAACAAAAGCAGAAAGTGTACTGAACTAAAACCGTTTTAACTAATGCAAATCCTTGCATCAAACACATTTATTAGTTTAAAAGCTGGCTAAGCTGGTTTAGCTTGAACCTCAAAAAAATAAAATCAGTGTAAACCAGTCTAAATATGCTTAAATCTGGCCTGTAAATGTTCATAAAAGGTTCTGCGTCGGTTTAAAAAGACTTTTTTTTTTTTGGCTTAAAACAAGTCTGAAAGGAAAAAAAAATAGTTTCCTTGTGGGCTTCTAAATTTCAAGCTAAGCAAACTTTGCCAGCTCTAGACAGGTCAAAGGTAGCACAATGGAAAAGAAAATCACAAACATCTAAACTTTTGAGGCTTGGCTGAAAACATTTAGAAGTTACAGAACACAGCACAAATGGTTAGGAGTGAAACTAGTAAGATCTTTAGGAAGCCTTCTGATCTAGAGCAGTGTGGGTAGGCATGCAACATTAGCTCTGTACCCTCCCCAATTGCCACTACAATTATCTTCCTCTCCCTATCCAGCTACTATGTTTTCTGCTCCTTGCCCTGTGTTCCCTGCCTGACCTGCTCCTCTCCTTTTTGCTCCCTGTCTTAACTGTTGCTCTGCTTTCTGCTCCTACCCTATCTGCCCCTGTACTACTTACTCTCTCCCCAGTCTGATGCATTCCACACACAGGGCCTATCAGTGCTCCTTGTGATGCTCAGGCTGCAGGCTGGTTACCCCTGATCTTGGGTATGGACACTTGCACATTTGGAACACTTTCAAAAGGGCAGCAGCTGTTTAACTGCTACTGTCCCTTTGAAAATGCTCCAAATGTACTTGTGTCCATAACCTTAAAAACACTCATACCAGAAAAGAAAGGAAACTGTACTGATATATCTTACATGAAAAAGACTACACATATTTCTGATATTTCACATATCAGAAAAAAACCTCTTTACTTAGTAGCTAGCTTGACCAGCACTAGATTCTCCAAGATCAGCTTTCCTTCTAGGCATGAAAAGGTTAAATTGGTCAAGGGAGACTTCATACTTTAACACTATTCTTGAGCCAATGTGTAGGAAAACTATGCAGTTTGCACAGCTTTTTGTCTCTTAAGGACTGAACTTATCATTATGAAGGAGTCACAATCTCTGCCATATGAAAAAAAAGGCACATTTTTCCTGTGAGAAATTAAAACAAGTTATTTATAAAATTGTTGCAGTCTTCACTGTCTCACCATGTAATTAATGGAACTAAACAGTTTCAATAATCAGCAGTAGAAAGTAAATTATCAGCACATATTTCTTCAGAAGGAGTTTCCTTATAGAAAAACATAATTTTGATCAGAAGAATGACTGTATCAAAATGGCATCTTACTCAATAGCTCTGTGTAATCTGTTATAGCTGCCTGGTGTTGTGCCAGAAATAAGCGTGTGTTACCATTTATTCCTATTAGCACTGCACAGCTGATACAGCCACAGGAGAGTGACCTGGAATTTATTCTAGAATATGCATCAAAATGATTAACCAAGTTCCAAAAGCAGACTCCTTAACCAGTGATGCAAGTCCAAGAAGAACTCCATTTCAGATCTCAGGTTGAGTTTGCAATTTATAAATATTTTATTGTGAACACAGCAAGTTTAATATATAGAAATCACAGGGGCACAAACTTGGAACTCTAAAATACCTTTTTCTTAAAGCAAACACTGTGCTTTCAAGAGTTTTCCTGACTACTTTGGAGCTCCATTTTTAAGCAAAGCAGCTCAGACTAGTCCAAAATGGATTTTTTAGATTGCAGCTTATAAACTAAGCTAATAGCCTTGCTGACGACTAAGTTCACAAGCAATCTGAACACTGATTTTTTCCAAGTCTGACTTTCCAACTAATAAATTATGAACCTATGACACAACACACTCTGATTATGCAATTGTTTTGTTTTTAAATATTGTACACTTTAGCCATACAAATTCCCTCAGGCAAAGACAACAACTTACTCCTACAAAACACTCTAAATAGTACTATTCTGCCAGCTTATATACTGCACTGAATGGTCTACTTCCTGGCAGTAAGTGACAGGAACTGTTGTGCTGAGTAATGCAAAGCCATTTTAGTTTAGCATGCTGGTACCTGCTGGAAAGAAAAAAAAAAGAATAAAACCAATAGTGCTAAAAACAGTGTCTTTTATCAGTCAGCAGAGTAAGTTTAGACACTAAGAGGCAAGTGGAGCACTAAGAAAGGTCTAAGTCAGCAGAGCCAAAGTATGAAAAATATAAACTGAAAATGGCAAAGAAGGAAGCTCAGAAGAGTACCTTCTTATGTATAGTTTATTTGTAATCATTTTCTAGAAATTCTTCTCCATCCTCTCAGTAGATTTAGGACTTGAATATATTCAGCTTTTTACTTTGGTACTGATAGCTTCTTCCCTCCTTGAATTAAGTCAACTACTGTGCAGTGCCGTCACACTGCTCCTCACCAGGCCTAATCCTCTCACAAAGATGCACAAGCTGAGATAAAGGTGAAGTGCTGCATTGATTTGGCTAAACTAGTGCATCCCAGTGTCTGAACATGCCTTAAAACTATATCCTTATGAAAATAAAAATAAAATAAAATAAAAAATTAAACCACTTCCAAACTTCCAGTTAAGCAGATACTCTATTTGCTCCTCATCCCATTACCTTGGCACATATCGCTGCATTCTCTGAAACCTGCAGAAAGGAAGAAGGTACATTTTGTGCCCATATCAAATCTTACAGTTAAATGAGGAAGGAAAAAAAATTAGCTGAAACTACTGATTTTTGATGTTACAAACTATGGACAGCACTTGTGAGTGCCAAAGAGATGCAGAGAAAACTAGGTGCTTTCTACATTAAAAAAGGTAGAAGCTGTTATATGCATGTTATCTATTCTTACTAATATCCTGATTTCAGACATACAAAACCATACATTTCTACTTTTGTAAAATTCATGTTGCCTATTCAATAGAAACATAATTTATACTTAGCCTTACCCATTAATGTTGCAAGAAGACACAAAGAGTACATCTCTTTATCAACTTGCTCTTGCAGCTCCTTGGAAGATATTTTACTAGTTACTGCAACATCTTCATGTTTCACAGCATGGGTAGTATGTGCAGAAGACTGGATGCCATCTTCCTTACCTTTAACAACCTCTACAGTTATTCTATCACCATGCTGCAAAGAAACAGGTTCATTTTCCATGCCTGCCTTGGGTGGCATAAGCTCTTTAGGTGGAAAACCATAGCGAATACATTGCAAATATGGAGGAATATTAAATTCTCTGGCTATACTTTCCTGCAGTTCCAAAAATGTGGTTGTGGACTTCAATGTAAGCATGGACTGTCGACCATCATTTGTTGTTATCCGAATCTTCTTTTCTTTTATAGAAATTGGAGAATAAGGAGCCTTTGTAGGCGTAGCAGGAGCAGATGATGGTCCATCACGAACTGCACTGGGGGAAGTAGTCCTAGGCTGCCCTTTTTGTTCATGTTTTAATTTTTCGGTTTTCCGCTTCTGCATTACAGAAGCTTGATCTGCAATGTTCTGTTGAATAGTTCTTTCAGTTTTGCTCATATTTAACTCTTCCTTGTGCAAAGTTTTTGTCTTCTGTCCAGTAAGAATAATTTTGGTTGGAAGTTGTGACTCTAAGTCTTGACTTGGCTGTACATCATCTGCTCTTTGGGCATGGGCACCATCAATATTTACAGGAGTATAATCATCAGGGTTCTTTTTGGCAGTCTGATGCAGTATTGTATTGACAACTTTCTGAACAAGAATCTCACTACCAAATTCACCAGGGAAGTGTTTGGTAACAAGTTTCATTGCAACATCATATACATTGCTGTTCAGAGATGCATCGCTTTCATACTGGAACCAATAGACTGTCTCTCTCACTACTCTTCCACCCCATTCTAGAGTAATAGGAAAAGCTTCAGGGAGATTGTCATACTCCCTACCTTCCCAATAATGCTTGAATCCACAACCACATTTGCCACCAGTGGATCTAGTATTAGTTCTGTCTCCATCCAAATATACAACAGATCCATCTTCTCTGACACGACGTACCAAGGTACCGTGACACCAGTTGCAAGCAGTCAAACTACTCAAACTATAGTCTGGTATGAGAACATCTTTTGCAGGGTTATAAGAGCATACCACACTGTTCAAGGGAAAACTATAATTTTTATCAGGCCTCAACTGGCCATGTGTACTTTTTGCCAAGTTATACAGTTTCCCTCCTGGAGCCAGCCACTCTGGAGGAACATGAAGCTCTGAAAGGGCACCACAAATTAGACATTTATGAAGGCGGTTGTCCATCACTGCTTTCTTGGCAGCTGCAGTGACTTCTTCAGGCTGAACTCCAATTACACCAGTCCTTCTGTAAAAATACTGATGTACATCAGCAACTAAGCTTGGATGAATACCATGCTTGAGCATGAACACCTCCTCCATTGCAGCCACGAGCCTCATCAGGTATTTATCTTGCAAACTTCTATCTCCTCCAATCACACAACCACCATCCTCCTCCAGTTTGATGTACTTTTTTATGAGATCCTGAGGAACTCCCCACGCTTTAGGAAGCAATTTCCTCGGCAGTTTAGGTAAAGCAGCACCTTTTATTCCCACCAAAGGAATATAGTGGTTACGACCAGAACTACTCCATGCGATACAAATTGGTTTGTTCAACATGCCATCCTTTCCCATGCACTTCTCTAGTGGTATCAACCCTGGGAGAAAGGTGGCTGAGTAATCTCCAGAGCTTCGCATGCCACTCAGGGAATCCAGCAGGATGATGGGCCGGTGAAGCACATTGGCCAAACCGAAGATGTGAATGTTGCGCAGGCCCATCGGCACACCTTCGGGCGGAACAAACAGAGGGTCACACTCGTTGATGATGTCCTCCCACTCCACCGCATCAATGAAGTCGTGAAAGAGGGCCTTGTAATGGCTCAGGTTCTCCTTGAAGTGCTTCTTCAGGTTCTCCCTCAGCGCATGCCAGAACAGCTCCCGGCCCACCAGCGCCCTTGAGACAGCATGGACCAGGCAGTGCCCATCGCCATCCACGTGCACAGGGATGAGGCACTCCTGGCTGTTGTTGGCCTTCTTTATGTCCTCCAGTGTGTCATGCAGGTAGAGGAGACTGCCCGAGCGGTCCCTGCCATAGCCAATGGTGTCAACGCGCTCAGGCTCAATGAGGAAGGCACGGTCGCCCAGCAGGGAGCAGTCGAAGATGTCCCCCTGGTTCATCTCGGTCAGGAGCTTGGCCTTGCCCGTCTGCTTGTCCATGCCGTAGCGGGCCAGGATGGGGGCCAGCAGCTTGCAGTGGTAGTTGGACAGGCCCATGACTTTGGCCATCTCAGTGCTCTTGCGGGGGGGCCCAGCGCCGCTGACGCCCAGCAGCGCGTTCCGCAGCAGGTTGTGCAGCACCAGGTCCGGGTCCGTCACCTCCTCCACGCCCAGCAGCTGCCGCTGCTCGTGGCGCTGGCCGCAGTCCGTGCACTCGATACTGCCGCTGCCCAGCGGCCCGTGGGCCGGGAAGAACAGCCGCGCCTGGCATTTGGGGTCCGGGCAGGTGCCCGAGAAGATGCGCCGGTCCCGCTTTTTGGAGCCCGGCGGCGGCGCCTGCTGCTGAGGAGACGGCGGCGGCGGCGGCGGCTGGGACATCGCTCCCCTCCCTTCGCTCCTCCGCCCGCCTCACAGGCGCAGCCCCCGCCCCGGCTCCCGGCCGGCGCCTGGCAGAGCCCGCCCCCCGGGCCGCGCGCCCCGACCTCCGCCCGACAACAAACGCGGAAGCCCCCGGCACCACCGCTTACTGCCTCCTCACTACCTTGGCCGTTACCCACAACGCAACGGCCTCCCCACTTCCAAGAGAACGGCGCAGGCGCGGCACCGCACAGGCTGCCGGAGCTTGTAGTTCCCGTCGCCTAAAGACCCGACCTCTGGGAATACGCGGCAGGGACCGTCCCAGAACTACGCGTCCCATCATGCAGCGCGGCGTGCGGAGAGGCGGAGAAGAGAGGGACGCGGGCGGGGTTGCTTCGCAGTGGTGCTTGGGGAATGTAGTGTGGTGTGTTGCCCTCCGGGCGGGCCGTGAGAGGAAGGTTGGGCCGGAGTGCCGAAAGGGACAGAATTCCTCAAACGCGTTGTGCCGGTGGTTTGTTATGTTTCCTGTTTGCTTGCGTGGGGGAAGGGCGCCTGTGCCGCGAGAGCGGCGCGTGCGCACCATGACGTCATTACCCTGTAGCGTTGCTGGGCCTGGTGCAGCTAGTTCCGTCCTTCTTCCTGTCCTTGTCCTCCATGTGTTGTCCCTCCTTTCTCCGCCTTACTCGGGGCGGGCTGCGACTGTAGCTTTGCTTAGAGGCCTGGACAGGGATGAGCCTGCCCCAGACAGGGAGCTGGGCTAGGTCCCTAGTGCATTCCGCGAGCCGGATGTACAGTGCCCGGTCCCTCCACGGGCCGTGGTGTCCAGAGCAGGTGCAGCAGGGCCCCATCTGGCAGCCTAGCCCAGCCCCAATGCAGCTGTGTGGGGGAAGGGGGCTTGGGGAGGCACGATCCATTCCCTTGGGGAGATGGATGTGGCTCAGCCCAAACTGGGTGGAAAGAGCAGGCCAGGAGGGAGGGGTGTGGCATGTCCCCAATCTGGTCTAATGAGAGGCAAGGGACCAGGCCCAGCCCTGCATGGTGAGAGGAGACTGGCTTGGATTTATGGGGGAGGCGTAAAAGAGGAAGGGCAGGTCCTGAACCATCTGTGCTATGGGAGGGGAGGTGGCCTGGCCCTGTGGGAGGAGGGTGGTGATCCAGCTCCAACCCGTTGCCGTTGCACCAAGCTTGGGATTTTGTCAGGGAGAGGTGGCAGTACTGTCACTGGTCCTTTACCACCAAATTTCCAAACCCATGGGAGGTCATGTGAGCCAGATTGCATGGCTCCATGGGTGGCATCTGGCCTGCAGGCCAGAGGTTGACTGTTCCTAGATTAGATGATCCCGGGCGCTCCCTTCCAGCCCTACCAGCTAGGGACATTTATACACATGCTCCAGTAGTGGGGGGAAGGGGTGCTTTAATTAGAGCCGCTCTAATTAAAGTGCCTGGAGAGTCTCATGTATCAGGGTTTCTGTGCTCAAAAATAATGTCAGAGTTGCTTTAACTAAAACTTGTTTAATGCTGCTTTACTTAAAGCACCCCTGCCACCATTTTTAAGTGCAGGGACACTGATACACAAGACGCTAGAATCTGCTGGAGCATGATAATTACCATGCTTCAGCAGACCAGATAAATAGAGCCTGCTCCAGCCTCGCTGCTTGTGTATAGGTGCACTGTGATTCATATCCCACAATCTCACCCAAGCCAGACATCCTCTTTGCTGAGCTCTGTATAAGACATGATAATAGAGAAGGTACAAATTCTGATCAGGCTTCTCAGCAGGGGTAGAGCTCTTGAATTCGTTTTTGTGAGTCTGTGAAATCTACTTCAGATGTTGATAAAACATTGACACAGTTGGCATTTAAAAGGCAAAGACTTAGGTGCGTAATACATAAGTAGGGTTCCCCAGTATGTGTTGTATTCATTTTTTTAAAGATAAAAACAACGACAGTACGTAAATAGGCTCCTGACCTATCTGAAGTCAGTGGGAGCTGTGAGTACTTGCTCCCCCGAAGATTCGATTCTTAGCTTAACTTCTGCAGATAAAGGAGGTGGTGACATTTCCACTGCAAATAACGTATTCTTACTAGTACTTTTTTTTTTTTTTTTTTTTTACTCCCAACCACCTAAACTTAAATCAACAGGAAAATGTCACGAGATGGAAGCGGTTTAATATTAAAAAAGCCTAAGTCTGTCTGTCTGTCTGTCCATCCGTAATGCTTTATTTACGCTCTGATTGGCTGACAAATGACCAATCAGAGTGTGAACAAGTGTTTTAACGAGCTGGCAGCAGTGGAGCATCGCAATGATGGTGGGGACACAGGGACAGAGGGTGGGGGAGCTGCTGGCCTCAGCTCCCCCACCCCGCTCCCTGCAAGAGGCAGAACAGCAGTAGCGTGGGGCATTAGGTGGCAGCACTCCATCCCCCCACCTTGCCCTTCCACTTCATTCTTGATGGGAAATTGGCTACTAATTAATAATTAGCATGTATGCAGCTCAAAGTTCTGTTCAAACATCCCCACAAACAAATTCGCAGAAGGTATTTGGATCATTTATTAAATTATGTTTGAACAGCAGTTGGTTCAGAGATTCCCAAGCTCTAGTTCTGTTTCTAATATTGGCCCACTAGATTACTTGAATTTTCTTTTCTGGTTTTCTGTCATAAAATTGATATAATACACAGTATCAAATAAAGCATTTTTTGAAGATGTAATATTTAAAATGTAATATTTAAAAAATCATCATCATGTCAAGTAAGGTCTTGCATGCAACTGAATAAAGGTATGCTGCATATCAGGCATTTGTTAGGTGGTGTCATTTCTGGAATAGTTTTGGAGGTTGAAAGAGATGAATAATGAAATGGATTCTTATTCCCTTCAACTGCCTTCACCAATTCATATTTACCTACGTGATTGTGTAGGAAGTAGCAGTGCAAGATACATAACCCCATACATGTGTTTTATACCACATTTGATATGACTGCCATAAAGGATGAAAGGATAGTTTAGTGCAAGGGGAGGGAACCCCTGGCATGCATGCCAGAGTGTGACGCACATATGCCTCAGGGCAGATGGCAGGGAAGTGGCCGGGACTATGCTGCCACAACAAGGATTGGGTCTCTTGCAGCTCCCCTGCCATCCTCTCCTGGCACGCCAAAATCTTACAAATCAAGGTTGTGGGTATTTTTGGCACTCTGCCCAAAAATGTTACTGACCTCTGGTTTAGTGTATGCAGTTTTTGTATATAAAACAAACTAGAACAAGGAATTTCTTTGTTGCAGCATTGAGAAAGGTCCCTCGGTTAACAAAATTTGATTGATTCCTTAGAGGCAAATGTTATGGGAAACAGAGTGCCTATCTTATTATTAGATTTCCTGGATAATTGTAAATACAAGTCCTATGAGAGATCACAGCAAGAGTCATGCCATTCTCAGCAGAAAGCTTAGGAAAAACATCACTGTTAGGAAATGTAACATTACTGTTCAATATACCTTATAGCTGAATGTCACACTTATTAAAATGTTTAATTTTGTTCTTGATAGCTCAAAAAAGTGATTAATTATCAGTAGTAGGATATGTCCTAGCTTGTGGTATGTGGGAGAGAAGGAAAAAAAGACTATTCCTGAGCAGCATCAGACAAGACTGACTGACTAAGTTATCCCTCCATCCTGCAGGCCCTGAAAGCAAAACTTAAGATTCAGTCCAATTTGCATGTCACCATTTTCACACCCCTTTGATGCACAAACTGGGACAATGGTCTACTGTGTTCCCGCACCCCTGAATTTTTGGTTTTTTGGGAAGGAGTTATGTGCCCTTGGAGGCATGAAGGGTTATAATGGAAAGAGACTTCCTATTAAACGGAAGGGAAACCTGCAACATGCTATGAATCAAGCTTTGAGGACCTAGGAGATGTTCTGATTTGCCAGAAGGTGCAAGCTGCCATTACTTTAGAGTAGTGCTTTGCAACCCTTTTAGACTCAAGGCACCCCTCAGAAAATGCCAGCTCTTTTTTTATTAGAGAAAAACAATAGGGCAATTCTTCTGTTGAAAGGAACTCAGATCACAATGAACTCAGAAACAACTCAAACAGGTCATGATGTTTTTAGTGCTATGGATTCTTATTTGAAAATTCTAGGCATTTTTACATATGCAATTGCTGCAGAACTGGGTGCTTGGAAAAACATCTGATGCTGCAAAGCTTGTTGTTGTATAAACGGTAAAGTGTGTGTTAGTGCTGAGAAAATGACGGCAGTGCACTTTTCAATTAAAACACATTGGCGATGCTTCAGTTCAAAAGTACACCGCTGCCATTTTCTGCATGCTGACACACATTTCACCACTTATACAACTGCACAGCGTGGCACAGCGCAGCTTGCCTCGGCTCAGGAGTGACGCGTAAGCATGGTGGTGCACCTTCTACAAGAAGGGGTGGCCACCCCCACTTCCCCATCGCTGGTGGCATCTGCAGGCAGTCAGCGATCCCTGCTGGTCACCGCTGACATCTGCAGGTGGTCTCCCCCACAGCATTGGCAGCGCCTGTGGGAGTTCCCACCACCCCACCCTATGCCACCACTGTGTCCCCACCCAGACGCTGGGGGCACTCATTGTTCATGCCTCAGCTCACGCACGGAGCAGACTCAATTAATCAGCGCATCACAGGACAGAAAAGTACTTGTATAACTGTCTTCTGGGTTTATCTCGTGAATTGCGTTTGTATATCTAACTGTGCTGACATTGCATAACACCCCACAATACCCCTGAAAGGATCTCAAGGCATCTCAGGATGGCACAGCACAGCACCTTAGCTAAGAATCACTGCTTTAGAGATATCAATTTGAAGCTAACATGCTGCACTCTACACCAGAAAGCACAGAAATATGGTCAATAAAGATAGCACTAGTTTTGCAGCCATTCTTGGGTAATGTGTTTGTTCTCCACAGCCTGCAGTTTTGGCAGTGTTGTCTGAGAATCTACTTTGGAGGACGGTAGATTCTAGCTTGGTCCTTGAGAGTACTAAAGGAAAATTGTGGAGGAGGAGGGGTACATTGCATCACTGTAGCTGTATGCATTTACACTCTGCTTGTCCCCATCGTGGTATCTTGAGTGTTTAAAAGATTAAGAGCAAGACCCTGACTACATATATAGACCCAGGCTACATATGCATTGCTATCTGCTGTGAGCAGGAGTGCATAGTGCACATAATTCCTTTACAAAGTTTGATGAGTACCCTACTATGTGGTACACCTACCAACCCTGTGTAATATTAATGTCACTCCACGCCAGCAGCTCAACACATCTCTTATACATAAGAAAAGAGCTTCACCTTTATGATTTGTAGAAGGGCTTTGAGACCTGAGTATGAAATGCTATATATATGCAAAATACTTATAAATGTCAGACCAAATGTTTCTCCAATACATTTTCTACCTATAAAGCCCAGATTTCATTATTTAAGAAGCACTGTTCAGCAGCAATATTTCTTTTAAAAGAAAGTTGTATGGGTTTCCTGAGCTTTTAACATGCTATCTATGTTCCTGACAATAAATCATGTAATAGTAGAGTCTAGACATGACAGTAAACAAGATAAACCAAGTATCTTGGGCTGAAGTATTTTAGCTCTTCTTTCTTTTAAATGGTTTGACAAATGAATTGCATTATAGGTATTCAAGAGTGCAGTTTTTTAGTGATTTAACTTCCTGAGATAACTTCATAAAGTATGTGGAATCATGTTCATTTTTTTTGAAACTGCACTGCCAGTTTGCGTGTTGAAACTAGCTGTTTACCTATTAACCTTTAACTGTTTATGTTGTTCTCAAAAAGTTGTTCCCTGGTAGCTTCTAGCTCACTAAAAAGAAGGGTATTTTAACACATCCAGTTTCTCTCTCTGCAGACCATTTCTGCTTGGAATGGGAAGATTCTCTACTTTTGAGGTGGGCAATGCAAGGAAAAAACTACAGATATTAATCTATACCTCTACTTTAGCTACTGTGTCGACCAACACTTAATGGACTGATGCGCCCTGATCTGGCAAAGGAGATTCACTTCAGTGGAACATATATCTTATATGTCTTGAAGGTATCTCAAATCCCTTTGCAAGGCTAAAACCGTACCCTTTTAATCCTGAAAAAGTGATTTGAGAAAGAAACTATAAAAGTGAGTAACAATTTTGATTCCTCAGGGTTTTTTCAAAAAAGTAAATTTGTCTAGGCAACTAACTTTTAGGGCTTTTAAGTTTGATGGCATGTCTTCTTTAAAATTAGAAAATAAATGTTATGGATGTGGAATGTTCAATATTGTTCAATCAATATATTGATTGTGTATGAAGGCCCAAGAAATAGGAACATTTCTTGTGCCATCCAGGTTGTTCTCCTAGATGTATAACTCCTCAAAACAAAATAGCTTCAATCACTGCTGCACCCATTCCCAGTTGGATTTGTATATTGCTATTGTACCCCAAATCAGTGATTTCAAGTGTTGTTTAATATTTAGTTAAGTCTGTATGATACTCCCATTTACTTACCATAAATGTCCCCTTATTTATTTTTAATCTTTGATTGTAGCTATCTCCACAGATATCCAATATAATACAGAGGAAAGAAGAGGAGAGCTAAAGTCAGGAATTCAAGTTTATTAATCAAAATTAAGATGAACAAACATTTAGCATGTATAGACATGTGGGAATAGTGCCTAGAGTGTAACTAAGCTTGAAACAGGAAGGAAGGGTCAATTGGAGATTCTATCTATTTTATTTTATTTTACATAGATATTGAAACCAAAAACTCCAAAACAACAAACATATGAATGATATACAACTGTTTTAAAGAGCACATGTGGCAACTAGCATTTGAATATTCCAATAACCTTGTAGGAATCTTAAAAACCAATAAGTTCTTTGGTCAGTCCTTGGCTCTCCCTTGCACATGTATGCCCAAATGAGAGCTGAATCCCCAGTTCTGCAGTCCACATGGATTAGGCTGTACACAGCTGATTGCAGGAGATTAACTCTCTGCTTCCTGGAGGGCTATTCAGGTCTCAGTGTCATGGGACAGAAACCTTTCTTGTTCTGAATGCTATTTTTATAGAAGCATAGCAAATTAGGGCTGGAAGAGACCTCATGTGGTCATCTAGTCCAGCCTTCTGCTCATGTCATGATCATCCCTAACTAAACCATGCCAGCCAAGTTTCTAACTTGCTCTTGAAAATTTCCAGGGGTGGAGATTCTACAACTTCTCTAGGTAGCCTGTTTCACAACTAGGTAGAACTGAAATAGGACATGCACAAAAGCAGTTTCTCTGCTACTGACTGAGTTGTTTTCAGAAATGTTTGCATTAAAGACTTTACTGGGAATTTGAAAACAAACAAACAAACAAACATGGGTGTGGGTGTGTGTTAATTGTTGCAATGCGTCTTCCATTCTTATTTGTGATAACTGTTTACATTATGAATGCCATTTTTTTTAAATAGCTACTAAAATTAATTTGGGAAATGTAATGTTGTACCTATCAAAATACTTCTAATTTCTAACTTTTACTTCTTTTAAGTGCACAGTATTATAAATAGTTATACTCCATTCAAAAAAGTAAAAACAGTTGGAATCCAAAACACCCTATAGATAATCTTGTGGGACAGAGGATTTTACAATGGCAATAGAACTATTTTACACTGGCAATATAACTATCTTATGCCCCTTTGCTAGATTTTAACCCTGGCACTAGGTGTCATCAGAACCCAGGCAATCAAATCTTAAAAGTTAATTTTTTGATATAGCAGCAATATAGACTTTGTACATCAGTGTTCCAAGAAAACATGACTAATAACATTTGTTAAAGGACAGATTTTTATTCTCTTATCATCATGACTTTTTGAACCCCTAGTCATAGACCAGAATTTCATTGCATGGGGTGCACTACAAACACAGAACAAAGAGCAAAGAGCCACAATCTAAGTATAAGGCAAGAGTCCACAGATGGATATAGCCAGACAAAGTACAAGGAAATACTGAGAAAATATTGCTCAGCATGCACACTTTTAGTCCACCAGAAACCTGAGTACTGTCCACTTTTTGTAGACATGGCAAAAGTGTTTTTAAAAGGCCCTCAAAGAAGATCTACAACATGACTTTATGGCTGTTTATTTAGACTTTCTCCTAAACATGAGCAGCGTGGGGAAAACAAGGAGTTTTTTGTTTTTATTATTATTATTAAATAGGTGGATTGGGACCAATGTCATGCAAATCGGGGATGGGAATTATCATCTGAACAGTGACCAAGAGATGGTAGCTAAGGATGGCTTAAGCCATGCAATAGAAAAGGTGGAGACGGTGGCAGGAAGCAAAAAGAACAATTTTTAACCCCCCAAAATGTTATCTTCCTGAGACCACTGATATTCCATGGTAAGTAATGAGAAGCTGTTTCCTCTGTCCTTATTCATGCTCCCCTTGATCATTTGCATTAGTATTGCTGTATGGCCAGAAAACTTAACCCGGTAAAGTTTTCAAACCCCATGGTAAAGTCTGGTTTAACAATATTATATGAGACACTTATGTTTCAGTGCTACTTGGGAATAATGCCACACAGAGAACGAAGATGGAAGAAGGTGATGGGAATCTACTTCAGATTTCACATCCTTGCTCTCAAAAGACTATGTGAATCAATTGTTTCTGATGAGGTCTCTTTATGTTTCCACCCATCATACCTATGATAACAGCTTAGTTGGCTTTTTTTTTTTTTTTTAAGATAAGCAAAGCAAAGCAAAATCTAACATGAATCTCAAGAGTTTTTTCACCATTTACTTGTGTGAAACTTCCAGTGCAGCCCTGAGGCCCACTCAGCCTCTTATTTAATGGTATCAGGAACCACCCCATGGTAAAGGTGGCTAGAGTGTAATGCTGACCACATCACTTCCTTCTCATGCTGAAATGAAACAAATAGTGGAGTCCAGTCTCCAAAGCCTCAAAAAGCCTTAATGGTCTGTAAACGGGACACCTTGACTTGTATGAAACATGAAGCTTTTTGCCCGCTGAATCTGATCAGTTCCAGAATTTCAGAGTACATTCTAGGGATCCCTGGGTTGAAAATGAGTGGTTATGGAAAAATTGGAAGTGGGAAATGCAGGGAAATGAGAGAAATGCAAAATCTCTAAATTTGGTTACCAGAACCAGCATCTTCAAGAACCTCTGTAATGGTCTCCAAAGCAGTGTGATATTTGAAGGTAGCTATTAATACTTTCCAGCACAATAGCTTCCTTATTTCCCTCAACTTACTTTGAAATGTTGATACTCAAATTAACTTACTTTCCAGTCAAAAAGAAAAGGGAGGAAAATGAGGGCACACAAAACCACTGATGTGGAAGTCGTCTTATGCTAAGGGGGAAATGGAGAGGGTATGGGAGACGTACACAACCTGTAGCTGCAGGAGAATGGGGTGGGAAGGTCTATGGTATAAGGAGAAGGAAGGAATAGGAGACATTCAGTTTTTGGCCTTGGAGGGAGGGAAAGGGAGGTTACCATGACGTTGGAAAAAAGTGGAACCACACAGTCCCTCTTCTTCCTTACTATCTGGCACAAAGTCCTCACAGGGAGCTTTGGTCAGGTATTTGCTGCAGCTGAGTCTGACTAATGTGGAGAAAGAAGATGCATCAGGGAACCAAACAAAATGTGCCAAAAATTCAAACCTCAAATCTATGTTGAAAAGGGAAGACTTGAAATCAAATCTAGGAGTAGTTTAAGGTGGATAATATGGCAGTCTTGCCTCTGGTCTGCCTCATTATCATGAGTTATCTAGTCTCCCTCTTCAAATGCTGAGTCTCAGGCCCATCCCAGAATTCTAGTTACTTCTCAAATAGACTATTTGGATGCATCTTTACATTGCCCTATAGAGATACCCAGACAGTTCACATAGCCATATGAGCTCCACCCAAGTTCATTAGCCCTTCTGATAACCTGCCAGTGCAAAAAAGGAGTGAGAGACTGTATTAATAATGCCAAACATAAACAGACACAAGAAGCAAAAAATTGTATCTACAGTCTCCATTAGCCCCAAATATTAATAACAATAACTTATGTACTTCAGCTTCATTCTAACTCTGGGCTCCTACCTGCTAAAATCTAACTTGATTAATATTGCTTTTTCTATCTCCTTCTAAAGAGCTATAACTCCACTTCCTCAAACAAAATATCTTTCCACAAACTTCTGACAAATGTTGAATTTTATTATAGGGAAAACCTTGTTGAGGGGAAAGCATATTACTTCATCCTTGTTGCTTCCTAATAGCTAACAGGAAACATCTGAGACCGTGACCTTCTCCTCTCCATCCTTCACAACCCCAACAAATGGCAGACACAGCTGAACTGAAAAGGTGTGGGTAAGCTTGTAGTATTAAAGAAAGATATCCTCAGAAGGAGATATTTTCTCATCCTGGGAGCTTAACAAACTCCCTGAATTCTAGTTTTATCGTCTAACTGTTTTTGGAGATTTTTTTCAATATTACAGTAGGTAAGTTTAGATTTATGTTTTCTATAATATGTTGGCCCACTCTCACCCCTTTCAGAAGATAGTTGAGGGAACAAAGAGACTATTAATATTTTACTTAAGCACACTAGCTTGCTAAAACTTTGAACTTAGCAATAGGTGGGAAAACTCTCCTAACCCTGTTGTGTCCTTTAGCTAGCTTCCAGAAAATCTAATGATTTCATTTGGTTTCGACACCAAACTGTGGGCTGAGGTGGGGACACCAGAAGAGAGGGAGAGGCTGCAGCGGGATCTGGGCCGACTGCAGGAGTGGGCGGACAGAAACAGGAT
>JAGPOW010000261.1:58289294-58312683 GCA_030014935.1 Caiman crocodilus | reverse complement strand
CAGGGAGTCCCGTACCTGGAGCCCTCCAACCAGATCGTCCCCCGAGACCAGGACCAGATCCAGCAGCGCATCCCCCCTGGTGGGGCCATGCACCTCCTGAACCAAGTGGAGGTCCTGCAGCTCGGCCAGGAATCTCCGGGACCTCTCGGATGTGGCCGACTGCTCCTCCCAGCAGATGTCCGGGTAATTGAAATCCCCCCATGACAATGACATCCCTCGTCCTAGCTGCCTCTTTAAGCTGGCCAGCGAATTGGAGGTCAAGCTCCTCCTTCTGGTTGGGTGGTCTGTAGCAGACACCCACCATTAAGTCCCTTTCTCCTCGTCCTCCTTGCAGCCTGACCCAAGTCGCTTCCACCTGGTCCTCAGTCACCCCCAAGTTAACGATCAGTGCAGAGAAGTGTTCCTTGACATAAGAGTGCAACCCCTCCGCCTCTTTTCCCCACCCTGCCCTTCCTGAAAAGGGCATAGCCATCAATGCCTACGGCCCAGTCATGGGTCGGGTCCCACCAGGTTTTGGTGAGCCCAACCAAGTCCAGGTCTTCCACAGCCACCAGGAGAGAGCCACCTTGTAGGAGGACAGACCTTGTCCAACCTTCTCAGGACAAAAGTCTTAACCATGTTATAGCGTGGACACGGCACAGATGAGACCAGGCACGGGAATGTACACTGAGACTGGAATAATCAATGTATTGGCTTTAAGAACATGAGAACTGGGTCAGCCCCTATGTCTATCTTGCCTAGTATCCTGTGTTACAAGGCAGCAGAGTAGATGGAGGTTGGACAGGAGAGAGAACTGGGCATGACCAGTGTTTTGTTGTGGTGGTCTCCCTCATTCCTCTCCTGCTTGCAGCCTTCGGCATCTAAGGTCTAGGAAATCGTTATACAGATGGGGAGCCTCATAACCCCTTGCTCAATAGGTACTGATGCCCTTTTCCTCCAGGAATATGTCCTGTTCCCTTCTGAATCTGGCTACTCTGCCAGCTTCCCCCACACCTAGTGTCAGTGCCATCCACGCTTGAAAGTGAGACTGTGAAGGACTCCCTCCTCTTAGTGTTAAACCTACTACCTGCTCCTTTCACTGTGTGACCCCTAGTTCTTGTGTGAGAGGGCCCATCATCGATCCCCATTGCCTTTCTCTTGCCCGTTCATGTTTCCTAACCCCCGCCCCTGTGCCCTCTCAGGTGTCTCTTTTCCAAGCTCACTCCCCCCTGCCTCTGTGGCCTCTCCTCGTGAGGAAGCCTTTCCCGGGGCGCAGAGCAGGGTCTCCGCGCGTCTCGCCCCGTGCCCCCGGCCGGCGGCCGCCCGGGCTGTGCCGGACTGGCTCGACTCAGCGACGGCCCTTCACAGGGGCTCGCAGTCCCCGGGACAGGCGGACTGATTCCCCCCGCGCCAGGTCTCCGCTGCCAGAGGGAAGTGAAGCGAAGACGTCGGTTCCCGCAGCGGCCGGGGGGGGCCCTGCAGTGGCGTCCGACGGGCGCTAGGGGCTGCGGCGCCCCCACACCCCCCCCCCCGCGCGCTCTCCCCGCCCAGCCCCGCTCCACCCGCGCCGGGTCACATGGACCTGCAGCGCGTCCTCAGATGACCCCGGCAGGCGCTCCGGCCGCGCGGCGGGCTGGCTCCTGCTCTCGGCGGCGGAGCTGGGCGGTTGCAAGGGTCTGTAGCTGTGCGGTGAGGCGGGGTGGGCGGGAGAGCGCGGGAGCCACCGCCCTGGGCGGGCGCGGGTAGTCCTGCTGCCCTCGGCCGGCCCCGCCGCGCGGCTCTCCGCGCCGCGCCGCGCGGCTGCCTGTGGCGGGCCTGGCTGGGCGCTGGAATCGCTCGCTCGTTCTTTCTTTTCTTCCTGTCTTTCTTGCTTGTTGGTTTTTAACCTGGCAGAATCGCGGGTGGCTGTCCGGGGCTGCGGGTGTTGGCTGTTGCTAGGACTGCGGGGTATGTCCGTCCGTCCGTCTGTCTTTGGAACACACAGGACAGTGTTGTTTGTACGTGTGTGCGCGCCCATCTGTCTAACACACACATATGTGTATGTCCATGTGTCTAACACACCCGGACTGAGTTGTCTATACACACATGTGTGTTCCCACCTGTCTAACACAGGGGTGTTGGTTGCATGTGTGTGTAGCCATCTATATAACATACAGACCCAGTGTATAACGTGCGTGCGTGTGTGGCGGTCTATATAACATACGCACAGGACTGGTGTACATATGTGCGTGTGTGTATATCCATCTGTATCACACACATGTATATACAGCAGTTGTATGTGTATCAAGCTATATAACAAATGCAGACAAGGACCGTGTTCTACAGATGGATACACACATGTTTACAATGCAGTCTATGAGTGTGATAGATAGATACACACAAACGTATGTACAACACACACATAACTCTGTGTGTGTGTGTGTGTGTGTGTGTATCCATCTATATAACTAACTCACACATGCAATGATTTTCTACTCCAGTTTGTCTATAAGGTGCAACTCTACCTTGCTTTTTATGTAAAAATTATTGAGGCTGTGCCTGTTGGATGTTTCTTTCAAATGAAGTATTATTAGGCTCTGTTTTTTTTTTAGCTTGATTGCATTTGAATGGTGAATTAAGTTGTGAACTTGTTCAGATTGCTTTAAACAACAAAAGCTTGTTTTAAAATGAGACGGGCAAATCCAGGATTTCCCCCGGGTGCAGGAGAAGCTATGAGCATACAGTACAGAAGTAGCTGGAGGGCATTCTTCAACCCTGCATTGAAAAAACTTGTCTAATTTTATCTCAGCTATGCATTTGGTCATTACTTGCCACATTTTTCAGTTTGTAGAACACTAGGCAGTTTTTGTGGTTGTTATATATGCATGAGGGTTGCTTAACTTCTGAGCTTTGGGAAAAAAACAGTTTATCCTTTCCTTCTAGACTTCTTGTTCTCCTGTTCATGTATGGTCCAGTGTTTGGCCTTGCTGGTTTGCAGGGTACTGAGGTACAGATTGCAGTGATAGACTTTCTCAAACAGTACTTTGGTTCTACCTGCTGATCTTCTAATAAAGAGAGGTGCCTAGTGAAAGCAATGGATATTTGAGAGGTAGAGAGTGGCTTTATATTTACATTTCGAGCACTTGAGAAGGACTGTGAAGTTCTACTCTGATGACTTTAAAAGAACAGTGGACTTACTCTCTCCTCCTTTTAGAGGTTTGGAGCTATGTTCCATCTTTTAGAACACAAAAAGGACTTGTATTCTTCCCGCTATACCATTGCCCTCCCTCACCCCACTGTGCCAGATCTCAGATGCACAGAGAAGAGATGGGGATGTTTTCCACTTTACGTGGAAGGGAAAATTTGAAGTAGGAAGGAAGGCAGACTTTTTGTCTAGACCTTGTGAGGGAACAAATGGAGCCTTTGAGGTTTACTTTTGTCTAAGGGTCATATAGGGAGGGGAGTAGTGGAACTTGGAATTGAACACACTTTATCCACATAAAGTATTTCTTAATGATAGCTGGTGCATGTATTTGAAAGATGATCATTCACCTTCTGGCATATTTAGAGACTCTTCCCTCTGGAGTCCAGATACATTCATGGGATTTTCTGGATTCCTTGTGTTTATCCTCAGCAAGACTTATCTCTGTCACTGAGCTCTTGGTATTAAGTTGCTCCTTAACAGGTTGCCTAAGTAGCAAACAGTTTAGACTCTCTGGTTTTGATTTGTGCTTTACTGGGAGGCATGGTGTAAAGCAGTGTGGACTTCCTCCAAGTGTGCCCATTTTTCATTACATTGTGCCTGTCAATAGAGTAAAATCCTCCAGCTCCTTAATTTGAGCAATGGAATAAACTTTCTGATGCCAGTTGATTGGGCATTTGAGGTAAATAAGGTGATTTACCCATTTTAGATATTGTTTCATAACCTGCAAGTAAAAACTGATGTTACATCTGTTACTCCCCACCTGAAAATGTGAACTGTCAACAGCCATAACAGTTGTATTTAGAGACTGACTCCTCTTTTTAAAAACCTAAAACTTACTTTCTGAAGTGTGAAAGACACTGGCATTCTATACCAGGACATACATACTAGCTACATCCAGACCCTGAACTTGGGAGAGCATTTAAGACTCCAGTCAGAAGTCAAAAGAAGCCTCTTTTTTGGTATCTTGTTGTTTCCCAAGTCCCTCCTGCCATGGGATATAAATGCTGTACAACATCTTAAAAGAAAGACTAAACCATTACCTTTTAACCTAAAGTTTGCTTTAAAAAATACTTTAAGTTACTTAAATTCTAATTCTTGTTCTTTAAAAAATGGATATTTTAAGGAAGTTAGGTGCTTAACTCCCACTAAACTCCTTTGGGTCCTTTAGAAACTCAAACTTGACTAAATTATTTTGTCAGTCTGCTAGTCGACTCTACTGCCAGGTGCTCTTGTAATACTGAATATTTTAAGGAGCAGTTTTATTTAAAATGTTAGGGTGTTGGGATAGTGTGTTATTTTAGTCTTTCCATAAGTAGGTGGGTAATATTTGATGAGATGGTGTTTGTGTGTTTAAAATAGTGACTTGTGGCTTCTAAAATGTAGTTTCTGCTATGTTGTAGGTAGCTACCATAACTACCAAGGCTAATTTCCAAAGTTGATCTGACGCAGAAAAAATGTGCAAAAATTCAATAGTAAAAATTTAGCATGATGAAGTGAAATGTATTGAAAGAAACCTGATGACTCCAGTCTCCCTCAGGTTCTAGGACTTATGATGGGAAATGTATGTTATCTGCAGCTTTAAGAATGTCAAGAAGGGCTAAGAGTTCACGTTCAGAATCCTTTTTATCAGAGAACCTGTCAACCCTTTTTTTCCTGTCATATACTAGTTTTTAATATAATCAGTGATCCTGCAGCCAGATCTTGCACCGGCACTTGGTTTGTCCCTAAGTACAAGAGTCTGTGTGTACCGGATTGTTGGCTGGATATTTTGGTGTGCATGCAAGATTTGGGATGTTCTGCATTCTCAGTTGCTGCATGAAGTTCTGACATCTAAGAGTGTTTTGCATGTGAAATGAGACCAGGTGACGGCACATGGAGTACAGAACTCATGCTACAAGGCACTGGTTAAGCTTTTTGGAAGTGTTCTGTGACCATTTTGTTCTCACTGTGAGATGCCTTTAAAAGGCACCTTTTAAGGGCAGATGTTCATCACTTTAAGGCACTCAGAAACCATGAGTTTATTTAAAATCTCGACTTTCATGAATGTTATTAGTTAAACAGCAGAACTAGCCCAGAACATAAATAAATTCTGCATGGGCCTTTTTAAATTAGTAATTTTATTCTCTTTCTATTAATGCAGTTTACTTGCCTTGTTTAGCATGGGAGGATCAGGTTGGGAGATCTGGGTTCTAGACCTCTTTTAGCATAATGGGATTCAAACCTTTCTGCACTCAACTGGTGTAAGGAAAGATGCCCTAACTACTAGGTCTACCCCTCCTCCCAGCTGTGTCTTAGAAGTGAACCCCGCTCAGTTTTTCTTTGGGGAAAGAATACTGGTAAATGTCTATCCTCCGGAGAGGATTTCTGGCTATGAATTCGAAGTGAATAGAGGTAATGGAGGCAGGAGAGCTGCTTGGCTTAGTGCCTGAGTTTTGGTGGTGCATATATACCTTTTGTGCCTAATTCTTCATACTGGCTAGGTCTAGCTAAGCTGTCTTTGTGGCTTTCCAGGCCTCTCAAAACAGCAATCCTGATTTTTGTTTGTTTGTTTTGTTTGTTTTGTTTTTCTTAGGTACTACACAGGAAACCTAGGCATTTAGTTTGGGGACATGGGTTGCTTTGTATTGCTGTACCAAGTCTTTAGATTTGGCCCTTGATCACATGACATTTTAGCTAGAATTTGTAACTTTTCCCCTCTCTTCCACTATCTAAATATACCACTTTTTACCACTTGTTGGGCGCATCTACAGATCGCATTAGAAAAGGTGTATTAATGCCTTTAAATTTAGTACTGCCAGTGTGAGGTACTAAATTAATGTGCATTTGCATGCTTTTTTAGTGACCGTATGCAGTAGACTCTTACTGTGCATTCTCATAAAAAACTGTGACATTATGCTATGCTTTAATGCACAGTAAAAAAATCTACTGCGCATTAAAATGCATGTGTAGACTTGCACCTTGGGAGGAAGGTGTAAATGGGGTGACAGTTTACCTCACAACTAATATGATATTAAAGAGAGAGAAGTATCTTTGTTAGCTTGATGTTGGGCAGAAGTCAGGGCAGGGTGGCACATTTGCAGATTAACTTGTTCAGAGGCATGAGCTTTCAGAGGCTATAACCTGCTTTGCCATAGCAATTTACAAATTGGACTATAGCTTATGAAAACTCATACCTCTCTTAATGAGTTGGTCTATAAAGGTGTTACATTGCCCTGCCACCTTCATAAGATATTGTTAGGCTGTTGCAAAGTTCTGCTTTCTCCACAGAGAAAAGTGGTAGTGGTGGAGGATGGCTCATGGTTGTATTTTTGTTTAAGGGTAAGGGTTGTGAGGACACTTGAATAAAGACTTATGAAAAGATAAAAATGTAGCCTATTATTGTTTTGGTACTTCACAATTTATCTTTGTGGTTTCAGACAATCTAGTACTATAGTATACTTAGCCAGATTGCATTGCAAAATTGTTCCTGTTTTCAAAAAGTTGCCTAATCTAATGGAACACAATATCTTATATCTTTTTTATGAAACATAATGCAAGGGATATTAGGAGTCTAGTTTTCAGGCTCTGATGTGCTACATTAGCTTGTGTAGGCCTCAGCTGAGAAACAGGCACAACATACTTCTTTGCCTCTTGGGCATGTTACTATGCTGTTGTCCTCTCTTCCAGTTCACATAATCAATTTCCATTCAGTTTCTTCCTCTTTTTCTTGTTCTAAAACAGTTAACTAATATGGATATTTTTAACACTTTATCAGATTGTTTGTCTTTGGCCTGTTTCACCTAGTCTTGGTTTAACAAAGAGAGCTTTGTATAGGTAAAGGTAATTGCAAAGTTATCAGTCATGGAGCACTATAAGTCTAATTTTTGCGTATCATTGCGGGAGCAGACACGGATCTCTGTCTTAGAGAGCAAATAAGCAGACTTTGTGCGGTTTTTGGCTAAGTACAGACAGTCAAAAAGCTTGAGGTGGAATCGATTCATCTGAATCCGCTTCCTCTAAGCTGCCTAGGTTGAACTGATAACCAACTGAACTGACACACTGTTTTCAATTGGGAAAGATAGGGGGAAGCCTGCACTGACCCAGGGCAGTAGGCAGGGGGTGCTAGAGCACATCTCCCATCCTGCTGGCCATTGCAAGCCCAGCTACATGTCTCCAAACCCTAATGTTCCCCCATGGGAGTGGGGGGTTAAGGAGCCACCTGTCCTGGTGCTGGACCACTTGGGGGGAGCTGATTTGCTTCAGCCACAGGAGGGAGGGAGAAGAAGTCCTCCTGGCCAGATGCCTGCCCGTGCAGCCTGGCATGGGGGCACTGGAAAACCCCTGCCTTGGAGGGCTTCCCCTCACCCCAGTCCAGGGCTGCAAAGCATCTTAGGATGCTGAGGGACTGAGAGTTAATTTGAACCAGGAAGGGATCTAGGACAAAAGTTCTATAATCTGGTTTGACTTAAATCAGTAAAGTCTGATACTACTTCCAGTCAGGTGCATCTTAAACCAGCTTAGGTCATTTTGAAAGTGGCTTATGTGCACTGAACTTCTGTTCTGTTACAGGTTTAAACCAGTTTCCAATCACTTAAACTAGTTTATATGCAACTTCTGTCCCTAGCCTTTGTGTATGTAGTATGTCTTACTAATTTTTTTTAAGGCCAGATTTTTCAAAACTGCTTATTAAACCTGGTTCTTATTTTTTGAGTGTCTACCTGATGCCTTGATATCTGGTTTTGGCATCTCTGAAATAGTGTCAGTGTCAATTTAGGCAAAAGTTGTCAACATTTTTGAAAACTTGAGTATAAACAACCAAGGAAGCTAATGAACATTATCTCATGACTTCTCACACTAAGAAGTGTTTCTGGATTCCAGTAGGAGGGTGGGCTAAAGAGTAGCTGGTGCTTAAGGCTAAAGCATCCTCCTTCTGATCTCTCCCATGCTTTGTGTTCTCGTCAAGCACAGGCATGCAGTACCTAAGTCTTGATCAGTAGCAGCAAGAAAGAGCCAAAGGTGCCTGGGGACTTTCTTTCCATGCTTGGAGCAGCTGCAACACATTGGCAGTGCTGGCTGCTGGTGTGCTGAATGTAGCAGCAGGGGCCGTTTCTGTGTACCTCCCCACTGCCCCAATAAAAGACTTGTGTTTGGTGCTGCAGTCCTAGCTGTGCCCCCTCAATTACATTATTGGACAGAGCCATGTTGTATTCAGAGGCTGTTTTTAGTCCTTTAAAAAATAAACCTTTTGGCTTTTGGTGTTCCCTGCATGTAAGGTTTTGGAATCGTGATCAAACCTTTTACTAAATTTAGTAAAATACTTAAACTATCTGGAACTGAACTTCCAGAAAATGAATAGTGTTACATAAACATTCTTCTCTCTTTAGGGTCTCTATTTTGTCATAATGATGAGAATGGAAGGGGGTAGGGAAGAAGGTGCTTTGCTTATATTCTGACTTTCAGATGAGACTCATTCTTGAATTTAATATATTGAATGGCTCTCATTTGCTCCTGTTGGGTAGTGATCCAAATTACCATACCTAAAAGCTGCAAAAGGGCCATGTTTATCACTTGATAAAAATTAGGCCTCTTTAAGGCACTCAAAAACCGTGGTTTTATTTAAAATCTTGACTCTGATGAATGTTATCATTTAAACAGCAGAACTAGCCCAGAGCACAAAAATTCTACACTGGTCTTTTTAATTAGTAATTTTGTTTTCTTTTGCCTAATTCAATATGCTTGCCTTGTTTTTAGCATGTGAGGACTGGGGTAGAACAACTGGCAATAGCAAAGTACCAGTGCAGCCACATGTTTGGGTCACTTGTTGTTAGTACCCTTAAGGGTACATGTTCCTAATTTCTTGGAATATATAAAGAAGAGTGAGGAGGGGATAAGCTTTAACAGAGAGAAAACAAATGATTAAGTAGCTAAGATAACTGGTTCTGTTTGTACATCTTGTCCAGGGCATCCATCTAAGCCTTGATGGCAGATTCTCCTTATACAGTTTTTCATCCAAATAAGGTGTTGCCTGGGATAAACAAATTATATTGGATTTTTATTGTTAATATTTTAATAGTCCTCAAAAGAAAATAGATTTCACCATGTTATGGTAGACAGGAAATGGAAGAAGAGGTGCTCCCTCAAAGTACTAGGCAGTGAGTACAGCATCTCAGAAATGTTAGATTTCATTTTTTCTTCTTTTCTCTTCCATTTTTCCCCCTTGTGTTTGTCTGCTTACAAGGGTGGTTCTCTTGCATTTTACTTCCATGTCAGTAACTAAATTAGCTCAGTCACTTTGACTTTTTTTTTTCTCTGACATCATGAGTTCTGCTTTTTTAGAACAGCAGAAAGATGTTTGAACATTTATATACTTATTTAAAAGCTTTTTAATATTAGAAAAATAAATTTGGGTTTAAATTGTTTGTTATTGTGCACAAAATTGCCATCAGTTTCCATTACCAAGGGACTATGAAATTAAACATCGATAATTGATAATATCTTTTTAAATAGCATGCTGCCACAGTATTAACTGTAACAATACATTATGTGGAATTTTGAGGAGACTTAGTTAACATACTAATTGAGGTATTTTGGTATTTTTGTTAGTCAAACTGTATTTGCTATAATCTGCATATGTTTCTGTGTGTAACAAATGAAGATAAACTTTTCAGAGAGGTTGATAGTTGTTTGTTGTTGTTGTTGCTTTTCTCATACTAACTGGTATACTGGGTGTTGGATGAATAGGATTCTTTATAGAATTATCTAAAGCTAGGCATTAATTTATTTGAAAACAAAGAGTTTCTTCAGAGCAGAGTTTAAGCTGGCATTGCCATGAATCCTCTCATTTAAATGTAGAATCATTCTAGAACAGTGATGCACTTGTACTTGCATTTTGAAATGCAGAGAGCTGTTGACCAGAGAGTTAAAATGTAGTAAAGTCTTTCTAAGCTAACTTGCAAAAGTTTCCAAGTTCACTGTTCTCCCCATGGACAGATAATGAAAGCAAGCCTGAAAGACACCGTAAGTTGTACTAACCCATGGTAGAAATTGTGTTAAGCTGCAAATTCTTTGCAACTTCTAATAGTATTTGGCTTCAGAAATGGAGAGGTCTGATTACACAGCTGAAACTTGAACTACAGTATTCATATTGAGCTTCACGGTCACCATTTCATTGGAGATGCGTGTTTGCACAGGCTGGTAGATATGTTAAATAGTATATAATCATTTTATTTAATTGTTCTATAATATAGCCTCAGAACTATTAAAATAAAAAGCCCCAAAGAAGATTCTTTCCTTATTAAAATCTAAGGCAAATAAGAAAAAGAGTATACTCAACATTATCTTAAGTCAGTTAATACAAAGAAAAACTGTATATGATTACCTGTAATGTTCACATGCTAAACTATGTGTAGAACTACTGGGTGTTGAATGTAAACTAAGGATTAATATGAAAAAATGTGTGTGTGTGTGTAATATAAGCAATATACACACATTTATATTTATTTTGTATTGTATGTTATATTTCCTAATTCTTTGTCTGTGAGCAAACAAGAATTCTCTAACTCCTTTATTTATAATTGTTTTTTATAAAAGCTAGCACTCTTTGTAGAAAAATGGAGTAGATGTTGTTCTTTACATGTTTATTGTATGCATATTTACAAAGTTTTGCAAAACTGACCTGTGTGGAAGATGGGAGAGGGGGGCTATAATGACTGTCAGGGCTTTGTTCAAAAATGAGGCTTTGGATTCGGGAGTGATGTGTTTGTAGTCTTCAGGTGGTATCAACACAAATTGGTAGTCAAAACCCATCTTGCTCAAGGAGGACTTGTGTTGTGAAAGGTGTTGGAGATGGCACATGTGGCATCATTTTGTGTGAGGATAAAACTTAAAACTCCTCTGAAATGTTTGTGACCAAATGGGTATACATACATTCTTCATAGGTTCCTCTTGTTGCCCTCTTTGTAGATTTTTCAGAGAATCACATCTTTTGAGAGGTGGCTAGTACTGTTGGGCTGCTAAAGATTGTGGCTCTACCTGCACTCCCACTATTCTAGCACTTACATGTCTGCTATGATGGAAGACTACATTATATTTTTTAAAAATGGTAAGTAACTACTTTTGTAGGTATAATTCTCAATTGTAATTAATGTTTTATCTTGCTATTGGCTGATCCAGTCCCTAGTAGCCATAGATGGGTCTGAGCCACAGTTTTTGAATGCAAGAGCTAAAGCTTTTCTAAAGCCAGAGGTATTCGGGCCCAAACCAGAACTCCAGACTTCTCTCTAAGACTGTAAAAAATGTAGAGTTTCCCCCAAACCCATTGCTAACAGCACTATAATATAATTAACAATTTTATGACTTGGATGGCCTTAACAATTAACTTCATGCTGTTGCTGTTTTAAATGGGAACACCCTGCTGCATTCCAGTTTCAAGAGAACTAATCTCTTGCATGCTCAGCCTTAAATGAAGGAGATGACACACAACTTTGGTTTAGCTGTTCCTTTGATTACAAAGCAGATCAAACAAGCAATGTATATTTGTTTTATTTTTTTTTCCTTCTGGATGTGAAGTCAGTGTTTGCAGCATTCTCTTCAGTGCTCTCATCTCCAACCTCCATCTTGGTAAACTGAAGTACTCCCATGCCAGGTCTGTTAATGGTCTGAACTGAATTCAACAAACAGGAATTCAAATAAAAAAAACAGAATTGAAATGGCAAACTTCCAAAGTTTGTTCAAGTACTGTACCGAGGATCTTTCTAAGTATTTTATAATCAAATGTCTTAAGGTATTTAACTTCTGTACATGATTCAGATTGCATCAACAGTAGCATTGAGGAATTCAAAGAAGGATCAGAACCCTGTCACATCATACATAAGTGAACAAAGAAGGTTTGTGTTAAAGGCCTCCTGAAAAATCTGGCAGGCAGTAGACAATAGGTGAACAAACTGGATTGTTATAACATCTTTCCCACTGACCCAATAAAACAAGGTCTTAAAAAAAAGTCATCTCTAATAGCTACTTCAGGTGTGTTCAACCTTTTGGCCCAGGAGGCTGGTTTAACAGTGCCTGGTCTATCTGTGGGCTGCATCCAGTTGGTGTTCCCTGTTTGGCATCCAGGCAGACATGGTGGGCATTATCTGGCTGCATGGAGGGAAGTAAGGGGCAGGCTGGCATGGCATGGCCCTGGGGGTGGGGGAAAGGGGGCATGGCCAGGCCCCAGCCTGACCCATAGGAGAAAGGGCCATGGCCTGACCTTTGTAGGGTAGGGGGGGAAGGGGCCTTGGCCTGGCCCGGCCCACCTTGGCCCTGCATTCCAGAAGTGGGGGTGAGGGGTGTAGCCCAGCCCTGGTTTGGAGTGGGGGAAGGGGTTGCAGCCTAGCTTGGTCTGGCCAGGCCCCAATTGGGGTTTGGGGATTTGGCAGGGGGGAGGGTGGCTCTATTAATGGCCACCGCTCCCCTGTTGCCAAATTTCTGGGCCCATTGGGAGTCTCAAGGGCCAGATGCAATTGCTTAGCAAACCACATTTGACCCATGTGCTGGAGGTTGAGCATCCCTGGTCTGCTGTATGATACCAATATGGATGAAAGGGAAAACATTGACTTAAGGTTTCAGGTAATTAAGTTAAATGAACTTGCTTATAATCATTTTGAGATGAAAATGAATTTTCTTAGCAAGACTCATTCCTACAAGAGCATACTTCTGTCCACTGATCAAGAGACTAACCACAAAAGATAATATATAACAGTGTTTCCTAACCTTTTCCAGCCCAAGCACACTGACATTTAATAAAAATGTTCAGCACACCTGTTAAGGCATTCCTTGTCCTCATACCTATTGTAGCTCATTGGCCTGGCAAAATTCCGAGGTACACCTGTTTGTTTCTGATGGTACACTTTTGTGCCACAGCACACTGGTTGGGAAACACTGATATATAAGAGCAGTACATGATAATTTAACCTCAACACTAGCTGTCTATTGAAATCTCCAACCAGTACAGTAGGCTTCATGTTAAAAAGGCTATCCTTGGGCAATTACATGTATAGTACATACAGAGAAAAGAGCAATAATTTGAAGAATTATTGAAGAATGGGCATCTTTACTGCAAGAATTTTTATGGAATTAGTAGGCAAAAATTTAGTCAAGACTTTTTTTTGGTTAAAGGTTTGTCTTTTATGTTGACATCTCCTCCTGTAGTGTAATTTCTAATTTTCAAAAAGTATGAGGATCATCTTTTTTTGTTTGTGACAAGTGTGCGTCATTCCAAACTTTTCTTTATTTTCTAATACTTAATCAATTTATTTTCACAAATTAAAGGGATTATTTTTTTAAGAGTTTAAAATCTGGGGGAATGCAGACCAGCCCATGTGAAGAAAAAAGCTCTGCATAAATAGCAAACTTCAGGAATGGAGGAAGCCAGATACTTCTAGAAGTTTAACACACAAGAAGTGGCTAGGAGACTTGGGAACCACATGTAGGAGGGAGTTGAGGAGGGAATGAATTGAGTAGGAAGGGCAGCTCTTAGAAGGAAGGGAAGTTTATGAAGATTCTATGGTTAATGTGTTCAGACCCATCCATTCTGCAAACACTTTAGCTGTATTTCACTTGAACTCTCCAAACTTCCTACGGAAAGTAGCAAAAGTGTGAATGGGCATGCTCATCTTCTCTACCTGTATTTTTAAATGTGCAAAAGTGGAGAAATAGTAGTAGTGGGTTGCCCATTGTGGGCTTGGGCTCCCCATCCTGCTGCTTTCCCCACAGGGCCTCCATGGCCCAGCAGGCAAGACCTAGTGTAGCAGGGCAAACCAGAGCCAGGTGGGGAAGCTTGATGCTGCCATGGCAAAGCGCCTACCAGTAGGGAGGGGCACAGTTCTGTGCCACCACCTCACTGCTGCTGGGTGGATAGGATGTTTGCAGGACCAAGGAACTTCCATGCTCAGCCCTGCTCTGCCAGGTCCCACCTGCTGAGCTGTGGAGGCCCCTGTAGGAGGGCAGCAGGGCGGGAAGCCCAAGCCCACGATAGGTAGCCTGCCTTTGTCCCCGCCTTGTGCACAGATCTGAGGGGCACATGCCCCCTCTGCCCCCCCAGCCCATTAATTTTGCTTTCAACCAAAATGAGAAATTGAACTCATTTTGACTATAGAAAACTGTAGTAGATTGCTGACTCTCCTCTCCCTCCACCCTTCAAATAATAGAAGTTAAGAAAGAAACATAATAATAATCCCTGACAAACTGAAGTTTTATGTAGGTTATTACATAGTATGAATAGTTGCAAAAACAAAGGAAACTAACGTAAGCCTTGTGTACTACCTGTATATGTCTGTGCCCCTCCGGCTGCGAGTTCCACAAGAAAATGCCGGCTAACGCAATCATCACTATCAAAGAGGTATTTAGCTACTGAGTAATTACATCTGAGAGTATGGAAGAGAAGAAGAAGCAGTGATTAATGTCAATGGAAATGATCCAACCTTTTATATTAAGAAATAAAAGTGTGACCATAAAATGAAAAGATAATAGCAATATGTTAAAACTCAAGTTTCATATTTTTTTCTCTCTTTATAAGATCCTTGGGGACTTTATTAAAAAGACTTTTAATCCTGGTATGTGCTTTTAACACAGTGAAGAGAGTACTTCATTTTCTCTGCTTACTGCCTCTTGTCCTCACTGATCTGGAATCCTATCAGTTATCTTTTTGGTATTGGTCTATATTGGCATAGCTACTTATATTTATCACAACCTTCTATCATTTCAAAGCTTTTAATGTAAATATTACCAGCATATTTGCTATCTCTAGGGACTGAACCAGGGATTCAGAGCTAAAATTGTTCAACATGAGTTAAAAGAGCTGATGCTCTTGCGCTAAAAGTTCAGATGGGTATAGAGGAGGATCTACAACAAATACTGACTAGCCAGTTACATGTTTATGGTAGTAAAATGATTACCAGCTTTAGATTATATTCTATATCTTGTTCAAAGGACCTGTTTTGTCTGTTGTAATGTAATTTCCCCTAGAGCAAAGATTGTATATTTCTTAATGCTCCTACCCATTCCAGTGAAGCATACAGACTGGGACTCAGTGCTATGGAAGAATGAGTTAGATTCTGTTCTGGCTTGGACAGTTTAGTTGGGAATGAAATAGCTGTGCTGTGTGGGAATGTTATAGTTAAAATTGTGGTGGTGGGGGGGTTATGTTGTATGAGAGATGGGTGATGCCAAAAATACATTTTAACTTCCTTAGATCCAGGCAGAATTTGAAGAAGTGTAGGTTAGAGGAGGGAAAACAACTGAGCACATTTTTTATCCAGGCATGAAGCCTCACAACTAATTTCTTAAGCAGTCATTCTTCACAGTAGAAGTATGCTTTTAACTGGCTAACACTGGGATGAGCAATTATTTGGCCTGGAGGACCACTTAAGGAGTTGTGGTGACCTCTTGAGGGTCAGGGACGAGGGTGCTGACCTAGCCTCAGCCACCTGTCACAGTGCTGAGGAGGCTGGCCAGCCTCAGCCACCTGTCACAGCTGTTTACACTTAGCGGCTGAAAGGGGAGGGGAGGGGAGCAGGGCTTGGGGAAACTTCAGTTTATCCTAGGTGGATGGAGTGGGTGGATGGGGTCTCCAGGGAGACTAGCCTGGGACCCCCATGGGCAGGACGTGCTCAGCTGAGCAGATGGCATGGGGTCACAGGGCATCCGGAAGTGGGACCAATGGGCTGGGTTGGCATCACAGGGTGGTGACAGTGAAGGGCTGGGGCCAGGGCAGATCTGCAGTCTGCTTCTCTACATGTTGTCTTCTACATCCTGCCATTCGGAACGTAAAGCAACATGAAAGGGTGCTTCGTTTATCCACACTAGTTTTGTAATTCTATGGGAATCTCAATGCAACTGAGATCTGAGGCTGATTAATTGCTCTGAACAGAAATTTTGAAGTATTTATTTTGAAACTAAAGTAGTAGTCAAACAAACATTGTCGTACATATGTTTAATCATGGTAGACCAAACTGTGTTGCACACTGCTCAGATCTTCAATTTGCAAAGTGTGTTTATGAACTAAACACTAGGTTTAAGAGAAAATTGCTCAATTAAGAGGATGAATTGCAGCTGTTGCATTTTATGCACTATAATACATTAATGCAAGTACTGCTATCGGAATGTTTGGTTTCAGAAGTCATGTTAGTAAAAGTAATCAGTAGTTACTTTTAGGGCTTTCAGTTAATCATGCATGTCAACTATGATTAACACGTTATTCGGTTCTTGTGCTAATTTTTTTTAACACATTAATTGCACGTGTGGTTTTGGCGCATGTGTGGTTTTGGAGTCCATGCCCAGTGTCCACTCTGCCACGTCCGGGCCACCCAGAAGGGCAGCAGTGGCAGCACAGAGATTGTAGGGCAGCCTAGGTGCAGGCTCGGCGGGGAGGTGCACATAGACAGACACACACAATCAGTCCCACTCAAGTGACACACTGAAGCAGAGTAGGGCCCCGGTGGGTCATGGACAGAACTATGGGAGGCTTATTCAGGAGTGCAGCTCCCCATGGCTGCATACACCCCTGGGAGAGGCATGGGAGGCACAAGTCCCCTGGATTTGTGCATAGGGCAGAGATGGGCTGCCTGTTGCAGGCTGAGGCTCTGCTGCCTTTGCCCTGGGAGCCATATGATGCCATGTTGTGCCTCCTGCCATAAGTTTTTCTGCACATAATTTTGAGTTTTTAGCTGTGTGATTAAAATTGCAATTAATTGCAACTAATTTTTTAATTTCGTAACTAATTGCAACCAAGTTTTTTATTTATTTGACAGCCCTAGTCAGTTTACATATACATGATTTCATAGGTTTCATAGACATTAAGGCTGGAATAGACTTCAGAAGATCATCGAGTCCAGCCACCTGCCCCAGGGGCTGGAAGTTAGCAGGGTTCAAAGGATCCCAGCAAGATAAACATCTAAATGTCTCTTAAAGGAGTCTAGAGCAGGTGCTTGCACCACCTCTGGCAGCAGTCTGTTTCAGGCCTTGCGGGCTCGAACTGTAAAGAAGTTCTTCCTTATGTCCAGCCTGAAATGGTCTTGGAGGAGTTTGTGACCGTTTGACCTTGTCATCCCTTGGGGCGCTCTGGTAAACAGGTGTTCCCCCAGATCCTGATGTACACCCCATATATATTTATCCAGATCCCCCCACCAGATCCCCCCCTGAGCAACCACCAGATCCCCCCCTGAGCCTGCGCTTTTCCGGGCTGAAGAGTCCCATGGCTCTCAGCCTCTCATAAGGCCTGTTCTTCTGTCCTCTGACCATGCGAGTGGCTCTTCTCTAAACTCTCTCCAGAGATGCTTCTATGGATGCAAGCCAGATGTTTAGCTCACTTTACCAGCTGCAACATCGCATTGGTGGCTCATATTCATCTTGTGGTCAATCATGACCCCCAAGTCCCTTTTGGCCATGGTGCTAGCAAGTATAGCACTGCCAAGCCTGTATGTGTGCTGCGGGTTTTTTTTCCCAAGGTGGAGTACCTTGCATTTTTTGGTTTTGAACACCATCAGGTTTTCATCCGCCCATTTTCTGAGCCTGTCTGGGTCAGCCTGGATCACCCTCCTGTCTTCAGGTGTGGAGGCTTTACCCCAAAGTTTGGTGTCATGGGCAAACTTGGACAGTCCACTTGTGATACCAACGTCCACATCATTAATAAAAGTGTTAAAGAGTATAGGCCCAAGGATGAAGCCTTGGGGGACACCAGAGGTCACAGTGCTCCATAGTGACTTGCTTCCATCTATTACCAATCTGTGGGTCCAACCATGGAGCCAATTCCCCAGCCATTGGACTGTGATGTAGCCGAGGCTGCAGTTGGCCAATTTTTCCATGAGATGATCATGGGACACCAGATTGAAGGCTTTTTTAAAATCAAGATATATGATGTCAATCTCTTCTCCCTTGTCCAGGTGATATGTCACCTGGTCATAGAAGGAGATGAGATTGCTCAGGCAAGACCTACCGGCAACAAACCCATGTTGGTTGTCCCTCAGGATGTTGCCATCAGCCAGTTTGTCAAGAATGGTCTCTTTGATAATATTAGCCAAGATCTTCCCTGGGAGAGAGGTCAGGCTAATAGGCCTGTCATTCCCTGGATCTATTTTCCTCCCTTTCTTGAAGATAGGCACCACATTGACCTTCACCTGAGCACTGTGAGTTCATGAAGATCTGTGCCAGTGGCTGAGCTATGATGCCTGCCAGCTCCTTTAGTACCTTGGGGTGTAAATTGTCTAGGCCAGCTGACTTGAAGGTGTCCAGCCTCTCAAGGTGTTCCTTCACATGGTCTACATGGATGAAGGGTAAGAATTCTCCCTTACTCTGGCCATCCTGTACCAGATTGAGCAGGGACATCCCTTGGGGCTGGTGATGACCAAGTGTGAATTTGTACTGGCTCCAGCAAGTTCACTTGCATGTTAAAACCTTTTGACCAGATATAAATGACTACTGCCTTTGTACTGTGTCTAGCAGATCAGTTTCAGTGCAGTTTGTGGAACAGGGTATGCAAAATAATTGTCACAGTGTGTGGGTTTTTTTCTTATATAGCTATAATCTTTTTGCTCTTTATCTGTGTGCACACAACTATATAAGGCCAGTAAAAGATGTTTAAACACTTAACAAGGCCTGGTGCATTTATTTTTGTGCAGAGCTTCATGTTTGGACAGAGTGGGTAAAAGATGCTCCCAATAGTGTGAGTGAAGATTGTGGCATATGGCTATAAGGGACACAACAGTGCAGCATAGATTTAGCTTGGGAGAGCTGCATGCTAATGGGTCTATACTGGACCTGGTATCCAAGTTAGTTCAGGTATCTTCCACACACAGTTGTTTTTTCTGTGTAATCCCATCTGACACTTATTGCATGGATACAGTACAGTACAAATCGGTGAAGAACGGTCAGCATACTCAAGTACCCTGTAGTGGTGCAGTGATAAATGAACAGAGGGACAAGTGAACAAAAAGATCATCTGATCAAAGAGGAGCATCAGAGAACATTGGTTGCTGTGACTAAATAAATGCAGCACAGTAAACTCCTTTTTTTTCTTTTACAGATCATTTTGGAACCTAATCTTAACGCTGCTTTTATTCACACAAACCAGACTGCCAGTGTCTCTCTGTTGTATAAATACATGCACATTGCAAATTAACCTTTAAATAGTATCACAAAACTGATATTGCAGTGAGACAGATTTTTGTGGGTTTTGCTACTTAAATACATGCATCTCAGTATATTTTTAAAATGTAAAATATGTTAAAAACTGTTTAAGTGACATTTCAGCATTTGATGTTCTGGGATTTTTTTCCTGGTTTGCAGGCACTTTGTATTTACACAATGACTGCCAAAAAAATTCTCTTATCCATATCAAACTACTGGAAGACTTGTCAGTTGCAACATAGAAGTTATGCAAAAGCAATGACAGCTTTTTCTAGATAAGAGTATAAAAACTGCAGTACATTTTGCAGTATTTATGTACAAATCTAGAAAATATAAAATTGCATAACAGAGAACAAGAATAAGTTATATAGATCCACTGTTAATTTTTAATATGAAAATCACTTGCTCACCCCATTGCCTGCCCCTGGTCCACACCCTCCCTCACCGGGGGACACACACCTCGATTTGCACCCTTCCACCCCTTCCTTCATCCCCTGCCCTTCCCTCTCCACAGATTTATTTGGTTAAAGATGAGACCTTTCCCTTTGGCATGTGTAGTTTAGATACCTATGGGCCTGAAGCTTTCTTTAGGGTCATGACTGGTGCAGAAGAGTCCATCCAAAATCATACTTGTACTAATTTTACTGGCAAATATGGGGATGTGGAAAGTGAGAACAGTTTGGAGTACAAATTGCTTTGCTGCATCTCGGAATACACTGACTAAATGAGTTAAGGACTTGATTTCCTGGTAGAGCTGGCCCACAATCATTAATCTCTTGGCCACTGTCTGACAAGTGACTTTGGCATCCTTTACATGTCTGCCATACTTTGATGTAGTGTGTTCTGGATGAGGTTGAATATAACAGAAATGAAAATGGTTGTGCCCCAAAAGGAAAACTAAAAATAGAGAAGGAAGTGATCAGTTCATGATCAAGGTAGTTCTTTTTGGTTACTTGTTCTTGCAAGCCGGTGAATCCCAAAGTCTATTCTCTCAAGCCTGTGCCACTAAAGCAACAATAATTGGTGGGACTGTGGCAGGTGGCTGACAGCATTTAAAGTGTTTGCACCTGGAGTGCACCTAAAAAATTAAAGTGTGTCACCATCGTTCTGAATAATTGTCAGATTTGTGGATAATTCTGCTGCCATGCCGGATTATGAAATCAGTTCTTGGAGGATAACAGTGCAGCCTTGGTTTGTGCTTGGCTTTTAGTAGCAGAAGACTGCCATTTAGATGGTGACATACTGTGCAGGAACAGTAAGGTCCTTGCTTGACACATGGAGGGAATATAGGGGGCCACAATCCGAAGGTTAATTGCTTCCAAATGCCAGAAGGAAAATTCTGGATCTGAGTAGGGATGCTATTGAAGTCTTTCTAAGGAGGGTCAAGTTACAAATTTATAATGAAAAGGTGGAATTCATACCACTGATCAAGAAGTTGTATGAAGAAACTCTCAGCAGCTGATAATGAACCCTTTCTTTTATAGTGAGGATTATTGAGAAGGCTGTGGCTGAACCTGTCCATGATACGTAAACTCTGACTAGAATCCAGGAGACCACTTGGTGTTAGGCACTGATCTGTCTGGCATATAAACTGCACAAGTTTTATTGAGTCACTTATGGAAGGGGGCAGGGAATGGGGCATGGCAGGATGCAGGGTGGTCGTGGTAGATGGCAATCTGCTGTTCATGCTGATTTTGTTGTAGTGATCATTTTCTGATGTGATAATTTTTAAGGTGATACTGTTACACTTTCAGCTTCTAGCAAGGTTATTTTAGTGACTAATCTATTTTGGGAAGGAAGATAGTTCAAAGTAGGTTACAGTATTGGGCACTTTGATTTACTTGGAATTGCCAGAGTAGAGTTCTCAGTTCTATCTGCACCAATGTGTAAATAATTAAGGATACCATCAGTATGCTAGACACAACTTGAATTATTTTCGGTTGGCAAAGGAGTATTTTTAACATGCTGTGGCACAAGCTATTTGAATCTGGTTGTTACACAGAGGTTTCTGTCCCGCTTGGTACTGAAAATCACAGTGTATTTCCTCCAAACACTGGCAGGAAAGGTGTAAGTAGGGAGGGAACTAACACTACCAGTGTTTAGGCTTTTGAGGTATCTTATTCTGTTGAACGGACCTGGAAGGAAAAGGTCCGTCTCTGAGACATCAGCACCACCCTTGTTGGGGCATAGCAGAAATGAATGAATGGAAGTGACATGTTCTGAAGCTTAACCATCTTCACCTGCTGCAACCGTTGCCAAGGAAAGTCTCAGACTGGAAAAATACCAGTTAACTCCATGTCCTTGTCATCTAAATCTTGAAAAAGGTGTCGTCTGTTCCTGCACAGTATGTCACCATCTAAATGGCAGTCTTCTGCTACTGAGAGACTCCCTCTTGTGATGCCACTACTTTTTATGAACGATGATACCCACTATAGACAGACAATGTATTTTTCATGAAGTGGTATCAGCTTCAAGGATCTAAATCGTAATTTATCTGTCTCACCCTATGTCTTTATACATCTGCAGTCCACAGTGAATCTGAACATTAGAGCACTTGCATTATTGGAAATGATGTCTTCTATTGAACAAGATGTTAGCAGGTGACAACCCATGCTTTATGTGGTGTAATTTAACAGTACAAAATAAGAAAGAAAACCTGACCTTTTTTTTTTTCTTGTAGGTGTTTTATATGCATGTGTGTGTGTGTATCACTTTTTTTTTTTTTTTTTACATTAACTATTGAATCAGGGATTAGCAGTTATGTCTAAACCCATATATCACTGCAAGCTGCTTAAAATCATACTAAACTGTAACCATTATTAGATATAACTGCATTGGGTGCATCATGTCTAGTAAAAACCTTTATGCATGACCTCCTGTCTTGCTGTAGAATCGTCTCAAGTTAATTTAGGACAGTAAGAAGAGTAGTTTACAACAAAGTTCAAGGTGGGTTTTTTTGGTTTTTTGGCTAGGGAATGTCTTTTTTTCACGTTGTTGATCTTTTCTCCTGTGCCACTGATGTGGACTCTTGCTTGACCTCAGTCAGTTTGGTATTTAGCATATGTCTATACAGTACAGTCTCCATAATAGTTACGTTGGTTTCCTGTGTTATGTGGAGAACACGTATTTATGCTGCATTTTTTTTTTTCACATAGCTATCCATATTTTTGCATGTGCCAGAATTTAATAACCATGTGCTAATTATTTGTTTTGTGATCATTGTACTACTGATAGCCTTTATTAAGGCGGTAGAGTGGGGATGGACATGGTGGGGGTGATTTTAATTTTCGGTTATTTGGGAAGGTTTGTGTTGGGGTAGTTTTCTTATACCACCACTACCAGCTTATCTTATTTTACCATTTTATTTTGCTTTATACATTATAGTACTTTGACTTGTAAGCTTTTCAAAAATATTTTTGTACCCCCAATGAAGGGCAATGTTGGTATCTGTAAGCATAATGACAGTCATTTTTCTGTTAAGACCTGTGTTTTATAAACTGACTTTCTCTTTTATCCATGGAGTTGTAAAGGGATTGTGTGAATCTCTTCCTTGGAGGTATCCAAAGTCTACATAATTTTTTTTTTACTAACTTAATAGCCCAGGCTGCTTTGTTTTTTTTTTAAAAAAAAAACAAAAAAAACAAAAACAAAAAAAAACAAACCTTTTAGGTTAGATTAAACTTAAATCTATATAATTCAATATTTCAAGGAATTTTTTTGTATCCCTTCACCTTCTGGAAGAAGCATGTTAGCAGGATGTTTATCTGTACTGTGATTTGTAACTTGCTGTGTTTTTAGCTTTTCTCCAAGGTAGGTCTTGGGGTGTGTGAAGTTTTTCTTTGCAATTAAAAACAAATGTGTCTAGCTTGGCAGCTCAGTGCCTTTACAGAGGTGTTCAGATACTCTGGTTGTATTGTACGTTTTGTTTCCTGTACCCATTCCCCACCACCATCTTCAGTCACCTAATTAAAACAGCATTTATGTAGACTAGTGGTGTCCAATCTTTCAGCTGGATGCATGGCATGTGATTGGTCTTCAGTTTGGATCCCCTGTAGGATTGGTGCATGAGGTTGGTTTGTGGGT
>JAGPOW010000261.1:58239874-58259907 GCA_030014935.1 Caiman crocodilus | reverse complement strand
CGGCCGCCGAACCCCCCGGCGCGCGCCGGGGGGGGGTGCGTTGGTGGAGCCGGGGTTGGCCGCGGCCCCGGCCGCCCGGGGTGGGGGGGGCGGGGCAGGAAACTGCTGCCCTGTGTGTGGAGCTCTAGTTCCAGCTCCTGGACTCTTTGGAAAGTAGAAGGCACCTGGGTGGAAGACTTCAGTCCTGGGACTGCCGCTGGAGTTCCATGTGCAGGGCTGAAGATCCCCCACTGCTGCCTCCTGGAGTGGCTCAGGAGCAGGAGGAATGGGTGGGAGGGTCACTGCAGAAGGCAAGAGGAAACTGGCTTGTCCTGGCAGGGCTTTCTCCCCTCGCCTCCAGCTATGGCTTCTGTGATAGGTGGGGGAGCTTCAGCCCTATGGCTTGTGCCCTTTATTTTGAGCTTCAGCTGCAGCCTCTGGACTCAAGCTTTCCACCCAGGCACCTTCTACCTTCCAAGGTGTCTGGGAGCTGGAGCCGGAGCCAAAGCTCCAGGCACGGGGCAGAAGCCTTCTGCCCCTCCACCCAGAGTGATGTAGCGGTGGCAGCAGCAGCTGCAGACAAGATGAACAGAGCAGCCCCTTACCCTGGCTATCCCACAGCTATTTGTTAAGCTGCAACCCTGGGTGCTGTGTAGTGTAGAGGGCACAATGGTGGCAGCTACTGGCCTTGGGCCTGCCACCAACTCCAAGCTGGCCCAGGAAGCCCACTCCCCAGCCAGCCCCCACCTGGTAGGGCCAGACACTGGCCAGCAGGACCTCTTGGTGGGGGCAGGGACAGGTGTTATTCCTTCTCCCTCTGCCAGGAACCAGAGGGGACAGGAGGGGGCTTATCCTGCTGCTCAGCGGTGGTCAGGGCAGGCAGACCTGGCTGTGGTCCCCTGGGGGCAGTGAGGGTAGAGGGGAGAATAACCCCCTCTCCCTGCCTCCTCAGGGTCCATGCTGGGCTGCAACTGCAGCAGTGAGAGCAGAGTGCCTGGCAGACCTGGCTTGGGTTCCTGCTAATGGGACTGGAAGCGAGGAATGAAACCCCTCTCTGGCCAGCCCCCCAACCTTGCCTGTCACTGTTCTGGCTGGGCAGCAGAGGGGCTGGGCACAGAGCCCAGCCCCAAGAGCACGTCGGGATTCGAGGGGATTGTGGTTTAAGTTAAGCGAGGAAGGGGTCTGGAACAGACAGTGCATAAACTGGTTTGACTCAAATCAGTTAAGTCTGATACTACGTTCAGCCAGGTTGATCTCCAAGCGGTTTCTGCCATTTTGAAACTGGTTTATGTGCACTGAACATCTGTTCTGTTACAGGTTTTAAACCAGTTTCTGATCACTTAAACAGTTTGTGTGTAATGTCTGTCCCTAGCCTTAGAGGCATTGCTACTGATGTTTACTCTGGGGATGACCTGCAGTCACTGTTGCCTGATCCAGCAGAAGAATTAACCTTTTGATCAGTAGTAGTATGAGTTTCTGAATCTGCCTAGTTCTAACATCCCAGGTGAAAAGCAGCCTAATCCTTCTCTCTGCCTATTCCCAGTGGTTTGTTGTTTTTTTTTAAGTTAGGGGTTGGCTAGTTCCTAGGGCCAAACCACACACTGCTTGCCTCTGATCTGAACTGGGTCCTTCCAGCCCACAACCTGAAAAGATTCCTGACTCCTGCCTTTAGATGACTAAAGTTTGCCTGGGACATCATGTTGCATCATGTTGTCCTGTGTGTATCTTGGACTAGCCCTGGGTAAGAGGAGGCAGGCAATATCCTGTCAGTGGTTTCAGAACATTAATTTTACTTCATGCAGTTCCCTCTCCCTCCCCCTCTCCCTTTGGATTACCACATAATGTCACTGTTTGAAACAGATGTGACACCAGCCTTTCTAGTACAGAAAGGAGTTCTTGAAGTTGGCCACGGAAGAAAGTGCATCTTCCCTCATTTCTCTTCCCTCACCCTGAAAGAGGCTAATTACCAGGAGGCAGCCAGAGCTTCTACGGGACCTTGCAAATTATGTAGTGTGCTAGGTGTGCTGAATACAGGAGACTCTGAAACCTTATGGAACAACTGGAAAAGATTAGCTCTTAAATTGGAGAAACACAAAAGGAATATGGATTAGTTTTTTTCTTTCCAGCATCTAAAACTTGTCTCCTAAACAAACAAGTTTAGTTTATTAATAAGATACAGAAACAAATTCCTTTTTTCAGTGGAGCATTTTATGTCTAATCTATAACATTTTCATATTTCCACTATCATTTGGCCATATAAATATATTTGTGCTATATATAATATAGCACAAATGTATTCCATATTACCGTTCCACAGTTCTCTCTCATTGTAGTTTTCAAACCAGTTCATTTGACACCTGTTGACAGCACCCTTCTATTTTGCATTCTGTACGGATGAGTTAGTTTGTTCTTTGTTAACTCGGAAGTAATATGCGAATTGCAACCTTCATGCCTAGCATCTTACTTCTCCAGATTTTGAGATGCCAGCATGGGTGTTAGTGCCTCCTGAGTGTGGGGGGGTCCCCAGAGGGGCACGACTGGGGCGGGGGTCTCCCAGCGCTCAGTTGCCAAGTGCGCTGGTACCAGAGCTCTCGCGGGGGGGCGGGGATGTCCCACACCCTACATGTTGCCTATGGATGCCAGGAGACTGGTTTGCTTAAATGAAACCCAGCAGATGTAACTCTAGGTTTACGTGCTCTTCAATGCAAAAAAGAAATGACAGAAAAGTCTGAGAGTAAGCATGGCATTGCAATCTGGCTGAGGAAAACCGTGGAGTCATTTGAGTATTGTTTGGAGGGCAAGGCATTCCCTTTGAGCAAGGTAGTAATTTATGTGAATTGTTTGGCTTTTTGCAGTCACAGTCTTCAAGTAGGTATTTGGAGCCTGTGTTAGTTTAGTTCAGGAGCAGTGCACTGAGTTTCTCCATTCGTGTTTGTCTAGCCCTGTGCTTTTCAACCGGGGTGCCATGAGACCTTGTCTGGAGTGCTGTGGTGCTGCTGCTATTTGAAGCTGTCCTGTGTGCCTCCATTTCCAGGAGATGTGTGTGGAGCTGGACTGGGAAACCAGCTGTGACAGAAACAGGACACTTTGTCTGATAAATCTAATGTAGCCAAAACTTACCAGTCCTGGAAATAGAGTTGTACAGAACTGTTTCCCCTGGCAGCAGCAGTGGCAAAGCAGGCTGGAGAGAGACGATTGAAACCACTAAAATATATGCAGGTGGCATTGGGTCTCATGTGAAGCCTAAATTTTTAGTGACTAGGTGAGCGATCATTCTGGTTGCTCTGCATCTGGGGGTAAGGGGAGGGGAAGAGGGAGGGAGGAGGACAGCAGGAGAAAATGAGCCCGTATGGTGTGTGTCTCTCTTTTTTTCTTTTGATTAGCCTTCTTACTTTAGTTGTCAATAGCTGCTTTTTCAATGATAAAATTGCCACTGCAAATCCTTGTTGCAGAAATTGTTCATAGTAGTTTGAGGTAAGACATATGACTTCTGTGGTAGGGAGCTGCAAAAGCTCTTTTGAATTCTAGTTCATGATAGATGATCCTACTTACAGATAGTCAGTCAGATGAGTGCAGCTGAATACTAATGTAAGTTAGGACAGGTTGAATTCAGAATAATTCTAGAACACTTGATTAGCATTTTTTTTTCAAGGGCATCTACTTCACATGGCGCTTAAAATGCTGATGGTTGCTGGTGGGCTTTCCTTACTAGAACTCCAAAACTTGTTAATACCTAAAGCAGTAGTCCTCAACTGCTGTGCTGTTACATTCAGAAAGGTTATGGATGGATGCCTTGAATCTAAAACAGTTGAGAACTACTGATTTATCTGCTGAGTAAAAAGAAATATGCAATCTGGGTAAAAAGAAACGGTATGATGATCATGGCAATAATATGAAAAGTAGGTAAATGTTAGGTCCTGCTTGCATGGTTAGGGCTTGGATAACTTAAATGAAGATCAGCTTTTTTCCTTCTACAATCTCCTATTCACTAATCTGAGCAAAAATTGTTTTGAGGAGCAAAAAAAGTGATGCTAGTAATCTAGGGCCCATACTTTCCAAAAACTAGAGAGCTAAAATATGTTTGATACAAGTAATAACGCTAGATATTTTGTTGTCCAGGCAAAACCAAAGTGCGTGTCTGGGTAACGTTTGTTTGTCTGTCTGTCTGTCTGTCTTGTTTGTTTTTTTTTAATAGCTAAAGAAGCAATTTCCCACTATGAACCTTAAAATTCCAGCTAAAAGAATATTTGGCGATAATTTTGATCCAGGTATGTTGCAACATGATAATCATTCATTTTATTTATTTTGGGATGTGATAATTATCTTGAACAGACTACAAAGCTGCCTTAGAGGAATGCAACGAGTCAAATAGATACTGCATACATTGAAATCCAGGCAGCTTCTATTGTGAAAGGAGTATGTTGGTAACTCTCTTGCTTCAAACTATGTAAGTTGCATTAAATGTATTTAAGGGAACAGGTTGTAGCTGGGCTGACCTCATCTTTAATATGGAGACACTCACAAAAGATGCTAAAGCTAGGATGCAATACAATGCTTTGTTGTGACCCAAGCATGCTTTCATTCTGCATTTCACTACTGGCTGCTAGTTAAGGTAATATTGCTGAAATGTCTCTGTTGTCTTGCCAGAATCTCCTATAGATTGTGTAATGATCTGAGGCATGCTGTAACCACAGAAACAGATCTCTGTACAGTATACAGCAGTTTTGCTGACAGAATTCATTTATTCTCCTATTGTGAACGAATACCTAAAAAGTCCCCATAATCTTGTCATAAACTGAAAACAACAGGATTACTTTTTTCATTACTAAGTTTGTAATTATGAAGTTGGGGTTTTCCAAGCTTTTGAAAAATCCCAAATCTAACAGTAGGCCATGCACTATAGTTTGTGTATACAAAAAGCAAAATTATCCCTCATTACTGGCCTCAACAGCTAATACCAATGCACACCTCTGTGTAAAACTTTACTTTCCCTGCCATGTTTTATTCTGTTATCTTGAGTATACCGTGGCTGATATCAACCATGCGTGGACTAATTTCAAGATTCTGGTGTTACGGGTGCAGCCACACTCTTTGGCTGTGTGATGTGTGGTCTGTGAAAGTTCATTCCCCACGAATCACACAACCCATACCACACTACATGGTGGTCTGGCAACAGCCCCATCACTGTGATCTTAGTTGTCAGTGATGTCTGCACTCACTAGCATATCTGGAAAGCTTCTGGTTGAATCTCTGCTTGTACCGTGAACTCTATGAATCTTCCCAGAGTCTCTGCTTTCATGTGGCTTTGGAGCCTGCCATTGTTTGATCTTCCCTCGGACCCTGAATTCAGCAGCAGGGGAAAGGAGGGGATGCCAGCTGCATGCATATAGCTCCTGGGATCTGAAAGCAAAGGCTGACCATTGTACTGCTGCTACTATTCTTCAATTCCCCCTGAATTCAGCAGCAGGGGAAGGGAAAGGAGGGAGAGAGTGAAAAGCAGCAAGCTTTAGCTACTTGAAAGCAGGGACTCTGGGGAGACCAGACAGTGAGCTCGTAGAGCTCCCAGCACTTGTGGGGGAGTTCCTCTGACAGGCCAGTGAGCTCTGAGAGCCCACCATGCATTCCGGCCACAGACAAAATAGGGCTCAACTTGTGCCACTGCAGCCGCTCTAGCTCTGACCTTGGAGTCATGCATGCAGTGTTAAGAAGATATTAAGCCCAAATTATTATTTTGAGACGGAAAGAAGGAGAGTATTGTTGGGGGAAAAAGAAAAAAGGCTAAAGCTTATTTCATGTGCAAAGTATATGCCCAAGTTCTGCAGGGTTCTGCATTTTCAGTAAACCTACTTTTGAAAGCATCTAACTTTGTGGAGAAGAATAAAGTAGGTAGATTTAATGAAAAATGTATTTAGATGTTTCAGTTATTTAAAAGGACTTGGTCAAATCAAACTTGCAGCTGCTTCTGAGTTCAGGATAAATACATACTTACGGAAAACTAAAACCAAGATATTTTATTGTAACTTCTTAAAAACGTATAAAATGAAATCTGCAACACACGTAAGCAGTATTGTTAGTGCATAGGAATTTGGAAATGAATTAGAAAGCTGTTCAGTTCCCAGTTGTCATTGTCTAAATCAGTGGTGCTCAACCTTCTGGATTTGCATTTGTGTGGGGCTGATCCACAGGCCAGGTCAGACCCCACATTGCCTCTGCATGCTGGGATCAGGCTCTGGGATTCTGCGCTGCCTCTGCCTGGCTCCACGTGCTGGCATCGAGCCCTGTACTGCAATACATGCCTGATTTAATACACAGAGCCACAGACTGTGGGGCTTCCCATAGATCTATGGGCTAGATTTGGCCCAGGGGTTGAGCATCCCTGATGTAAACTGAAAATAACTGGAGAGAAATAAAAGTGTAGCTATTAAAAGAGGTAGTAAAAAAAATGAATGTGTTTGATTGATATGAGTGATTTTGCATAAACGAAAAGTTGGGGGAAGAAGATCTACTGTGGAACCTCGGGACTCGTCGTTAATTGGTTCTGGGAGGCGCGACGAGTACCAAAAACGATGAGTACCAAACAAACAGCCCTCCCCGCGCCAGGGGAGGGCGAGAGGGAGCGCGGGGCCGGGCAGCGACGGCGGCGGTTCCTTGCCAGAGCAGAGCAGAGCGAGCAGCAAAGTTCAGGAGGGAGCAGGCGCCGCCGCCGCCACCGTCTCCGGCGAGTACCAAGCAAACGACGAGTACCAGGACAAAGATTTCCAATCAAGATGCGTCGAGTACCAAATTCGACTAGTTGCAAGGCAGTCGAGTACCGAGGTTCCACTGTATTTAGAAGGCATAACCAGAAAATTAGGGAGATGGCTTAGATTATAGTTATTTTCAACAGCACAGATTCTTGGGGGGGGGGGTGTTTCCAGCTCACATCATTAATTACAGCTTTCCACAGACAATTCATGTGTTAAACTAATAAAAATAGTAAGGTTTTCCCTCTAAGTTGTCTACATTGTTCACATTCTTAACTATCATACTTCAACAATATTATTCTTGCTGGAATAGTAAAATACTATTATTGACCAGCATTTTGACTTCCTTCTTGTTGTCTAGTAATTCAGAACAATTTCATAATATAACATGAATTTGAGAGCTGTATCACTGGAATAATTTTCCCTTTTTTAATATGTGGAAACTTTTTTTAATTGCAAAATTGTTAATACTTGTAACATAGGTAAAATACTTACTAGTTTTTTAAACTGACAGTGGGGAAGTTAATTTTTTCCCAAACAAGGAGGTTCCTCTTTATAACAACTGAAAAAGGCTTTAAAAGCCAGTCAGTTTCTGCTCTTGTATTAATTTGAAATGGATCTAATAAGAAATGAAGTTTATAGTGGTGCCTTTTATCACTACTGGAAAAAAGGGTAAAACACTGAGTTTTGGATTGGGTGAATTTTTTTAAGACATGCATCAAATAAGGGAAAAAATAATTAAAATATAATAGTTACATATCAGTGCATTAGTTATTAGGTAGGACTATGGATTTTTCAACCCATGTTAGGCAACGCTGTCTTTGTAAGTGCTTGCCAATCAGTGTCTGTAGGACTGCTCTTTTCAAGGACTTGATCTTCATCACTGAAATAGTTCTGTCTTCAACATCAGTCAGGCCATGGGACTTGCTCATCTCCTGGGATGAGCAAGGGTTGCTCAGTATAGCTCAGGAGTCAGCAGCATTTTTGGGCCAAGTGCCAAAAACACCCACAGCCTCTACTTGAAAAATGTTGGCGTGCCAAGAGCAGATGGCAGGGGAGCCACGTAAAGCCGGATACTTGTGGCAGTGCAGCCTGGGCTCCTTCCCTGCCTTCTGCCCAGAGGGGCACATGCACCCACTGCAGACAATGAGCTGGGCCAGAGCTCCACAGACCCCAGTGCAACTGCTTGCGGTCTCCCTGCCACTTGCTGTAAGCAGCCTGGGCTCTGTGGCAGGGGCCTGCCTAGAGCCCAGGCTGGCTGTGGCAGGTAGCCAGGAGGCAGCAAGCAGCTGCCCCTATCAGCTCCCGCAGTGTCTGCCCTAGAAACAAGCTGAGCTGGGGCTCTGGTGCAGCTGTTTGCAGCCTCCCAGCTGCCTGCCACAGCCAGTCCAGGCTGTGGGTAGGCCTCTGCCACCTACAACAAAGCCTGGACTGCTTACAGCAGGTGGCTGGGAGGCTACAAACAGCTGCAGCAGGGTTTGTGGAGCCTCAGCCTGGCTTGTTGCCAGCACCTGGTACACATGTGCCTCAGAGTGGACAACAGAGGAACCATGAGAGGCCTGCTGGTCCTTGCTGTGGCAGCATAGCCCCAGCCCTTTCCCCACTGTCTACCCCAAGGCAAACGTGCCAAGCAAAATGCCTTCTCATACCACACTGGCACACGTGCTGGGGGTTGCTAACTCCTGGTATAGCCCATTGAAGAACGTGTGGATGCAGTTCAAAATCAATCTGGTTTAGTAAGTTTTTTCAGAGATGAAAGCATTGAAATGGTTTCAAAGAAAAGAACTCTTGGCTCAGATGTCTTTTACAACCAAATCCTCATGTGTAAGACCTGTTCTATTCAGATGTTTTCCTATTAAAGAAAATGTAAGAAATCTAAATTTCACTTATTTCATGGCAAGCTTTTAATGTCTTTAACAACTCTGTCTACTTTTCCCTCCAGACTTTATTAAACAGAGAAGAGCAGGCCTAAATGAATTCATTCAGAATTTAGTTAGACAGCCAGAGCTATGCAACCAGTAAGTAGTCTGCTTATGTTTTTTAAGAGCTTTTTATTGATACGATATACACTGTAAAAAAAAAAAAAAAAAATTGCTAAAAACTATGTAGCTTAAATATAAAAAGTATTGTGCTTGTTAATGTATAGAAATAATTATTATTTACTGTGAGAATTGTCTTTTTTCAAGAGTGATTTCAGAGAGCAAAAAATGTATTGCTTACTTTCTGAAACCTTTTTTACATACAAACTTGTACCCATTTGATTCCTAATCAGTTTAAGGTAAATTAAAATAAATGTCAACAGGCTTCTGTGATATCTTTTCATTAAAATTTCCTGAAATAATCCCTCTATAATACAGGTTCCCAGATATTGAGTACATTGGACTATATTGCATTTTATTTTGGCAAATTAAGTTCATCTCTAAAGCTTGCGAAATTGTTCACTTCTTGCTAAAAGCATAATTTTCCTCAACAGGAAACATTGCTACAACTTGTACTAGGCATTGGAAGTATTTAATGAATAACTTTGTCCAAAAAACTCTTTAATATGAACTTCCTCTTTTCAAAAGTATTTCGTGTCATCTTCCTAATGATGGGTGGAAAATGTTTTAAACAAAACAAAAGCCTTGTAATGGAATAATTTTCCAGTAAAGGAAAAAACATTGGAATTGTGATCATAACATTTGTCCTTGACTGTGAAAGTAAATAATACCTTTCAAATAACTAACTTTTGGAACCTAATCTCTTTTTGCCAATTGACTTAAGCAGAAACCATTTCTAAATTTAATCACAGACCTTGTCTCCTACTCCTGGTTCTTCCAGTGCTCAACTGTGAGGTGCTTCAATTTAGCTCCAAACCTTTCTTCCTTGAATCTTATTTGAAAAACACAAAAAGTTTTAATAGCATGTAAATTAGATTTTAATTTGTTTTTAGGTACTTTCATCTAGCACTTAGCACATCCAACCCAAGTATAAGCTGATTATTTTAAGGATGGATGTGTGATGCACATGCATTAAAGAGCTTTGTTTACTAGGAGGCTTCTTTATTTATAGATCAAAATTCCTGTCCACTGCCCATGTAAAATAAATAAATAATATATTTAGAAGAAGGATCAAGACTTTGACTTTGCAGCTCAGTTCTGAAGGGCATTTAAACACATTTGTTCAAAATATCTTGTATCTGTCAGTACTTCGAAGTATTTTAAATCTAGGATTATTATAGCATGCAAAATTTACTGTGACTTTCAAAAATCTAGCAGCCAAATTATGATGTATGATCACAACAAGACATTATAGCATAAAGTGTATTTAAAACTAACTGTAAAAGGGAAAATTATGGCAGCTGCCTCATTGCAGATGATCTAAAAAGCTATTTTCAGACAGTTTTGCCTAATTGCCAAATGTATTATGAACTAAGTAGATCAATGCATTAACCTTACTAATGTAGGAGGAAGATCTTATAATATTGGGTACTGTGTAAAATTTGTATATCTGATAAAGTTTCTGAATCTCTTCCTGTATTCCACCTTCATACCTTAGAGAGTGTCAACTGTTCAATTGCATAGGGCTCTAGCCCAGTCAGGTACCCTGTTACTAAAACCTAACTGGAATGCATGATTGACTAAAAAAGTACAGATACAAAATGTGGCTTCTGGATGGGGTTCCCAAAGGGAGAAACCCTACTGCTAACCTTAAACATTAGAGTAAGCATTAGCCAACAGAGGTGTTGGTTGTAGCCATGTTGGACTAAGGACATTGGCAAACAAGGTTCTTTGGGTAAATGTGATATCTTTTATTAAACCAACTAAAGAGTTGGAAAAATTTTCTTTGCAAGATTTCAGGCTCAAACACCCTTCTTCAGGCATAGGGAGAGTCTGCTTTTGTTTTGTGTTCTCCTGGATGGAATAGAAGCCATATGCAAAATGCAGGTCTGTGAAAATGCAAATGCAGGGCATTGAGGATTGGAGGCCATGGGAGATAAGTGGGAGACTGCTAGGTGGGCAGAGGAAAATGGGGGACTATTAACCTGGTGATGGAATGTAACTGGTAAAAAGTAAAGAGGTTACCTGGGGTTATCAGATGGCAGCCAAGTTATAATGTGCCATAAATCCAATGTCTCTAGTTAGTCCATGATTTCATTGTATCCAGTAGACTTATGATGTAGAGTTCATAGGCTCATCTGCAAAAGTTACTAGGCAGCCATACTTTGTGGCCCTGCTCTAGCAAAGCCCCTTGGCTGATGTTGTTTTTATGACGCAATAAAATGGCAAGCCAGCAAGAAAAAATATTCCACATTTAGTGGAATTAAAGTAAAAAATGTACTGTGTTTAATGTGGAACATCTTTGTGGCTGGTTTGTATTGTGCTTTGATTTGAATGCATGATACGAACATGCTAGGACAGGAGTTGGAGATCAGGGAGCTACTCCCTAGTCTAGGGCTCCTGGCAGCTGCATGCAGCCCAGCTCTCTGCACACCCTTTGAACATGTTGGGAGGGCAGGAACTTAAGATGGGAAGCTGCTCCTGAATCTGAGACTCCCCCTCTCGCTTCAACATGTTCAAAGGGCATGCATGTAGTTGAGCTGCACAGTACGGCTTCTAAGGCACAGAGGGCACCTGTTTTGACCCAGGGCCTGTCCCCTGCCTGGACAACTGTCCCGAACCTGGGAATAGCCCCCAGGTCCAGAACAGAGCCACACCCTGCACCTTGGAAGGCATGCAGAGCAGTCCTTGAGCCAGGATATTTGAAGCCATGTGGGACACAGTTGTTCAGGCAGAGAGGGGGTGGCAATGTCTTGGTTAAAGGAGTTGCCCAGGCAGAACACTTCTTTTCCAAGAAACCATTCCCTCGAAAGGAATTCTGTGAAATTCAGTTACATGCATGCTCTTTGAACATGTCTTTTGAAAGTCAACTTATTGGTAGGACCAGGCAGGGGGCAGCCTCCACAGAACTGGTTTCCTGATGCCAAGCTGCCTGGCAAACCTTTAAAGGTTTAGGTGCAAGAGGAGTCCTGGATCGCCAACCTGGGGTTCCACCCAACCCTAACAGAGTCACAATGGGTGTGATCCCAGATTTTTGGGATCTGGGATCAGGTCCCATTGCATGAATAAAAAATAACATATGCCAGTTTCCTGTTTTAGAAGAGTGTGGGTGTGAGTGCTTATTCCTGAAAATACAGAGCAGTTTAAATGGGTGCCTTAACTGAGTTCTTGGTGACAGATTTGACCTGTCCAAGACACAGATGCATGTCAGAAGTGGTAACATCCCTCAGCAATGAGGTGGAAAACGAGATCTGCTTCATTGGTTCCCTTTCTTGTGTCTATGGTACATTCTTGACTTGCATACCAGTAACGAAGGCTCCTGCCCCAGGTATAAGCCAACAAACGCTAAGGTGGGTTAGAAAGATACCTATAGAGGACGGCTGGATTTTCCTTTGGCCAATGTCAGAGATAAATACTAGGGTAGATGGACAAGTGGTTTGATCCAGTAAGGCATTTCATATATGGAATAGTGTCAGACTCCCAATTGTTTTGTTGGTTTTAGAGAGAAATCTGTCTGGTATCTGTAGACTACAGACATCTTGCAAAAATTTTTTCAGGAAAGAGATGCAGTATGAACAAACACTTCTCCCTTGCAGAATTTGTAATCTAGAATTGAAGCTTGAGAAATTATTTCTTGTTAATGCAGTTGAACCCTCATCCATTGAACAGCTCATTAAGGTGGGCTGTCCACCCCCTCAACTATAGGCCTTTACTGAAAAGACAATGCGTGTAACTGTCTATCAGAACACTTCTTTTCCAAGAAACCATTTAAACCCAAATGCAGATAATATAGAGTACATTAAAGACTTAGCATAGTTTAAAAATAATTCTAGTTTTCATTAAGGAACTTCTGGAACACAGAACTTAATGGCAGTAGTGGCCTAACTTCTACATGAAACAAGTTACCAGTTTTATGCAATGAAAGCCATGAGAAAAAGTCCCTCTAGTCACTTTCTCCTGTGTTCCAAAAACAAAGGGGAAAACGCATGTATAAAATATCTGGATCAAAACTCCTGCAGTCCTAATGGAGATGGGAGGAGTGGGGCAGGAAAACAATTCTTGTGTCGTGTGGGTCAGAGGTAATGCACTAAAGCTAGTGAACTATAAAGCTAGTCTGTATTGTACGGCACCTCTACAACGTTTAGCAATAACTCCTGCTGCTTCTGTAATGAAAATGAGAGAGCGCTATTTCTGCAGTTGTTCAAATGACATATGCGATGGTTTAAATTAAACCTCTGGTCACCAATACAATATCTTGTAGCATTCATGGAATACCAAGTACAGAGTAGAAAGCATATTATTTACCGTGACTTCACTCTTGGGTAATGTTTAGCTTACTCAAGATGTGTTATAGCAAGCTTTTTGTTTAGATGACTAAAGTACCTAAGGAGAGTTGCAGGTTGGTATCTTAGGGTAAAGTCTTTAAGGTGAACTGGGTCATACCATGACTGGTCTGAAGTACTAAACACACTTGGAGTGACATAAAATGTGTAACAAAAGCATTCTTCTTACTTAAAATGTGTTTTATCTAAAGGATATCACGTCAAATAGGGAGTATATTCAGTGATTATTTGTATTTTTAGACTAATATAACCCCTTCTCTCTAATTTGTGTGCGTGTGTATCAAGTCCACAAAAAAATAAAATAAATTCTGCCTAATCTGTAACCCATTTAAAGGAGGGAGGTGGTAAATTAAAATGCTAGTGCAACTTTGGTAACAATTGAACACCAATGTGAGGAGTATGGAATGTTCCTCGATCATTTGCCCTTTTGAGATTTGTTACTTGCATTAAGATCTGTCTATGCCAAATTTAAAAATGCAGTTGGCAGACAAAGACATGAATCTGCCAATAGGAATGGAGAAAGCATTGATTAACGGCAATCAGGACTCTTGGTAGAGATGATATGGTTTATTAGACCAGCAAGATTTTTGCAAAAAAAATCTTTAATTGCAAATATATTTTTTTCCCAGGATTTTAATCTCTGGAATGCAAATACATATTATGTGTACGACAATTGTTTCTTATTACATTTAGAAAACTAAAAATGTTATCCTTAACACTTAAGGTGTTGGAAAGGAAATTGACTTTCCAGTGGTCTCTCATAAAAGAAACAATTGCAAGGATTGTTGGAAAAAGTAAAAAATTTAGTTGCAGTTATCATCCTTGGAATAGTCTCAACTGAATACTTCTTCAGAATCTCTTTGGTTTCTTCTATATTTTAATATGGAAAAGTTTACTTATTATGTATGCTCTGCTCAGAGATGGAATTACCTGTAGTATAAGCACCTGTAAAATCAATTTATTGGGGAAGAGTGTTACTTATTACCAAATGTTTAATACAGACCTGTGGCAAGATATTTTTACACTGTCTTCATGGGAATAGAATGAAAACTTATATTTAAGTCATTAGTTTCCTAATGAGTTTAACTGTGTCTCTAGCCCAGATGTCAGAGCATTTCTTCAGATGGACAATCCAAAGCATCAGTCAGATCCATCTGAAGATGAGGATGACAGGACCAGTCGGAAGGTAATAATTTGGTGACCAGAGTAAATTACTTCTGTTTTTCTAAACAAACTAAATGTTTGAGCTCAGTTCTGTACACTGAGTTTCAGTGAAGTTTTGTTTGCTTGTTTTTAGTAGGTCCCTTCCCTTTCTTTTCAAATTAAAATTTAATGTGCTGAGTACTTACTTGTCAGTTGTGAACTGCAAAGATGAGGGGACGTGATTGTTTTAGATGGGGCAAACAACCTTTTATCTCTGTGTTCTGGACTAAAACCTGCAGCTTGGTTTACAGATTATATGATATCAGTACTTTAGACAGAAGGCAGGGAATTAATGTTGCACTTAAACTGACTAAATCAGAGATGCATAAGATTTCGTAAGCAATAACTTATTTCATCAGATGCTATGAAGGGACTGCTGGGAGCAGAGCTGTTAAATGGAAAGCTGTAATTTGAATACAAAGGATAGGAAAAGGGAAGGAGTACCACTAAGAGAGGAAAGGTAGGTAAAAAGCAGTTAATCCACTGTGAGACGTTGGGGTTTTAAAGCTAAGCCAAGTAATGACGTGAATCTGTAGTTTCAGTTTAGACCATCTAGATAGTGGATGACTTCTTGTTCTGCAATTTTCTGTTCAGATTTGGGGGTTTTCTTGGTGGTGTTTTTTAAGTTTTTTTTGTCATTTAAGAACAGCTAAAGATTTCATGGTTTCATAGTTGGTAGGGTTGGAAGGGACCTGAGCAGATAGATCATCAAGTCTGACCCCCTGCCATGGGCAGGAAAGAATGTTGGGGTCAAACAACCCCAGCTAGGTGATTATCCAGCTTCCTTTTGAATACACCCAGGGTAGGAGCAAGCACCACTTGCCTTGGAAGCTGGCTTCAGATCCTAGTCGCCCTGACTCTGAAGTAGTGCCTCCTGATATCTAGCCCAAATCTACTCTCAATCAACTTATGGCCATTATTCCTTGTTACTCCTGGTAGTGCTCGCGGGAACAGGGACTCTCCCATCGCCTGCTGGTCCCCCTTGGCCAGTTTGTAGACAGCCACCAGATCCCCTCTTGTGGAGGCTGAACAGGTTCAGGTCCCTTAGCCTCTCCTTTTAGGGCCTGCCCTGCTGCCCCCTGATCATGTGAGTGGCCCTTTGGACCCTCTCCATGTTGTCCACATCCTTCCTGAAGTGTGGCACCCAGAACTGGACACAGTACTCCAACTGTGGTCTGACCAGTGTCACATAGAGGGGGAGGATCACCTCCTTGGACCTGCTCGAGATGTATCTGTGGATGCGGTTAGCCTTCCTGACCGTGTTCCCACATTGGCGGACCATGTTCATCTCGGAATCAATAGTGACTCCAAGATTCTTTTCTGCCTCTGTGTGGATGAGAAGGGAGTTCCCCAGCCTGTATGTATGCTGCTGGTTCTTTCTCCCCACGTTGCAGTGCCTTGCACTTAACAGGATGGGTTTCAATACTGTCCCCATCTGCCCCTGTAACCTGTCTAGATCTAGTTGAAGCCTGTCCCTTCCTTCTAATGCGCCCACTTCTCCCCATACCTTAGTGTCACCCGTGAATTTGAACAAGGTGGTTTTCACCCCCTCGTCCAAGTCGCTGATGAAGATGTTGAACAGTGCGGGCCTGAGGACCAAGCCCTGGGGGACCCTACTGCCCACATCCCTCCAGGTCAAAAATGACCCATCCACCACCACTCTCTGGGTGTGGCCCTCCAGACAATTTGCGACTTGTCTGACCATGTAGGCATTGACGCCACAGTTGCCTAATTTCTTAATGAGAATGGGGTGAGAGACAGTGTCAAAGGTCTTCCTAAAGTCCAGAAAGACTACATCCACCACAACACCTGTGTCCAACGATTTTGTGACATGGTTGTAGAAGGCCACCACGCTGGTCTGACAGGACCTGCCTCAAATGAACCCATGTTGATTGCCCCTAAGTATGATCTCCCCTGCTGGTCCCTCGCAGATCTACTCCTGGATAATTTTCTCAAAGAGCTTCCCCAGGACCAAGGTAAGTCTAATGGGCCTGTAGTTTCCTGGGTCCTCCTTCCTCCCTTTTTTTGAAAATGGGGACCACCTTGTCCCTTTTCCGATCCTCTGGCACCTCACGAGAGCAAAGCTGAGTAAAGCTGTGCCAGGAGTCCTGCAATGACCTCTGCTAATTGGGGTGGAGATCGTCAGGACCTGCTGATTTGAACAGGTCTAGTTCCACCAGAAGTTCCCTTACTAGGTCCTCACTGACCCTGGGCCTGGTAGTGCCTCCCCTGAGTCCATCGGGGATCCCAGTGGGGGCAATCCCTGCCCAAAAAGATGGAGGCAAAGAAATTGTTAAAGAGATTAGCTTTGTCATGTGGTGTGACCACCAGATTTCCTAGCGTATCTTGCGGAGGCCCTACATTACCCTGTACCTTCTTTTTACCCCCTATGTATTCAAAAAAAAAAAAAAGGACTTCTTGTTATCCTTGATCCAGGTCAGTAGTTCCAGTTGCATATCTGCCTTAGCCTTCCTAACAGCCCCCCTACAGTTTTGAGCAATGGAGGTATAATCCTCCTTGGTGATGGCCCCTCCATTAACATAGGTTAATGTGTTCTGTTGCAGGCCTGTGTCTTTCTGAAACTGATGTCAAATCAGTGTTCATACACTTTTTCTTGCAGGGATTGCTCTCTGTCCAATGTAGACAACAGAGGTTCTGCTTACCTGTTTATCACCACTTGCAGGTGATAAACAGGTAAGTTTTACGTGATGTTTGTAGAAGTGCAGGTAAATGAACCACAGGTTTTATAATCCATATTATTTGATCCAGTGATCATGGTGGTCTGTGTTGATGAGGGGACACAGCTGGCATCTGAGTCCATTGCAAGGTCTGGTGCCTTGGGGATAAAAGGAATTGGTAGTTTGTTGCTAGAGAGGTCTTTGCAAGGAGGGTTATTAGTGGGGGGTTGTATGTAAGCCAGGACAGACCTGTCCCCTGCCGTTACCTTGAAGATTGTAATTTTGCCAGGAGGGGTTGGAGATCATTAATAATGCATCTGAGGTGTTCAAACTTGGGGCTGTAGGCGACAACTAGAGGGATTCGTTTGCTCTTGACTAGGAGTTGGTGTTATAGTAGGGTCTGAGTCTGGCTCTATTAATTTCAGTGGTCATGGTTTTGGAATTGTATTGTATGCACTTCTGTTCCTTTAGGTGTTCTTCTCAGTTGGTTAGGATCGGAGCAGATATGGTTGTAATGTAGACTGCTAAATCCATCATCTATAGTCAAGTTCTACTTGAAAACTGGTGTCATGGAGGTAGCTGTAGCTGTTGTTTGGTATCCAATACAATGTGGTGGTTTGGTTGTGAAGTTGCACAGCTGTCCAGTCCTTATCAGCTGATGAGGCTCCCAGCAAGGGGCACCTCTCACCACCTATTCAGTTAATGGTGTGATAGGAATTAGCCACAATTTTTTGTACACATTTTTTGTGGCTTATTTCTCCTTTTATCATGCCATTAATTGATTGAATATGTGGCTGGGTCATAACTTAAAATGTGATTAACTGGTTAATTGTGTCTAAAGTGTAACGTGTGGTACAAGCTAAGGTACTTTAGGGAGATGAGAGGGCAGCTGTGGAGAAAGGGGACTTGAAAATCTGTCATAAATATATTGGCATATTGGGTGGCCATACATGTCCCTCTCCTCTATTTCTGGAGGTAGCATCTTTAAGAGGTCACTTAGTTTCATCTGATATTGTGCCATGGGGGTCCCTGGTCAGGAGTTTGTAAAACTTGGTGTCAGAAAGTTCTCTGTTTCTTGTATGTGTGCTGTTTTCTCTGTGATGATGGTGGCACCCTCTTTATAAGCCTGTCTGTATGATAATCAGGGCTGTTATTATGTCTGAGTATGGCTTGCTGTTCTACAAGACTGAGGTTGTAACATGAACATTTGTTGTTTTTCATAATCTCAGAGTGGGTGCAGAAGCAGAAACTTTATATAAAGGTCCAGAGCGGGACTGTGGCACTCAGGTGGAGTCTAGGGGCAATCCTTGTGCTGTGTATGGGTCAGGCCTGTGGCAAGTTGATCATTTCATGGCTTCTTATCATAGTAATATTGCATTAGTCTTAGGTGGTGGAAAAAAGCCTTGTTCTCCATACAGGAAGGAAACAAGCTGCACCTTACTGAGTTTTGCTGTGGTCTTTCTTTCTGCCCCACTACACAATACAGAGCCAGGCTGAGTGCACTTAGCTCAGTACAGAGCAGTAAGACAATTGAGAACTTACCTCCTTGCGCTGTAGCCAGGCATAGACAAGCCTGTGCTTGACTTCTCACATAAGGCAAGGAAAGAGATGGGAGAAGGGGTGGAGGGGAAAAGTGAGGACTTAGTTCCTCACGCAGCAGCTTGCAGGGACAAGTGCGACTTACTTCCTTGTGCTGGAACCAGACAGAGAAGAGCCTGCATTTACCTTCTTACATAAGGGTTGGGTGGGGAAGAGCAAGTGCTTATCTCTTTGTACTGCATGGAACATGGTGCTGAACACCCCTGTTGAAAAGCACTGATCTATGATGTGCACCTGTACCCAGCCTTCTGCCTGACTTCAGACCAAATGGTACAGTCCATTCTAGTATGTCTCCTCTTAGTAGCTAATACGTATGTTATCTTATGTTTCTCTGACTTGATTTAAGACCCACTAAATTTAATAGTAAACTTCCAATTGAATCTGCTGCTATGTATTTGTAAATGAAAGGTTTTGTGTAGGCACTAACTTATGAGATTAATTGTAATTTTGAGGGGCACTCATTTAGTCTCGCTGAGTTTTTCGGGTCTATAAATAAATGCTGTTTTAGTATCCTTTTTCTTTTTCTGCTATTCACTTTTATCCCTCTTTGCTTCCACTTATTTGGCAGAATTAAAAAGGCGTTGGACAGAAAAATGCTTTCTTTGATATAATTAGTTTTGTGCATGCGCGCGTGCGCGCACACACATGCATGCTTAAAAACAATGGACAAACAATACCAATACCACACTGAGGTAGCCAAACTCGCTCACTCACCCCTAAAAGAATCAAGAAAAAACTGTCAGCTGGCCTATTAACACCAAGAAGTTAAATTAGTTTAGGCTATGTTCATCCTTGTCCATCCTGAGACATCTGATAAAGGCAGAAAAGCTACTTCCTGCTTTGAATTTGGAAATGGTAATTCAAATAAAATCCAGTATTATAAAAGGAAACAGCCCTTATCCAGTATATTGTATGTTAATGCTTACTTGTATAGTAGTAGGATTTTCCTTTGGTCAGCACCCAAAACATGCAAATCTCACAAACTTTGCTCTGATCCTTATTTAAAAACAAGAAAATTACAGAATCAGGAGAGATTTGAAATGAGAATAGCTGCTTCTTCCCCCTGCAGCCCACACACTGTGTGAGTGTGTACCAGCTTGAACAGTCTCCTTGCAGCTACTGGAATTGATTAGTGGAATAAATGTGACCTTTTAATGTCATATTATCAAGGGTTGACAGCAGCTTTTCTTTTTTTTAAACAGATGTCTTTAATTAAGTCCTGCATAAATAGCGATTATTTTGGTAACTTATAGGCAAGATCATGGTAGTTTTAATAAAAATCCAGAGAATATTCCCTTTGTAAAATAATCTGGTTTAAATTTGGAACATTAAACAAATGACTACCTAAAAGGGGCTGAGATTTAAATTTCTTCTTTTCCTACCTCTACTATCTGCATTTGGATAAAAAAAATTGCTCACTATCTCTAACTTTTGGCAGTGTGTGTGTGT
>JAGPOW010000261.1:58151242-58232758 GCA_030014935.1 Caiman crocodilus | reverse complement strand
TCCTCGGGACCTTATATACCCTCCGTGACCTCAGCAGCCCGATCCAATCGAAACTGCCTAACCTGGTCACAAGCCGACCCATCTCCCAAGCATCCCTGGGTCACCTGAGCTGAGTGCGGGTCCCGGGCCGGGTCGTTCCCCTGCCCAGGTGACCACAGCATCTCCTTCTGGGCCTTTGTCATGCAGACTGGGATGAGATCCCTGCCCTGAGGGATTCACCAGCAGCCTCTCAGACTGGTACAGGGAGAGGCTTCTGGAGAGGGGCACCCATGGTGGCATTTCTGCCACACAGAGAAGCCCCACCTAGCTCAGAAAGCATGCTGGGATGCTGCGGGATTCTGGTTCATCTCAAACCAATCAGGGGCCTGGGACAGACATTGCATAACCTGGTTTAACCCAAATCAGTTAAGTCTGATACTGTGTTCAACCAGGTTTATCTCAAACTGGTTTCAGCCATTTTCAAACTGGTTTATGCGCACTGAACATCTGTTCTGTTACAGGTTTAAGCCAGTTTCTGATCACTTAAACAAGTTTGTGTAATGTCTGTCCTTGGCGCAAATGTATAAAACCCCATATGAATAGGGAACATGCAACTGAATGATGTTGGAAAATGAAAACTAATACTCGTTGTAGGGACTGCTGCTTAACATTCTAAATTATACCAACTTAAGCAGACTTGAATAAAAATCTCTTAATTTTCAGGTGCAGCCAGAAAAATCCAAGCTGTTGGGTATTATCTTTAGCTAACTAGCTACTATTGATAAATGGGTTCATGAATAATTTAGGGAGTATACAACTTGCAGAAATCTTGTGGTTTAGGTCTAGCTGACAGTATCTCAACTAAGAGTGCTCAGCCCCTGGCCAGTGTTGCTCTCCAAGGGTACAGAAATTTGGCAGCATGGAAGTGGTGACAGTGTTAACTGCTGCAATTGGAAATATCAGCAAATTATCACAGCCACTGCTCCTCCACTGCTAAATTTCTGGACCTGTGGCTGGATGACAGTCCCACAGGCAGAGTTGGATCCAGTTCATGCAGAATTGGGTCCATAGACTAATCCCACGCACCATCCCCATGTGGGATCTGGTCCATGGTCTAATCCTGCATCACTCATTCTCCCCATGGAGCCTGAAGTTTGGGTGCCACTGCTACAGGCAATATTGGTCATTTAATCTCAAAGAAATTTCAGAGCTGAAAAGGGTCAAGTAGAAAGGCCATGAAAATTATTTAAAGTCCAGGGAGCACTGACATGAAAAAAAATCAAGATGGTATCCTTTGGAAGTGTGATAAACGAATATAAAAAAAAAAAAAGAATGGGATGGAGAATAGCATAAAGATTGATTAATGAACTTATGCTCTCCCATCTTGTAATACAAGTATATGTTGGCAGAAGGCCTTCTGCTTGGAGTGTATCAAGAGCATAAAACACCTGAGTGATCTCTGAATAGACTAATAATATAAGACTTTGCATAAAATGTAAGGAAGTTCTGTCTATGTTGAAAGTTATCTAATCAGGGTTGGCCAGCCCACAGCATGCATGCCACAGGTAGTATGGGCAGCATCTGTGCATGGCATGCAGCAGATTGAGGAAGGAGCAGAAAGTAGAGCTAGATTTCAAGCAGAGGAAGGTGATCGGGGTGGCTCTTAAGGAGGGCATGGAGCTTACCTCGTGTTGCATCTAATTAAACACCCACTGGTTTTAAAGTATACTGTTTATGTTGTTTAGCTTCCAAATAAGTAGATGGATTTCTGGCTGTGGAATGCCATCTAGCCGACCTTCATCATCTGTTTAAATAGGTTCTATTGCCCAAACTTGGCTTTAGCAGAGCATGTGGTACTGTTATTTCTGTCAATTTACACATCTTTCTCGATATTGTTGGAGTTACAGAAGAGAAAGATGTGAAAGTAAATAAAGGAAGGATAGATGTGATTTTGCAAGAATTATTGTTCTGGTTCACAATTTTCAAAGTTGTTTTGTTCTGTTCTGCTTTTTATTAAAATGCGAAGTAAAAATGACCTTTATGTTGTTATAAAGAGTTGCACCTTGAATTTCTGATATTTTTGTGACCTTGTCTGATTTACCTCTTCACATGTTTACAGCTATTCTTTCATTTACAAAGAGAACGTTCCTTTCCTGAACACAGAGCCAGATTTTATGCTGCTGAAATAGCCAGTGCTTTGGGCTATTTGCACTCTATCAATATTGTATACAGGTAAACAACATTTCTAAATTGTATTCTTGTGCTGCGTAATTATAAATGTGGCAACACAGATTATTGACTAAAACAACTGAATGCAATCTTGTTGTAGAGCATAACATAGATTTAATGATTCCTAATAAAACTTCTGACTACTGCTTAAGAATAGAAGACTGCCTCAACATGTTTAAAGATTTGTGTAAAAGTGACTGCTCATGAGTTTTATGTTTTTTAATGTAATTTCTTTGTTTTTAATAGGGATTTAAAACCAGAAAATATTCTCTTAGACTCACTGGTAAGTATATGTTTCTGATGTTCTGAATTATCCTTCTTACATGTAAGATCATTTATATTTGCTCAGCCTTAAATTTTTCTGTTATAACGGAATCTATTTGGTTTTTTTTCCTTTATAGGGACATGTTGTTTTAACAGATTTTGGGCTCTGTAAAGAAGGGATTGCTACTTCTGACACCACTGCAACTTTTTGCGGGACACCAGAAGTAAGTTAGCACCTTTTTGGTAGCCAGTCTTCTGCTGCTAAATGTTTGAATCAAATATTAATATTTTTGCTCAGTGTTTACTTTGCTAAATATTTAAAGCTTAAAAATTTGGAACCTAGAACGTCAGAATTCATGTAAGGGACACATTCATAAGGCTAACTTTGGAACTGAAGTTAAGACTTGATATACCAAATGCAACAAGTTACTACATTAAGCTGGTAGACACTACATAGCAGTAGACTAGCTTGCTGGTACTAGAACTTTTCTGTACTATTCTTGCCTACTTTGGTTCCATGGTACTGGAGTTTCTAGATCACTGGTTTCCAGTCTCTTCTACTCCTAGGCAGATCTCACTTCTAATCTGAGCCTGACTGCTGTAATTAAATTTGTGGGGCTTACAACTCCTAGTTTAGGAACCACTAACGTGGATCCTGAATGGACTTTCCATGAGACATGCACACTGTTTGGTGTCCAGTTTTTGATGCTCTGGTGTAAGATTTTTTTTGTAAGCTGTGGGGAGGGACATGAAAGATATCCTTGATGTTGAAGAATGAAATGTTTCCACTTGACTTTCCCATTTAGAAATCCTTCATCCATTATTTAAGCTCATGCGGGCACCAGCAGTTGGATAATGGCTTACTTGCCTTGAGACAGGAAATGCCACTGGCAAAAGGAGGCTGATTCTCTGCAGATTCCCATGTTGTGATTCCAGCTTTAAGCCAAGTTTTTATTTTTCTGCTTGGCTGGCTAGCTGAAGTTGAAGTTCAGTGACCTTTCTCTGAAACTTGTAAGAACTGTGAAGTCAGAAATGACAAATCAGCTTGTCAGTAGAGAAAATGCTTAATTCAAACTGGGAAACAGTTGCCTGATTCACATGCCAGCCAAATGTCAAAGAGATCAGTTTGCCTTCAGAACAAGGCAGATCTTTAATAATCTAGATAAACTAGTCTATTCATGGTAAAACATTATCTTTTATTGAAACAAGTGATTTACCATAACCAGACTAACTTTTTTTCCTTCTAGTATCTTGCCCCTGAAGTGATCAGAAAGCAGCCATATGACAACACAGTAGACTGGTGGTGCCTTGGGGCAGTTCTTTATGAAATGCTTTATGGGTTGGTATGTATTTAATATTCCCCCATTCAACTTATATCCACAGTTAATGACACCATTTAAAAGTTTTTAAAAATGTGCCTTCATCAACGAATAACTTGGCAACAGTTTGCCTTTTGAACTTTTGTTTTGCCTTTTGGCATCTAAATTGCAGTCCTCCAGCAAACTGTACCATTAATAACCCTGACTTGGTGGGGACTAGCAATCATCATCCAAGGGATATCATGAGTCATTTAAATCAGCATTGCTGCCCAGTAACTCATTCTAAACTAAACGTTTTTGCTAAATGTCAGTGCCAAAAACAGTCAAGTATTCTTTCACGAGCCTTTCCAATATTACCCTTGATTCTTTATTTCTTGTATTTTAAGAAAGCAATCTTACGTTTCAGCTTCGGTTTATTTTCTGTAACTGCTTGTACAACAGCTTGTTCTGTAGATCTCCTTTCCTCTACATTTCCTTACAAAATGCAAACCTAGGGTCCTATTCCTATATGAAGATTTATAGCAATGTTGGGACAGCTTAATTCACCCATGTATGTGCTCCCTTGGGCAAGCTCAATAAGAGTAAGTGTGTATGTGGTCTTCAGTGTTCGGGTGATAAGTTGCTGGGCAGAGCATATAAGATTCCAGAAAAAGCCAACAGAGAATTGGTCTCCTTATGTCCTAGATCTCATGTGGAGTAAAGGATTTAGCAGGGAGCGGACTAGGCATATTTTAAGTTGAAAAGAATAGCATCTACTAACTCTGTTTTTTCTGACAGAATCATTTTTTACCCAATCATCTGAAACTAATCTGCTGGCAGTAAGAAACTGCCCCATCCTATTGTTGGCTGCTCTGTGGACAATGTACTGAATAGCATGACATCCTAACCACATTTGTCTTGTTGTTTTTGTACAGCCACCTTTTTACTGCCGCGATGTTGCTGAGATGTATGAAAATATTCTTCACAAACCATTAAATTTGCGCCCAGGAATCAGTCTGACAGCCTGGTCTATTTTAGAAGATCTCTTGGAGAAGGACCGACAAAATAGACTTGGAGCAAGAGAAGACTTTGTATGTAATGACTTGTCCATACATTTTTCTGGAACTGCTTTATTAAAATGACACCCTCAGGTTTAGATTTGCAACTCAGCTTTATATGTAGGAGACGAGAGAAGAGAGCTGCTTTAAAAAAACACCTGTTATCACCCAAAAACCTTGAAGGAGAGGAGTGCAGAAACAGTTTTTTGCGGAACTTAATGTTCAGAGTTTGGCTTTGTTAGTACCTGTTAGCAAAGGAAACTCATTTCCTAGCATAGCATTCTCTTAGTTGGATTGATGTAACTGCTGTCTTTGCTGAAACAGGAAGAAAAGCAAAACAAAAACAGTTATTGCTCTGGTAATGTCAGCTTCATTGACCTGAAAAAATGCCACATTTTTTAAATGGGGGAAGGTGGACCAATAATATGGAAGCAGTTTTTCTTTGTTTGTTTGTTTGTTTTTCAGGCCTCTAAAATGGCATTAGATTAGCAGAAGGCATTTCTGGAAACTTGCCAGTGTTCCTTGTTAAGTTTGAAAAGGCTTAGAGAAGTTCTGAGCTGTCACGGGATGGTGCTTTCTCCTTTGCATTTCTAGGTTTGGCTAGTCCAACATGAGATTTCATAGGCCAGCACGGAAGTTCAGTTAAACTGCTGCAGCACCATTATTACATTTTTACAGCATGAAGTAAGTGAAGAGGCAATGATGTTTGGGAGGCATAGTGTTTACTGCTTCAGATATAAACAGAGGGTGTACTGCAGAGTCCTCTTGAATAAGTGCCCTATATTAACAAGTTTTGTTAACTGGAAGCAGGAGCATAAGTGCTATTTTAAAAACCACCTTGAAATGTGGTTTGCTTCAGATCTTGACTTATATTCTTAAGCAGAAAAATTATTTTCTCAGATAAGTATGATCATAAGAATGAATCGTAGAAAGTATCATAAGAATGATGCCATGTTGGGTCAGACCATAATATCTTGTCTCTTTGTCCCATCCATATCTGTTTTCTTATTTGTTCCCTGGAATTTCTTGTGCTCCCAGTGGTCTCCCTCACCTGAGGGAGGTTTGTAGTTCTCTTGGTGGATGTAGGCCTACCACTGCTTGCACAGAAAGTAGGCCTGTGTCTCAGTGGCACAGAACAGATGTGAATGAGAAGAGTCCTTATGCAGGAGAAGGGGACACATCAGTCTGGTTACACCCTTTTCCCCCTTACAACTTCCACTATTTAGAATACTCAGAATTCCTAACGTGAAGGTTGCAGTCCTCCTGTCATGCTTAATATATGTCTGATGGACCTATCGTGCATGAATTTGTCTAATTTCCTTTTGAGCCTTAGTTGTTAGCTTCTACGACATACAACTGCAATGAGTTCTATGAGTCAATTACATGCTGTGTGATCTGATACAGAAACAAGACAACACAAATATAAGCCCAATGTGCCATTAGTCTGTTTTATTATTCTTCTTAAAAGGTATGGATAAAACTTGATAGGGAAATATATTTTTGGACAGGCAGGCCAGGATATTTGAATCTGGTATAGTGGAAGGATCTCTGAAACAACTAAAAGCTTATCTTTGCTTCTTTATTGCAGCTTGAAATTCAAAGGCATCCTTTCTTTGAATCTCTCAGCTGGACTGACCTTCTTCAGAAAAAGATTCCCCCACCATTTAATCCTAATGTGGTAGGTGCCATTTGTCTTTTCAGATTATTCTTCTAAAATCTGTTTCAATAGCAACCCTCAGTGGGAAGAGAAGAACTGTACCTCATTGTGGCAGATAATAGCAACCCCAGAGGACTCAGTGTTGCTGACCATTTGAACTGCTTTAGTATAGGGGCTCTTAAGCCATGAGAGCTAAGAAACCATTTTCTCATTGAAAAGTCACAGGCAGCAACATGCCAGTAGCAAGCTGGCTGTCCTGTTATAGTAGTGCATCCACTTGTGATTAAAGTTGAAATTTGTGTAGCATAAGTACAGATATTGGGGGCTGATACCAATAGCTGATATTTAAGGAGGCATATTGGCTGATATCAATCTGATATCCTGGTAAGTCCAGTGTGGTGGAAGGGGAGCGAATGGGTGTGGGGGGGCAGACCAACACCCCCCACAGTGAGGGAGGGGGCAGGGGCAGGTGCTGCTCAGCTGAGGTGGGGGGGCAGGGGATGGAGCCGCAGCTCATGGGTTGGGGGGCAGCTCCCACCACGGCACGCACCCCAGGGGGTCTGGGGAGGGGTGTGTCCCCAGAAGTGCAGGGCACAGGGTGGGCTGAGCTGCATGGAGCTGGCTCTACGCAGGGCTTTTCTTGCCAGCGGCAGGGCTTGGAGCGGGTTCCAGTGGTTGGGGGAGGAGGCTGTGGCCACCCCAAATTTTGCTGCAGCTCTGCTCCCAGCCCTGAACTGCCACCGGCACAGCTTTCCTGGCACTTGGGTGGAGACTGGGCATTCAGCCAAGGCTGCAGCAGGCAGTGCCATGGAGCTGGGAGCGGAACTGCAATGGAATTTAGGGTGTCTGCAGCCTCCTGCCAGTGCCACTGTAGTTTGCTCTGGGCCCAGCCCCTGGCAACAAGAGCCCTGCGTGGTTCCAGCGCCACTCCTCAGCTGCAGCCTGCCCCAAGCTGTGTGGATCTGGGGGCACACACCCCTTTCCCCCTGCTCCTGGAGGGACCTGCCCCTCCCCACCCTGGCTGGGCAGCGCCTACCCCTCTCCCTCCCTCACCTCGGGGGGCATTGATCAGTGCTCAGCAGGCATAGATAGCCCCACGCCGGGTGAGGGGCTGCTTTTCCCATGCTCCATACGAGCTTGTAACCTGCCCCCATGGTCATCCTGTGGGCCCTGCAACGGCTCTGGGCTTGCCCACTGGGGCTATATGCAGCACGAGCAGCTGCAGCTCCCCCTGTCTGCCACACCAGGCAGTGTTTGCCGCTGCTGCCTGCCCGGAGCTTGAGTGGTGCCCAGCGCAGCAAGCAGGGGGCTGTAGCTGCTGCTGCCACTGCCATGCACAGCCCTGGTGGGTGAGCCCGGGGACGGGTTACAAACTGATGCTGAGCACAGGGAGAAGCAGCCCCTTGCCCTCCCCATGGCCAGCGCCCCGTGCTTCTGCCACTCGCAGCCCACCTGGGGTTGCCTGAGCCTGCTCCAGACAGTCCTGCACAAGCTGCGAGCAGCTGCAGCAGGGAGGGAGTGCCGGCCGCAGGGTAGGGGAGGGGCCGCATTACCCTGCACTCAGCACCAGCTCCTTCCCTGCCGGGGAGCAGGGAGTCGGGGCTGCATGCTGCCCCTCCTGTACCATGGGACTGGGGGTCACTGGGAATGAGCGAGGACACGGGGCCCACACCGGTGCCAGCAGGGCCCAGAGCAGGGTGGCAGGAGTTACAGGGTCCCAGTCCACAAGGGCTCTATGAAGCTGGGCCAGCTCCCCCTCTCCCCACTGGTGCAGCCCAGCCTGGCTCCACGTGCCAGCCTGCACCCCACTCAGGGCCCCACCATTGCTGGCCCTGAGACATTGGGACATTGGTCCTAAGATGGTGACCAGGAAGCGGGGCACCTGTCAAGGGGTGGGGCTACCCATGTGGCCTTCAACAGCTTGCTAAAAATGGGTAAGAGGCCCTTCACCTGAAATAATTTCCCGACCCTGGTTTAAATGCACCCATAGTCAGTTTATTCCTGTTCTTGAGTCAACAATGTTTTTTTTTTTTTAGCTTAACTTTTTTTGTGTGCTTGGTTTTAATTTTGTGACAATTTTTAAACTCATTAGTCCTTGTTTTGTTAAAATGATTAAACCAAACTGTTAAGCTGTCCATCACCACTACTAGTAGCCCTTTTCTTTCCAGATTTGAATTACTCCCCTGAATAAGGGTCTCCAGGATTAAAACGCTACATACTAACGATTTATGCTAGTGCCTTAGTACAGGGGTGGCCAATTTGTGGCACAGATGCAACCAGAGATTACAGGCAATCTGTGTATGTGGACCACTGCAGATTGGGGGCAGATGCAGAGATCAGAAGGCAAAGAGATTGTGTAGGGAGCACAGGACAGGGAACAGAAGGAGTAGTAGACAGGGCACAGGAAGATAATTGGAGTGGCATTTGCAGAAGGCCTTGGGGCTTAATTTGTGGCACACCTGCCAGAAGGGTTGGCCTTCACTGTTCCAAGACGCTGGTAATTCCCTGCTGCTACTTGTAATACATCACCTACACCTCCATTTTATTTGCCTTTCAGGCTGTATTGGTGTCTTGAGCCTGCAATCAAGTATGCCTGTCTTTTCACCTCCTTAGTTGTCTCCAATCAGTAACACCCAAGCCTAATTAGCAAGGCCAGTCTTTGAGGAACTCCAGTTGTAGTCTCCCTCCACACTTTTACTACCTTTATTTGCATAGCCCATCATCCTCTTTCCTCTTACTCAGTTCATTATTCATTTTATGGGTTTTTTCCCAATAATTTATCTTCCCATCTTAACTAATAATTTCCCATGTGACACTATCAAGTTATTTAAGTTATTGTGTATGTGTATATGTTTCTTTGTTGTTTGCCTTTTTGGGTTTTTTAAACTGAAGTCCATGTAATATAGATCTTCTGTATGTTCTTTATTTAGAGCAGTGGTTCTCAACCTTTCTAGACTCAACACCCCTCATTAGATTCAAGGCACTCTGGAAAATGCCAGCTCTTAGTTTTCACTTGTTTTTGACTACAGACAAACAATAGAGCAATTCTTCCGTTCTAATGAACTGACAGAGACCACAGCAGGTCAGAATATATCTAGTAGCATGGATATCAATTTGAAATCTCTGGGTTTATCTTGTGCATCATGTTTGCACTTGTAATAGTGGTAATATTGTGCAACACCCTTAAAAGGATTCCAGGGCATCCCAGGGCACTGCAGCATCCTCAGTGAGAATCACTGATATAGAAAATCTGTTACCTTTATCACAGAAAGGGATTGGGTTTTTCCGGTAAAACCATGCTTCATTTAATTTAATTTTCAATTTACCTTATGTAATTTACCTCCCCTGCTCATTAAATCTATTTACCTCAATCTATTCTGAAGCTCTGCAAGTATAACTGCAGTGCCACTGAAGATCATGTAGTGTCTCTAGATCACACTTCCCCTAATTGCAGGTTATTTTTTTTCCTATTCTACGACCCATTTTAAAATAATTATTTTGAAATCCTGGTGGCCAGTCCTGTGATTTTGTAAGCCAATCTTTCTGTGTCTGGCAGATCTGGATGTCCCCAACTTGAGCTCATTAAGTTCCCTGAGTGGAATTGTTTCTGCTTCTCTGTTCCCCTTAGTTATCCTGCTTTTACTCCGCCATTGCTGCAAAAATTGTCCTATTTTTCTTATTTGTATGGCCATAAGATCTTTTACTATATGGAAAGGAGGATTGTATGTTTGGGGTATTCATAAAATCTAATATATTTTTGTGGTATTTTTGATTTTTCCCCCTATTCTTATTTTACCCACACACTTCGACATCCAAGATTTGTATCTTGCTTGCTCCTCCTCCCCTTCCTGCCCACCCCTCCAACCATTCCTTATAGGAACTCTATTTATTGCTAATATTCTTTTTGGGAGATACTAATAATCCATTTTATCTCTGGAACCCTTTTTTCAGATTTTTTTTCTCGCTGCTTTGGTTACGTACTCAGTTCTTGTACCTTTGCTTTCAAGAAATTCCAAACCTCTTACATGTTGTAGTTGACTAGATAGAAGAGTTTACAGACTTAAGGACTTCATACTTTTTGAAACAAAACCATAAATTCACGCTTACTTTATCTTTCACTGTGATCCATGATCAACCTTGGATCAAGTTTGTTTCTATGACTAGCTCTTCTATTTGCCAATTCTAAGTCTAAAATAGAATCATCTCTCTTGATTCAGAGGTTCAACTATGACATCCAGAAACACATGGGACATACTGTTGTTATTAATATTTATTCTGTCTGGAAGTTAGTGCTGTTGTAAGAAACTATTCTCAGTAGTATTGCTTTAAAATATTTGAAGATGAAAATAAAAAGGAGCACATGGTTTCTGTACTTTTTTTGAATTTCTCTTCCAAAGCTTTAGGAAGCAGCACATTTTTTTTTTCTTCTGAAATTGTTTTATCAGACTTTGGTTTGTCCTCCTTTAAAAGTAATCACTCCAGGTTTTTGGCCTGCAATTTAGTTCAAAGCAAAAACTTTATAGGCATTTTTAGGGACTGCTGCTCTTTTCATTTACGGGAGGATTTAACTTTTAAGTTGAAATCTAATAATCTGTGCTTCCTAAAAAAACTACTTTAAAAATAGAAATGCCAAGTTAATATAACTAATAATTGCTCTCTACAAATCCATTCATAGCATTTGATGAAGTAAGCTGTACTCTCTCTCAGTTTATAAGCTATTACTCTGCCTTCTGCCTAATAATTGTTTGTTTATTATTTTTCTTAGGTTGGCCCAGATGATATCAGGAATTTTGATGCAGTATTTACAGAAGAAATGGTTCCGTATTCGGTTTGCATCTCCTCGGACTATCATTTTGTAAATGCCAGTGTACTGGAAGCAGATGATGCATTTGTCGGATTTTCTTATGCACCACCTTCTGAAGACTTGTTTTCTTAGGAGGTTAGGAATCGGTAAATGCCTCACAAATACAGATCTTAAGATGAATGAAAATGTTAGGGCGTAAACATATTCCAAAATATGTGTACTTAGTGCCTCATTTTATATGTAGGGTTAAAACTTAGGAACAGATTTGCTCTGCTGTATATGAGAAAATTGGGCATTTTGAATGGCTTTGTTTAGGATGTAAACTGTTACTCCAGCTGTATAGTATATTTTAAAAAGTTCTTTAGAAACTGTTCCTTACATTGATCTGTTTTTAAGCAAGAACACTGACTGACTGTTTCCTCCGGGTTTACATCTAATGCCTCTCCAGGATTTGGCTGTCTTTAGTAGCAGCAAACTTAGCACACTTATAAATGCCTTTGTAATTATTTACAGTGACTTATGTGCTTGAATTGTAACTATGCAACTGCCTTTTGTTACATCCATTTGTTGAAAAAAGATAAATGTTTTCCATGTTTCATCAATTTTTTAAAATGCAAGTTAATTACTTGACAGCACTTACCCTAAATTTTAATTCCTCATTTAACTGCAAGGATTCCTACAGAATGAAAAGTTGTTCACTTAAGACTTGTTTATCACCTTACTTATATTCATCATTACCTTACTCTGGAATTAATACATTTTGAGGTGTAAAGGACTGTTCACAAAACAGGCTGGCACAAACTAACCCTAAAGGTTTGGGAACATTACTAATTGCACTGTCTATAACTCACCTTTTCTATGGTGAAACATCTTATTGACAAATTTATCAGCATTAAAAAATATTCTTGGTTAAAAAAAATATTTTTTCCAAAGATTTGTCAGGCAATAACTTATTGCTACCTTTTGAAGGCAATCTTGCTTATGCCCTTAAAGAAGGGAAATAAATGGTGCCAAAAATTAGATTTGTTTAATTTCTTGTATGTATTTGAAATACTAATATATTCCAAATTAATTGTACCAATATTCATAGTTGTTTTGTCTTTCTCTATTTTAATATGTACCAATTCTTGGATCTTCACTTGACACTTGGGGGAAAATAGCTATTAAACTACCTTTTCAATTATTTCAGTAATGTGAAAATATATATGCTGTACATGGTGTGTGCTTCTTGTGACATATACACACACATAAATGAAATGCTAACACTGACCAACTTGTTTGAGACTTTAAAAAACAAAACAAAACACACGGAGCACAACTTGGAATCTGATTCCAGTTGTAATGTAGTTTCCTATAATATTGTTTTGTGATCTATGTTATCTGTATATAACAAGTTGTTTTTGTCTGCCACTAAATGTGTGGTTTTATTCACAAATGCATTTCAATGTCTCAGTAACTTGGTTATAAATTAATGCTTTTCAATGGAAATGACAAGCCATACTTGGAGTTTATCATTAGAGACACTTGAAATGCTTGTTGTTTAGAGGTGACACAAGTTGCTTTTTTAACAAAACATGAGTCAATAAAAGAAACACTTGTGTAATTAAAAATAGTTCTTTTTTAGACTACTGTATAGGGAAGTTGCAGAACTCGGAACTGAAGCTTGAAGCAAGATTTCTCCCCTACTTGCACAGTGATGAACTGGATATTGACAAACTGACACAGTGTCAGCAAGAGCAGATAATTGAAATGGTACTGGTGGGAAGGAGGGAGAATGGAGGAATCGTATATAATTCTACTGATTTTAATCTCTAGTTAACTCTTAAGATTTTTCTTAGTGGCCTTGTATAGCCTATGCTTCTGAAACTTAATTTTGGTGGATTTTATAGCATTGTATCAATCTAGAAGAGAATGCAGCTGAATGTGAAGAATTGGAGAAGAATGTGAAAAATCGGAGAAGTAAGCAGCTACATAGTCAGGTCTATCACCAGTGGATAAGCTGTAACTATAAAAATAGTTTCTCTCTAAAGTTATAAAGGATGGTCAAATACAGCAGCAAGCTCATCTTTCCTGGTTTTATACACATCTTTTTAACAAAAAAAAAAAAAAGAGATGGAAAGCTTCCTGCCCATGTATTGGGATTCAGGGCTGTGCAAAGCTTTAGTCACTGATTCGATTTCACCTGATTCAGTGGCTGAATCTCCAAATCGAATCAGGAGAACCTTTAATATCTCTGAATTGAATTGGAACCCTCCGAATCAATTTGGAAAGATTCAACAATAGACACAGCTTTAACAGATTTGGATATAGACACGGCTTTAAATGTTTTTTCTGCATACCTCAAGGTACTAGGTGGCTCATGAATGCTGAGATGGTGGGGTGGATGGAGTGCAGGGGACAGAAGTGCTTCTGGTCCACTTCTGGGTTGACTGGGGAGTGCGCTGGGGGGCCCTCCCCATGCCTCTCTGGCTTGGCAACTGGTGCCTTCTGGGCCTGGGAGGGACACCTGGGGTCCCCCCCCCCCACAGCCGATTGCCGAGCTAGTGAGGTGCAGGGGGGCCCCCAGCGTGTTCGGCAGCGGACCTGGAGGTACTTCTGGTCCACTTTCAGGTTCACCATTGAGCGTGCTGGTCTGTCTGTGTCCTCCCCCCTGCCCTCCTGTGGGATGCTCCACCTGCCCCAGCATCTCAGCATTCACAGCTGCACCTGGTATCTTGAGGTATTTAAAGTTTTTAAAAACATTTAAAGCCGTGTCTATGGTCGAATTGCTGATTCTCTGAATCAGCATCAAATCTTCAGATTCAGTTTCAGCCAAATCAAATTGGGGACAGTGATCCGAATCAATGAATCGAATCACTGTCCCTGATTCAGGCTGAATCCAAATCAAATATGGCCTGTTTCACACACCCGTATTGGGATTTCTTCACACTTTTTGAAAGACTAATTTGATATAAAGTATTTTGCATATACAAATATGCTATAAGTGCCAAGAATTGTATGAGGGGTTTAGGTTGTAGCTGTGTTGGTCCAAGGACATAGGCAGACAAGGTTCCTTGGGTGAATTTGATATCTTTTATTAGACCAACCCAAATAGTTGAAGAATATTTATTTATTAAGCAAGCTTTCAGATTCAAAGACCCTTTGTCAGGCTAAGAAATTTTCAGTAGTTGGTGTGTGCCCTTCCTGGAAGAACTGTATGACTAACTCCAGCTACAGTAGGGGTGGGCAATTATTTTGGAGGGAGGGCCGCTTACTGAGTTTTGGCAAGCTATTGAGGGCTGCATGTCAGGCAGCCAGGGGTAGATAAATATTAATTTTTGAAATTTTTCAGGGGCCCCACAGGCCGAGTAGAATGGCCTGGTGGGGCTGCATCTGGCCCATGGGCTTCATTTTGCCCTTCCCTGAGCTACATGCTGCCCAAACATAGCATGCTTTACAGCAATCCAAGTGCTACCTTTCAACTTCCACATAGATTTGAAAACTCAGGTTAACCACAACAAAAGTCCTTGGAACGGAATCTAGCCTTTGGACACTTCCTTTCCTGTCACTCATTTTAATTGTTTTTCTGCTTAAGTGTGTGTAATCTCCAAAATGATCCAGCTGGCTGTTGTAACACTTTGTTACATTTTCTAGCTAAAAAAGAACTAACTATATAAGGAAAAATGCTTAAAACTCTACATAGTATTGTTAAAGTAGTGGGGTTTCTTTGTATATACAATAATTTCATAACAAACTTTCTTGTTATACGTAGGAGGATCAGTAATGGTGCTAGTAGTCCTATTCACAGGGCAGCTAATCATCTTGTCTTGGTCTTCAGCAAGCTCTAAGGGTCCCTCCAACAAATAGCTTAGGTACAGGTGCAAAGTGAGTGTCAAAAATGTGATCTAGCCTAACATTTAGGCCTCACCTTTAACTTTAGAAAGCCCAGTGTCCTTCACCACAACCACCTCCCCTTCCTTCTGAGAAATTTGTCTTCAGCAGAGTAGTGGCAGTGTTAATTGCTACTCCCCAGCTGCTAATTTTTCCAAATCATTTCCTGTCATGTAATGTCACACCCCTGTATGTCAAACCTGTGTTGAATCAGGCCCGTGGAGTGGCCCTGTACTACTCATCTGGCTTGTGAGAACGAAAAGTTGAGCGCAACTGCCATAAATCAATCTGCTGTTCCCCTCTTGAGAGAGCTTGCCTTTGGGGCTTACTAATTTGAGTCCCCCTTCCCTTCTCTTTTTCTGGGGAGAGCATTCAATGGGCCCTTTGCCTTTGGGACCATAGAAGAAGTTGGGGATGATGCTTACCACACTACTTATTCATGGACCTGTTGCTTTGGCATGGAGAAGAAGCAGAACAGTGAGAAATGGTTGTCTCATGCCTTCTGCTTAATGCAAAGTTTTACACCCACAGGCCATGTCCAGATGAGCGCAGGCATGCAGTATGTGGTGCCATGCACTGCACATTCACGCGTTCTCCAGACTGCTACCTTCCAGTGAGTGGCAGGGGGGTTGACCCCAGGATATCCTGGGATCAAAAAAAAAAAAAAAAAAACCCACGTGAGGGGGGGGAAAAAAGCTGGCCGACGCATGTGGCGGCAGTACACGCTGCCCAAAACTGGAGCCTCGCTCTGGCTGCTGGTCAGGCTCCCATCTGCAGGAGCACCATGGCTGCAGCTTCCCCAGACCCCCAGGTAAAGCTGCCCTCCGCTGAGAGACCCTGCTGTGCGCCGGAGCGTGTGGCACCGGCGTTCACCTGGGTCAACCAGCAGCAGCACAAGGTGTCCCGTAGTTCTCTCCAGGGAACCAAACATCAACACTCATCTGGACATGGCTATGGTGTCCTCTCTTATTATTCAGCACATGGCACGTGAAAGTGCTTGGATGAGAGTGTGTGTGGAATATTAAAAAAAAAGAAAAAAAAGAAAAGAAAAAGGCAAGGCCTAGGGAGAAGCGCCTCCATAGGATGGACATACTTTTGTGCACTGTGAGGAGAAGATGGTGTTTGTCATGTCAGCAGAGGTGTGATGGTAGGTTTTTGCCAGGACCCAGGAGATGCCAGTGTGTTATGGGATGTTCTATGCTGGATGTCAGACAAGGCGACCTCTGCATAACTGTGTGAGGGGGAACCCTGGAGTAGGTCCTTGTCTCATGAATGGTTGGGCTGATGCCACTGCCTTCCTCCCCCTGCCCCAAGCATCCTAGTGTGCTGGACCCTGGCTATAGCCCATGAGCACTGTGCTGCCTGCAAGACTCTCTATTGTTGCTCAAAGCCAAGGAATTAAAACTGAAGTTGGCAGGAAGTGGAAAATTCAGTGTCGCCTGTAGTGCATGATGGCTCATCATCCCTGTGGGCGGGAGACCATTGCTTTTAATCTGCAGCTACACCTCTGGGCCAGCTGTGGGGGGGGGGGCGCTATGGTGCCAGGCCTGCAAGCTGCTCCTGCTCTGGCATGAGGGGGTGGGTGAGGTGGAGGGCAGCCTGGTGCCTCAGTACCCCTCCCATCTAGGGGTAAGGTGCCAGCGTGGGGAGGGGAGGCGGTTTCCTCTCAGCCAGTTCTAGTTTTCCCTGTGGCAGCGCTGTCCCAGGCTCCTTGTTGCTGTCTCGGATCCTGCCTCCTGTGAAGCGGGGTTGAGGTGGCCGTGTGGCACGGTCACTGTTTAGGGCCAGCAGCAACTGTGAAGGGGACAAGCTGCTTGGTGTTTGCACAGCACATACCTGGGAACAACCTACCCATTTCCCTTCAGGCTGTAGCCCAGCCCTATTCCCATGTTTCTTCCTCCTCCCTACCCCCCTGCAGCTGTGCGGTGACCCCACATGCAGGGGAAGAAGCTCTGTGTGGGCAGTGCAGGCTGCAGTGGTGGTGCTGCATGTGGGTGTAGTTAAAAGGATGTGCATGACTCAAATTCAGCTGAACATCATCCATTTTTCTTGAGGTTTTAAGTACCAGAACAGCCTTGCAGTTCACGTGGCAGCAATTCCCAGTTCCTCGTGTGCTGTGCTTTTTGCAGTCTCTCATATTTCATGCCTTTTCTTCATATCCACAGATCCACAGGTATTACAGAGGGTTTTCCACTGTACAGCTTTACCCTCTGACAAGCCCACAGATTCTGTCCTTGGAGCCAACAGCTGACCCTAGTTTGTTTTTTTTGAGAATTTAAGTAGTGTCCCAATTTGGCAGTCTGCGCAGGGTGCATTTCATTGTCTACAGCAGCAGCATCAAACTGGTTTGGGCCCCTGGACCTGATATGGATTGCAGGACTGCTGTAAAGGCAGTGGTAGAGCAAGCAGCATGGGGGAGGTACAGGAGTTAATGCAGCTGTTGCTCATCCTCCACTGCCAAAACATATCCCCAGCTAAGCTCCATGCCCCAGAGTTTGGTGACAGGCCCTGCTCCCAAATTTCCAATCCATCTAAAAACCCTGCAGGTCAGATCCTACCTTTGGGCCATATATGTTATGTGTCTGGTCTAGGAGATCTGTAAGGTAGCAACATTAAACATATGTACAAAAGTACTCCAAATTTTAGTGTAAACTTCATTTATTAATGTCTTAATAACAAATAAATACATTAGTGTTCAGAATAGATCACTTCTCTTTATCCTATTAAGCCTGTTGACATTTCTGTAAAAGTCAGACTTATAACATTAGTGGACCTGGATGCATATTTGATAGAGAAAAGGCACTTCTGGAGCAGGCTTATTCTAAGCCCATGACAGCCTGGTCTGACTACCTGAAGCTACCAGGTAGCTGAAAGCTGAAGATCCAGTAGAGCTTTTGTGATTTGAATACTTGAAAGTTATTTCCTCTTTATGTTGTTAAGTTTATATATAATGTATTGGTATAATATATTTGTGGATAATATAAACCAAATGAAGAGTATAAACACCTTTTCCTATGGGGCTTGCAAATGCCTATCATTGTCTTGAAAAATGTATGCACGTTCTTAACTTCAGTTAAATGTTAGTCATTCATTTCCCTGGTATTTAGTTTAAGATGCATCCTCTTTTATTCACAGTCCAAAGGAAATCCATTTTGTATAGAAAAGCTTATCTAATATCTCTCCCAACTCTATTTGGTCCAACAAAAGATTTACTAACTAATCTTGCTATTACTCAAAAACATAATATTAAGCACGAGCATTAAGTATGTGTAAGATCAGTCTCTAAATTAGGCAACATATAGGAAATGAGAACAGAGCAGGATATTGATTAATATTTGTTCATTCAATGTTGAGTTTCATTTGGTATGAAAGTTGACTGATTATTACTGGTTCTTCACATTAGTCATGGCCTAGTTATTGTGAAGAAATACTGTGATTTATATATATATATAATTGTTGTAACTATTAGTCACAATCTTCTGCTGTAGAGCCTTTTTAGTCTCTTCAGGTTTTAAAAATAGGTTTATTATTAGCTGATAATTTATATTAACAGTGTAATATAACACTTGACTTCTTTGAATGCAAGAGACTTTCCATTGTAAAGGCTCTTTAAACAAAAATCTTTCTAAAGGAACTGCATTGGTTGTATAGCGTGATTGAAGGTGGCAGTATTTTGTTTTAGTTTCCTACTTCCATTTTTAGGGGCATGATGTACTTGTTATATGTGTTTCTATCCTTACTTTTTATTATTATAGCATTCCTGATGTCCACTGCCAGTTCTCTCACTGATGATTTATAGTCATTTACCTTTTAATAGGCAAGCAAAAAACTTCCCTAGAAGATGAGTCCAGAACTTCTGAAAATGAAGGAGGTTGCCCTCATTTACCTTGATAGGAGTGGTGGCCTTCAGAAATTGGTGGATGATTGCAAACACTACAATGGTACCATGGATTCAGTAATTTTTTTCTATGCATATTGATAAACTAAGCAAACACTATTTTAAATTCATGTGCTCTGAGAGACTTCTCTGTTCTCCTACAGACTCAAAGCAAAGTTATGCTGTTTATCGATTCTTAATTTCAGTTAACCCTTCTGACATTACTGAATTGGATGCAGCTCTTGGAAATCAAATTTTGCATGAACCCCTAAAAGCTGCACAGATTTTTCAGTCAGTAAGTAATGTACAACTTCACAAAAGCCAAACATACTAAATATTTTAAACCATGTTTTCCTTTACAAAATATTTTTTTTATTTTCAATTACAGGTGTGTTTCATAGCTGTTAAAACCTTGTCATTAATTGAACAATTACAGACAGAGGCCCAGGTGAATTTGCTAATTTGTTTGGCTACACAGATAATTTCTAAAGCAATATTAATTTGTATTTACAAAGGGGGTAGAAGGACTGGTATTAACTTTTTCAGTTTTCATTTTTCACTTTGGTCCAATATTTTCCCCAATATATGTAAAAATACTCAACAATTTTTATGCAGCCCTATTCTGATTATCATCCAGTAGATAAATATGCTTCTGCTCTTTTTAACTTATTAGTGTATATTCAAGTCCAGGGACACATTAATCTGCCATGCAGAGTTTGTACATGCAAGTGTGTGCCGTACTTTTTTTTTTAAATGCAACTCTGTCTTTCTTATTAGATTAGTATAGTGCTGAAACCAACACACTTACCTTCTCTGCCAAGTTATGTCCTCAGTCTTTGTGAGTTTCCATTCAATTACATGTCTCAGAGATTTTACATGTCAGAGGGAATAGTGATTGCAATGGGAATGGTAACAAAATATACTCAAGGAGCAAGATTCCTTTGCTCGGAAGACAGCTGTCCATTTTCTGAAGGTAAAGAAATGTAAAAGGAAAGATTCAAAAGGTTCTCTTGATTAGTTCATTAACTCATTTCTTAGATTAACAATTTAAGAAAATGCTATAAGGAGAATTGTAAATCAATATTAAATTTTCATCTCATTTATGTAGAGGAAATGTATGCCAAGGACAGTTCTAATGTAGGTAGAACAAGACCACTTTTCAGTACCCAGGTCTATGCTGGAAAGTTCTTGATGGTTTATTTAAAGCAGCAAACCCTTAGATGAAAGCAAATTCATATCAACTAAACTATTCTTTTCCTAAGTCCCTTGAAAGAAATAAGCTGGTAGAGGCCAACCTTTCAGGCAGGCATGCTACATATGGGCTTGGAACCCTCCCCAGTGCCACTCCAATCCCCTTCCCCTACTCAAGCTGTTGCTCTGTTTTCTGTTCCTTGCCCTGTTCTGCCTGATCTGCTGTTCTGCTTTCTGCTCCCTGCCTCATTCTCCCTGCCTAATCTGTTATTGTACTGTCTGTTCCCTGATCTGTCCTCTCCCTATCTGCTGCATCCACACACCCACGCTGCCTATGTCACTTGTGGCACCTGTCCTACCACAGGTTTTCAGGGTTAAACACCCCTAAAATAGACTCTGATAGCAAAAGGACTTTTTTCCTGGTATTTTTTGTGCGTCTGTGGTAGGGTTCTCTGTCAGTGTAAAAATACGGTAAAGAATCACACCCTCAACTCCTAAAGGACATTCATCTCCTGGCAAATGCTTCCAGAGTAGACCTGGCTAGCGTTACACTCCTACTGATATGGGCTGACTAGATTACTGTGAAGAAATCCACTCTGGTTTAGGACTGTTTTTCCTGGGATAATTGCTCTGAGTAAAGTTATTTTGGTGTTGAAGTCTCTGATGGAACAAGCCCTAAGTGTTTTGTTTTGTTTTGTTTTGTTTCCATTTACAACAGTAGTGACTACACAGGTGTAAAGCAAAATTGATTTCCAGTATTTGGATATAAACTTGGAGACCCCATCTATTTTTTTATTTTATTTTTTTTATGCCACTCATAGGAATTTGCTCGTCTCATTTTTTCTCAGTCAGGTCAGCAGGTTAAGAATATGTAGTTCTGCCACCCAGTGGTGAAACGATAATAAAAAAAAATAAAGATACCATACATAACTTAAGTAGCAGCAGAGTAGGTTCCAGGAAGCATTGAACATGAGACAAAAGTATTTTGGAAGCGTACAATTTGAGAACTCCTGACTTCCAGTTCAATATTTTAACTATTCTCTTCACTCTAATGAAGGCTGTGTCCTATTTTTAAATTACAAGGATGTTTTCAGAGCTTATACTTGACATGTATTAAGCTACATTCAAAATCAGTTGGGGGTTTTAAGTAACTTGTGTTGGAAATTTATGGCAAAATATGAAGAACTGATTGAATGTTTTTTATTAGGATTTAAATATATAAGAGTACATCTACCTGGAGCTACAGAGTCTGCCACAGTGAGGAATGATTTTGTGTGCAGCTTGTGCACCTCACCACTGCATGAGGACATGAAATTTAGAGTACTTGGTGGTGAGAACTGCATCATTTTATTTCTAATTCACACTTATATTTTTACTTCTGTTACATTTCTATGTACTTAAGTTATTTTGAGATGCAGCAAAGTACCTGTCCTACGTAATGTAATTTTCTATGTCTTTGTTTTGAAAGATAAACAGTTGGTTGAAATGATTGATACAAAGGCTCTTAGAGCTTTTCAAGCATACTTCAACAATAAGCTGTATTTCAGGATTCAGTCTTTTACAGTTTTTCTAAGAGGTAAGTAAGCTGTATGTTAATGTGCCTCACTATGAGACTGTGAGTTATTCGTGTTCCTTTTAACAAATAGCAAAAATTAGATTGCTGATCTCTGTTGTTTCTTTCTTCCTCCTTTCTACTTCTGTTGGTCATGTTGTATCACATTAGGACAATGTTTTTGTAACATCCTTCCTCAATCTAGTTATTTTCTTAAAGGATTTTTCCCCATGATCTCTGTTTTTTGGGGTTTCTAACTTCTATCACAAACAATAAACAACATTAATTTATTTAGATATAAAAGATCTAATTTATTTGTATAAGATGTTTTTCTGGTGTTCTTATTTTAATTTTAAATTCTGCTTTGGTATTTGTTATCCAGCATCTACATATTTTTTTTATTTCTATTTTGTAAATTTATTTTTAATCATGAACCATGCAGCTAAATGCTAATGTTGCACACACATGGTTACAAAATAGAACTTTTGGGTCAGATACTGGGAAGTCATGAATACTGTCTGTTCCACAGACTTCAATGGATTTTGAGGGCATATAGCATCTTACAGGCTCAGCCTCATTATTACATTACACAGCAAAAGCACCAAAAGGGGACATTGATTTTTGAATGAAATATCTTTGGGAACCATCACATTTGTGGGAAACATTACATGTGCATATTTTTGCATTGTCTTCTAGTCTGTTTAGTCTGGATCCTCCCCTTACCCAAGGTATTTTGCCATCACATTTACAGGGTTGTCACTGACAGTAACACTACAAATCTCAGAGCAAAATTTGAGTGTACAAGCAAAGATAACAGCAGAATCTGTATGCTCAAAAGAGAATTCTTGAATTAATTCATCTAATCCATCATTTACCTGGTGCCCTAAATTTAGAATTTTCTGTACAGTTGCATTCCTAACTCGTGTGGTTGAGCTGAAATAGCCCTATTGTTTATTTCCAAATAAATTATTTTTCTGATCTCAACCATTATTTTAAAATATTAAAAAATGCTTTTTCCTCACATTCTCCAACCTTTAAAGCTTTGTATTTTCTAATAAATCTCCATATTTCCGTGGATATATTTTCTTTCTAGATGAATTGTCCAACAAAGTAAAAATAGGAAACAGATACAAATTTATAGGAATTCCAGCTTGCGTACAAAATGGCCCACAAACTATAGTATGCATCGAGATCAACAGTATACAGCTCTATACTCCCAAAGGTAAGTGTTTTACTGTCTAAAATTTAAATGGCTAAAAACAGATCATTACCTTGTTAGAGTCTGAATTGTTGTAAATCCAAAAAGCATCTAGTTCTTCATTAAGTTCTCTGCTAGAAGAACTTTTGTGATGTAATCCGTCCAATGTTAATGTTTCAGTTTTAGGAATATGTCTATTAAAAAGATATCCTTTGTTTCTACTAGATCCTTCTCATATCAGTGACAATTTTAAGTACCTGCTTTCACTGACTTCAAATTCATGCTGGAGGTTTTCAGCCATACTTGCCAATATATTTGCTTCTCAAGTTGTTCCACCAGGCACTTATAATACTCTCAAGCTGTCTATGTTGCTGAGTCTAGTACAGACATGTGATGAAGATACTGAGACAGCAGGTTATCTGGATCTTTTGATTGCAACAAGTGACACTCTAATAGTAGACAGGTAACTTAATTAATTTCTTGTTTTACAAATAACGTAAACTTGAAATAATAATTTAAAAAATCATTATACCAGAAGGATAATGTTGGCTTATTAATACACAAAACCCCCCCACATTTCTGTATAATCTTGAATCCTCTTTTGTTTTTCATCAGTTTGTCTATTCCTCCGTATTATACTGGTGGGAGAGGAAAATGGCAGAAATGCCATTACTGCATGTAAGTCCATGGGTTAGATTTAAAAATTGGTTTTTAATAAATAAAGATTTGAATAGGCAGTCTATCACTATCTCACCAAGTTTTTAAGACTGGACCCACTTAGATGCCAAATGACAACTTTCTGAGATCAAGAAGGACAAGCTGTGGTTACATGCATACCTCTCAGCCTAATGTCAATTTGCTGATAGCATTTTTTGTTTGTTTTTAGTCAGGCTTTTTATCCTGATGTTCACTAGTTAAGTTATTGAACAGTGGGAGCAAGGTCTGAATTGCTGCTGGCATTTTTATCGCTATAGGACTTTTTGGGGGGTTTTTTGACCTGGGCAGTTGACAGCAATTAAAAACACTAGCTTTATACACCAGCATGCCCACTCTTGCGATCACTGGTTGAGCTGAACTGATGGTTGCAGGTATAGAAAATCTTAGACAAAAAAAACCCTAGCATAGTCATCTCTTCAGACATATCCTGTTGTCCTGTAGAGCATCTGCAATACCTTTGCAATTATGCAAAATGAATAGAGCATATTTTCCACTGTGCAGTTTTAAAATCACTTTTTCTCAAGTCTGGTTATATTTCTTTCATCAGAAAAGGATACAAACCTGGCAAGTATCAACTTTTTGTTCAGTCATTTCAGTTGTATCTTTTTACGTTTACCCTTTGATAAAGGGTTAAAACTAGAACAGACTTAAAAACATGCAGACAAAAGCCAAGCATGGAAAGATTAAAACAGAAAGGATCTGTTTTCCAGTGATTTAACAGCAAGTGATAAAGAGAACAAAAACACCTGTTTAATAATAAAAATAGGAATATGCTAATTGATGTTTTTGTAATGTCTTGTACTTGCATGTAGCACTTTACAGCCCAGCCCTAAGGGAGCTTACTTGCTATCTGTATTAGATAAATATAGGCAGGAAGATAAAGTATCTGAAATAAATCCGAAACCCTCTCTTCATGCTTTTGTATACGGAACTACCCTTTTGTTTCAAATGCCATTAGACTCCTGATTCACATTTACTGTCCTGTCATAGCATGCTGTTTATTAATACTAGAACGTATCCTGCCCTCACCTTGTACAGACACCAGTAACCTTCAGCATAGCAGAATTCACAGGGTTCCCTTGAATGGGGGAGGCACAATTTGAGATACTCACTCATAGGGGTATCCTGAGCCTGGGCCCCTCATCCATATCAAGGGGAAGCACTGGGGGATGAAGTGGATGAAAGCAGGGGTAGAGTTTTCAGTTCCACAATTATGTAGATTTGCAGGCCTTTCCACATTTCTAACAAAATGGCCAGGAGAACTCTTTCAGTAGAGACTTGATCTGGCAACTTCTGAAGTCAATGGAAAAGTTCCTGTGGAATTTTGTGGGGCAGGATCAACATTATAAACTTGGGGTTGAATTACCCTAAAACTATTCATTCCACAGCCCAAATGTTGCTATCTTAGACCAATGCAAATAGAATTAAAAGCTTATTGTTCTTTGTGTAGTCTAGTCAATGAAACTAGAAAGGAACTATTAAAGATAAATTGGAATAACTGTTTCCAAATAAATGTCCCTTTCACAGTCATGTACAAGAAACTGTAGATTTTAACTGGGCTCAGAAATATTTTAAACTCCTATAAAAAGATTTGATTTTGTTCCATTTTTCCCTTTCTGAATGATACTTCATTTGAAAGATGTAGAGCAACCTTTGTTTTTTTTAGTTCTGAGACTTTAAATACAGTGTTATTATGGAATAGTAATATATTATTGCCTTTTTGCAAAGGTAAGACAGTAACTGAACAGCAGATATTGAAAATTGTTGACCGAACTACTTTATTTCCCAGGCTTTTGAATTATAGCATTTGCCTTGTGCCTCGGGGCATACGACACCCACCATCTAGCAACATTTTTCCTACTGTGTGTAAAGCTAAGCATGGAACTGGAACTGCTAGTATTCAGGCTTGCAGTGCTTTGCTGGCTAAAGGCGGTGTATGCTTCATCGGAGAACTATCTTCATACAAGAAAGATAAACTTGAACTTCTGCAGTCAGGTAATCTCTCAGTAGATGCAGTGTCTTTTTACCAATGTGAGAGGAGAACTTGCAGTCTGAGGGCTGCATAGGAGAGGTAAGTAGGGATGAGCAGAACCATGTAGGTTTACACAATACTAAATGGTGATGAGAAAGTAAATAGTGATTTGTTATTTACTGTTTCTCACAATACAAGAACTAGGGTCACAAAATGAAACTAATAGGTAGTAACTTTAAAACTAACAGAGGGAAGTTTTTTTCACACAGCGTGTAATTAAAATGTGGAACTCACTGCCACCAGGTGTTGTGGAAGCTGACAGTTTAACCAGACTCAAAAGTTGTATTGAAAACATTCTTGGAAGAAAGAGCCATTAGTAGCTATTGCCTAGCCTCTGAATTGGAACGTCTTAGAGATCATAAATCTCAGCTACCCACTTTCAGCTGGAGGCTGAAAGAGAGGAACAGTGGAAAAAACCCTAGTCATACCCAGGGTTTTTGGTTGTAGCCATGTTGGTCTAAGGACTTGGGCAGGCAAGGATCTTTGGGTATGTTTCATAGACATTAGGGCTGGAAGGGACCTCAGAAGATCGAGTCCAGCCCCCTGTCCAAGGGGCAGGAAGTAAGCTGGGGTCATAGGATCCCAGTAAGATAAGCCTCCAAATTTCTCTTGAAGGCATTCAATGTAGGTGCATGAACCACCTTCAGTGGCAGGCTATTTCAGACCTTGGGGGCTCAGATAGTGAAGAAATTCTTCCTTATGTCCAGCCTGAAACAGTCTTGCTAGAGTTTATAACCATTTGACCTTATCATCCCTTGGAACGCTCCAGTAAACAATCGTTCCTCCAGATCCTGGTGAACACGCCTGATAAACTTATAGGTGGCCACTAGATCGCCCTTGAGTCTGCGCTTTTCCAGGCTAGAGCCCCATAGCTCTCAGCCTGTTGTCGTAAGGTCTGTTTTCCTGACCTCTGATTATGCACGTGGCTCTTCTCTGGACTCTCAAGCTTCTCCACATCTTTTTTGAATTGTGGAGCCCAAAACTGGATGAAGTACTCTAGCTGCAGCCTCACCAAGGCCGAGTACAACAGGAGAATGACGTCCCAGGATTTGCTTCAGTAGCATCTATGGATGCAAGCCAGTGTTTTGCTTGCTTTACTGGCCACAGCATCACATTGAAGGCTCATATTCATCTTGTGGTTGATCATGACCCCCAAGTCCCTTTCATCCATAGTGCTAACTAGTGTAGCACTGCCAAGCCTATAAGGATGCTGCAGGTTTTTCCTCCCAAGGAGGAGAACCGTGTATTTTTTGGTGTTGAACACCATCAGGTTCTTGTCCACCCAATTCTTGAACCTGTCAAGGTCAGCCTGGATCGCCCTCCTGTCCTCAGGTGTGGATGCTTTACCCGAGTTTGGTATCATTGGTGAACTTGGCCGGCCTGCTTCTGACTCCAATGTTCATATCATTAACGAAGATGTTGAACAATATAGGTCCAAGGACAGAGCCTTAGGGGACCTCACTGGTCACAGGGCACCATGACGATTGACTTCCATCAACCACCACCCTCTGAGTTGGATCACGGAGCCAATTTCCAATCCAGCGGTGGTGGACCCGAGGCCGCAGTTGACCAGTGTTGCCAAGAGGTGATCATAGGATACCAGACTGATGGCTTTTTTAAAGTCAAGATATATGATGTCAATCTCCTTTCCCTTGTCCAGGTGATAGGTCACCTGGTCATAAAAGTAAATGAGATTGGTCAAGCAAGACCTACCCACAACAAACACATGCTGGATATCTCTCAGGATGTTGCCATTGGCCAGTCTGTTGAGAATGGCCTCTTTAATAATCTTTTCTAAGACCTTCCCCAGGATAGGGGTCAGGCTGATAGGCCTGTAGTTTGCCAGATCCACTTTCCTCCCTTTCTTGAAGATAGCTACCACACTGGCCTTCTTCCAATCTTCAGGCACTTCACCAGAGTGCCAGGAGTTCTCAAAGATGCGCCATGATGATACCTTTTATTAGATCGGCTCTCTGTTTCCACCTCTGCCACTGTGTGACAGGGAACTAGGCAAGATGGACCTATGGTCTGACCCAGTAAATGGCAGTTATGTTCATATGTTTAAACTGTTGAGATTATCCAGCTTCTAAGGAAGATGGGTGTAGGTACACTAAGGGATTTCAATGTCTAAATGAAAAACTGCATTCTTCAAACCCCTTACTTGGTCGCTCTCCACCTCTGGGCTTGTTTGTGCTCAACGTAAAAGTTCCTCTGGCAACTACAGATGTGATTTTGTATTGGCCCAGAAGCACCTCACCTTCAGCAAGGCTCAGGACTCCTCCTTTACAGGAGTCTTGCACTGAAATAAGTCATTACAAGACTCAGCACTTGTGACACCTAGAAGTCCCTTACTAGATCTGGGACCTAACACATGCAACACTAAGAGACCCTGTAAATCCTGTCAGCAACCTATTCCCAAATGCTCTTGGAAATCAGCATTTCTCCTTACCTGTTGAGAAAGTAACAGTCTCTAGTGCCAGAGAATCTGACCTGCCAGACGAGGGGAAAAAAAGTGGCTGTTAATATAGAGCTGAAAAAGGTTAATGAGATTTCTATGTGGACAGATCTTTCAAAAGTAAGGCATATGGATTGTTTATAACAGGAGAACTGCATAGCGTATTAGAGTCCTAGAAAACTGTCTTATGCAGGATACAAGTCCCAACAATGGAAAGCCTTTACTCAATTATCCCTCAAATTGTATTTGTGAGCTGATAGAAGCTAAGCAAATTTTACCATGTAGTGACAATAGTTTGTTTCAGGAGAAGCCGACTCTTGAAATGAGATGCACAGTTGTCTCTCTCACAGCTCTTTCAGTTTGAACAAATCAATATAGCCTTACCTGGATTTTGTTTAACATCCAGGCAGAGCAGTGGCTAGTTAGATTACTGGTACCCTGGATTGTTCTGCTGCCTTATACTAGGTAACTGTGCCAGTTTTATCAGGTTTTTTTGCAAAATGGGCTAGGTTTTTCTTTTTAAAGTTTAGTCCTAGCTAGTAGTCTGATTTAGCTTTTGTCCAGCACAGTTGTTTATTTGCATTTTAAGTGTAATATAATTTTGAATTGAGACTCTTTAATATTGAGCCAAATTTTGCCTTTTGATGCAAGTAGCGCCCAATATGATGAATTGTTTTCGAATTATGTAATAATCTTAACCTGCTTTGTATGGGTTTTTTTTTTCCTTGCATGAACAATGTTCCATTTTTATAATTGCACTTTGTTTTTGTTGCTTGGAAGAGATTAACTTCCCTATAAAAATAACATGTAATTATGACTATCCTGAGATTCTGCATTTGGATTTGGAGATTGGCAGTTGAACTGTTGTCATTTAAAGAAGTAAATATTGTTTGGCTTGATTTAGTGCTGGAGAGCAGAACAAGTACAATAGTCATTCCTGGAAAGAAATATGGAGAAGATGCTGACCAACAAGTTACTCTTCCAATTCAGACAAGCTTCTGGTCTTTTGTTGATGTGGATTCTTCCTCAAAAAAGTATGTTCAAAAGGATAACTCTCGTATTGGCCAGATGGTAAGGCATGTTCTTTGTTATGGTAATCGCATTATAGTAGATAGATCTTGCTGCTTCTCCTTGTGAAAGTGGGAACAAAAACAAAATGGTGAACTGCCTGAAAAGCTGCAGTGAAACCACTTCAAGGCAGATATCCTCTAAAATAGGTCTGTTTCTCTAAATACAAAATGTTGGTTTATTCATAAGTTTGGAACATTGTAGAGTCCCTGAGTATAGATTGCATTGTATAAAGATTATTTTTCAAAATAGTTTTTGTTTCCCTCAAAAGATTTTTGTACTGACCTATTCTCAGATTAAATAGAGCACTAAAGCTCTTGTTTTCTATGACACTTGCACTGAGTCCAGAGTAAATAATTTTTTTTTCCTGTTCATTGATGAAGATTATGTTGAGACTTTATTAATCTCACGCTGCTTTGCATCTTTTTGTTTAGGACTTGAGTTTCATTTCAGCTAACCTTATAGATGCTTTTGGACTTTTGATACACTGCAGTGAATTAAACTCTTGCCAACTAGCCCTTCCTCTTATGCATCACATCTTCAAGAAAGCCATTGATCCAGAAGAAGCCCTTTATACAGTTGCTCAGGAATTCAGAACACAAGATTATGAAGAGGTAACTTGCTACAAATAATTCAGAACAAGATTTTCATCTGATGATCTAGTGCTAATCTTTGAGGTTTGATGAGGCTTTTTAAGGTGATCTGTATACTGCAAATACTAGTTTTCTCTTGTGTGCCTCATCATGCTCTCACTGAAGCCAACAAAAGTTGCTTTTAATTACACCCATAAAATCAGTTTCCTGTCTCTGGATGAGAGGGTGTTTTCTGAACATTAATCTAGTGTGGGTAGTACCATACTTACCTGTTTCAAAAACTACAGCTTCCGGACTTCCAGGAATTATATTACAACAGCAACAAAATATTTCATTCTGTTATTTTCAGTTCTTTCAGGCATGAGAGAACACAGGTACGTATTAATGGAGCACAAAGATAAATAGGCCTATGAGCAAAATAGTAAATCTTATTTTTAATATATTCAAAAATAGAAATAGGTGAAAGAAAAGCCAATTTACTACATTTCTTATCTGCTTTCTTAAAGAAAGTGTCCAAAGCAGTTTAGACATGTTCTCCAGGGAGATGGGTGACACAGCAAACTTGTTTGCTGGTGTGGCATCAGGTCAGATCAATCACTGTAAAGTCAAAACTGACATCAGAGTTGAAACGGGGTGTCAATTTACAAATGTAACTTGAAACGTTGTAAGTTGAGGACTGCCTGTACCTTACTGCCCTGTAACTTGTTTTATAAGTAGTAAGATGAATACTTTCCTTTTGCAAAGTTTTCTTTATACATTTCATGCTCTCTTTTAGTTAATTGCATTTGCTAAGAATTTGCAAGTAGAACTTGGTCCAGAAGCAGAGAAACTGATTCATGGCTACTACCTAGCAAGTCGCAGAGTCAGGACAGATTCTATTCATGGATCAATGTTATCAGCATCTGCACTGAAAATCTTGTAGGTTTTAATTTTCATATTAAATTGCTTACTTCTTCCACATCTTAAATGGGGATGACACTTCATGGAAACTCAGTGTTTCAACTGATAAAAACCTGGCAATCTTTGGATACAAAACTCTGCTTTCATAGCAAGTATATGCTAGTTCATATTTATAATTCAGGAATATTCATTTGTTCTACTTCTACCAAAATTAGTGGTTGAGAACCATTTAAATGTCTGTTCAAACTTACCATATTGTCTTACAAATAGTGTGCCCCTGTATACAGAATGCCTCTTGATTTTGAAGAGGAGCCTGAAGAAAGGGAAGCTCTTTGACTGAGATAAGAGGCAGTAGCTAGGGAGCTGAGCCTGCCCACCACCTTGCTACTAGCCTCACATTCTAGATGGGGTCTGGAAACCAACCCAGTACACTGGTCCAGCTCAAGCCACGTGTCAGGTCTGACCCCAGGCGTGGGTTCTAGTGCACTGAGTCTAGGCCTGACCTGGCACATGGCCTGAGCCAGTGCACTCCTGGACTCAGCACATGGTCCCAGGTCCAGCACACAGGGCCAGATTCAGCACAGGACTCTGAAGCCATTGTGAAGGGTTGGAAACAGCACATCAGGTCTGGGGCATGCACTAGGTCACACATGATGCATCAGATCTAGCCATGAGCCAGCCCCGGGGATTGGCACAATCCAGTGTTTAGTTGGGGACAAAGGGCTCCCTGGAATTTATGCAGCAGCAATTAAAGCTGCCATTGCACTACTCCTATCCACACCCCCAAAATTCCAGATCCCTTTTCTTTACATATAACGAGGGCACTTCCCCCCAGTTGTTTTAGGGAGGGAAAGCAGAGGGCATGTGAGAGAAAACATAGTATTTGCTCATTCTTCAGGCATTAAAACAATTATTATTTAAGAACCAAAGGAGACCTAAGTTCTGATCGTTGCAGTACCCTTAAGCTTTACCTCTGAGCACTGCAGTGTATGTTAGTTACATTCCATTTAAAAATGCTGTAAGACATGAGATATATAAAGAATTTCTTCTTGACATATTTACCTGTGACAGCAAATTATTGCTCAGTGGTGTAACACACTACTCCATATTTGGCAGCACATTAAAATAATTTCAAGTGGCCATGATAACATACAGAAAAGCAACGTGATCTAACCTTTAGTGACAATCCAGACACCACAGTAATTAGCCATGTACTTATTCTATTGCAGTGTTTGAAAAAGTGAAATAATTCTTGCTTTTATTTTTTTGTACAATTAGCTAACATCATGTCTAATATTGGCATTTTTGTCTCCAAGAGTGTCACTGTCTGAAGCCCATGCAAAGTTGAGCTTGAGGAGGAAAGTACTTGAAGAAGATGTACTGATAGCTGTCTTGTTGCTTGAATCGTCTCTCACATTAAAGCATGGTAAAATACTTCAGCTTTAACTAACAGGTGTTTGCTGTTAACACTATTGGGTCTAAATGAATTCTGTAAAAAAATATATTTGGATAATTTTTAAACAAATATATGAAGAGACTGTTAAGCTTTGAGCTGTTTTTATATCTTGTATTTGGATGGTGATATTTCATTTTGTTTTCATAGTTAAGGCATTGTTTCAGTGGTAAGTGTAAAATAGTGATGTTGGCTTGATACAGAGCAGAATACAAACTGAAATTCCAACCTGAGAATAAAGACTGAAGAAGGTGCAGTCTTATTTTCAGATAGAATTACTCCTTTTCTCATTCCTTATTACCTAACTGAGACAGTAGATCTACCAAAGACATTCTTGATACTGGAATACATACAGGTAAAGTAACACTGCTGGACTCCAAAGCTTGATCTCATAACATTTCTATACTAAAAGCTTCACAGCAAGCCATTTTAAATATAAATCACTGTTTCTTTAGTACACCAGTAAGCTTTGCAAACTTTTGTTCAGGTGGAAAGCTGCAAGATTTCTTCAGCTCCCAAGGACCATTTTGATCTGGGCTAGGGAAAATACCCTTTTCAGCTAGGATTTCTAGCTGTGGGTGTCATGCCTCCAATGAGGAACATGTGAACATGAACAGTCTCCTGTGCCTGTACTGACCCTATTAATTATTGATCAGTCTCAAGAATGTCATGGCCTGAGTGGGTGTCTTTCCAATATCCACCTCCATCCCCTGCATTTATAAATAGATTGGTCTAGCCTAACTGCAGATTCAAACCAGAAGAGTTGAAAAACTCATAGCCCACTATTAATCCTAAAACAAACAAAAAAAATCCAATCTCTGGTTTCACAAAAGTTTTAGGAATGGAGTATACCATGGCTGGGTTGAAGTGATACTGTAGTGATAGCATAGCTGTGATGGTCTAGGACATATGAAAGGGGCAAAGATTTTATTTTTTTGAGCTATATCATTTATTGGATCAATGACATAGTTGGGAGAGATTTTAGGCAAGTTTTTGGGCATGAGGTCCTCCAGCTTGTCTAAAAATCTCTCTCAACCATATAAAAGATATCAAAAACCCTCCTCCCAAGGAAGGATCAGAACCTTTATTAAGTTAATACCTTTGTTAGTGTTTCTTGCTATGTAACCAAAATGAACAAACTGGTAAGGAGGATTTTCTAGCAACAGGTATGAAATTTATTAACACAATCTTCTAATTTCAATTCTTCCATGTGTAGGTGCCTCCATATTTTGTGTCAATCCCAACGCTGTGTTTCCATTTGACCTCACTGATGAGAGCTCCCTGCAGCAAAGAGATGTTTACCTCAAGCAATGCTACCAGCAGCTGTTACAGTTTATTGCCACATATGGGCCTGGCATACATGCTATCACCAATGAAGAATAGAGTGTTTAATTGAAACACCTATTCTTATTTTAGCTTATTGATTTGACTTAAAGTATTTAAAAGTAGTTTTACATTTTTGAGTGATGCAAATCGATATTGTACAGGAAAATTAGTTTTTTTATGAAACTGCTGCTCCTAGGGATAAATTAAGTCATATCTGACATGAGATTAGACATTATTACAGTAATTTTCTGTGTCTAAATATGCCAGTAAAGCCAGGGGCGTTAACAGGGAGAAGATTATTGGGAAGGTTAAGGGAAGATGTACAAAGTGTTGGGGCAGTGAGAAATAGGATTGAAAGTATTTCTGAAAACAGTTAGTTGCAGTCAAATGGCTTCAAAGTGAAATAAAATAGGTAGCTTAGAGTTGGTTACAGTTATGGCTTTAGCATATCTGTGTCTTCTCTTTGCTGTTCCTATAGTTCTTTCAGTTACCTACATGATAGCAAAAGTACTTCTCTAAAGATACTTTTTTTTTGCAGATCTGAATTTCAGTCAAACATACAGGCAGGTGTAGAGATCAGATGATATTCCAGGAGCAATTAGATGCCCGAAGTAAAATTAAGACAGCCTTATTTGTACAGTACAATTAGATAGTCTCTGCCCTAAAGAGCTTACAATCTGAATAAGTGAAATAGGCATGAAATATCTTGCCCAATGTCTCAAGAGAGTTCTATATAATTCCCTACATAGTAGGAAACCTCTCTAATAAGTGGCAAGTAAATTAATGAATCTTCATGAAGATGAAAATTGTTTGTGGACCATGCAGGTATAAACCTCAATCTCAAGGTCAGTGCATACCAAAACATAACTGAGCATGCCTCAACTTAAGCAAATTCTTTGCAATAGAAAGAAAAGGAAATATGGCATATGTCCACTTCTACCACAATCCTGGGGAATCTTGCTGTAACCCTCATATGTCTGAAAAACAAGATGTGGTAAAAGAAGTTATGTTTAAAACTGAAGGAAGAGCAATACATTATTTCTGTGGATGCGATGACTATTTGATGCTTGGTAAGTGGTATTAAATCCACATGAAAATTTTAGGTGTAGCCATATACAGTGATAGGTGACTTGTGGGAGAATGGAGTCACCAGTAGCATATTACAGTGCAGATAAAGCTTCTTTAAAATAAAAATGTTTTTTTAGTGGTTGGAGAGTCTGTCTGAAAGTATACTTTTAGCTCCTTTGTGCTGCTTCTGTACTTCTTTGGATCTTAAGGTCCATAGGGCCAAGGAGGAAGCAGGTTCCCTCCAACTCCAAAACCTTTAGACTTGCTCTGTCTTGTCACCTAAGACCTTTGAGCAACCAGGGCAATAAGCTTCTCATTTCTAATTTATACAGGAATGAATAGATGCTGCTGCCACTGTCCACTCCCCATCCTTTAAGGCCTAGTCAGGAGGACAGGAGTAAATCCACCAACCTCTAGATCAAAAGTCAACAACAGAGGAAGTCCACAAGCAAAGAAGGCACTGAATACTTCTTTTGTGAAAAAGGCAGTGCCCCCTGGGGCATCTTGCTCGTGCATTTGTGCTTGTCCTTGGTGTACAGGATTTGTAATGATCTGATGCTGTACACAGGCTTACATAAAAGTCTTCCTATTACATGTTTTCTAATCTGTTTTTTGGGAGTAAAGGGTAGCAATATATGAACACCTTGTCTTAAACATTTTATTCATTATTCTAAAAGAAAATATTTCATAAGAGGTTTTTTATTTTTTTCAAAAAATTCAATTTTCCCTATTTTGGGGGGAAAAAAACCTTAAAAAAAAAGTCTTCAGGAAGAAAAACAGGTTTTTTTTCTGGCCCTTCACATCTCTAATCCTAAGGCAATTGTACAATTAACCACTTAACTTCCAATACCTGTAATGTATAGAAGAAGCTTCAGGTGCCCTAGGTTTCATTCTCCTCAGCATGTGAGTGTCACAAAAGCTTGACAGACATCAAATTATCTTATGAATTCCATGCTGACTATGAAAAGCAGGACAGTTTATCTAATGAAGTGCATTTTCAAAAGCATGTGAATGCATAAAAAAAAAAAACCAGTAATATAACTTCTGTCTATGCTAACTGAATGACAGGTGGCTGTTTCTTTTTAGATTACTTGTAACAAGCCATTCTGGACAAAGCCTCTGTTCTAGGATAATACATACATTCAAGAAGACTGAATTTTATTCTTTTGCAACAGGAAGGCAAGACCCAACAATTACTGCAATGTTTTGTCTTCACTTCTCTCTCTAAATTCTCTCTTTAGATTGCCATACCAAAAATGGCCACTATAACAACTGGGGCCAGACTGGGGGGGACGACACAGTTTCCAAACTGCTGGCCTGGCGGGCTAAACAGGCCGGACCCTCAACTGATAGAGATCCACAATGCTTCATGAAACTGCGTATTTCTACCGCTTTAGGATTGGGCTTCTTTAACAGGAGCTGGTATTAACATCTTCATAAAGAAAAGCAGTATACTCACATTCTTCTGACTTCAGCAAATGACACATCATGGCTGTAGGAAGTGCGTGGAACTTGTAAAAATATCACAGAAGACTCAATTCTCACTGTTTGCAAGAAAATATTAATATCAAAGGTCCATAAATAACAGAAGCTGATCAGGTTATTTGGCTGTTTCAAGTTTGGCTGGCATCTCAGAGATATACAGATACTCATCAAACAAATCAGTTGGGTAAACGGCAAAGAAATCATCATTATATGCCAGCAAAGTGAATTCCTGCTTATAATTACCATTTAAGACTGATAAATTAATATTTTACAGAAATAAAATATTTGAATATTGTCGTAGCTTTGTAAACCATAAGACTAGCATCCTAAACATAAGTAATCATTGGTGCTAAAACAAGTCCCACTTCAAAAATAAGGCCACATATTGAGACACTATACATAAATATTTATACTAGAGTTAAAGCTTATGCTGCCTGTTGGTTTTAGCACTATTTCTGAATGGAAGCTCTTTCACATTTCTAGTTGCAGTGTGGCAACTACTTATTTTCTCCTTGGAGGACTCTGCTAGCTTATGATGGGGGTGATGGACTGGGTCTCATTTTGCACATTAATGGTTTTGTGTAGTGAATGAGGCACAATATGCTGGGCATTTGTGTACCTAATGTTTTGTACTGTGCAACTAGCACATGGACAGCATGAAGTTCTGATCTTAGTTTCTCATTTGTAACCAACTAAATTAACTATATAGTGTTCCTGAAAATCTTTCCTCTGATTTCTGAAAAAACAAGTGCAATTTTGGGACTGTACTAAGAGGTGTAGTGACAGAAGATCATGCTGACCCCTCTTCACCTGACACTAGCTAAGCCTCAGCTGAAGTACTGTATAGTTTTAGACTGAACATTTTAAGAAGGACATGGAGAAATTGGAGATAATCTGGAAGCAAGCAACAGATGATAAATGACTGGAATCCAAGCTGTAGGGGTTTTTTTTAGTTTAGAGACAAAGGAGATTTGAGAGGAACATGACAGCAGTTTCCAAATGTTTGAAAGGTTGCCACACAAGAGGGAGAACAACTGTTCTCCATTGCTGACGAGGGCAAGATGACATAAAGCAATGAATTTAAGGTACAAAAAAGTGCATTTAGATTAAAATTCAGGGGGGCAGAGCAAGGAGGAGGACAGGGAAACCCCAGCAGTCTTTCTTGCCCAGAGCAGGGAGGTTGGACCCAATGATTTCACAAGGTCCCTTCCAGTCCTAAACTTTTGTGAATCTGTGAAACTTTTTTACTGTGAATAGTAGAACAGTGGAAAAAACTGCTCAAGGAAGCTGTAATGTCTCCTTAGGATCATAAGAAAGTAGGCCTGGAAGGGACCTGGCAGGATCATCTAGTCCAGCCCCCTGTGCAAGGCAGGATCATCCCAGGCAAGCATAATTCTAATCTTCTCTTGAAAAAGTCTAAGGAAGGAGAGAGTTTTCCTAGTGATCTCTGTCATAGTCAAAATTCCTCCTGCTCAAGCTTGAGGCCACTGCTCCTTCACTGGAGTTTTAAAAAGCTTCTCAACCCATTGATAAAACTTCTCAACTCATTTTCTAGCACTCTGCAGTTACAACATTGAGAAATGTAAGGTGGTAACATTGCTTGGTAGTTTGTGACAGTTATAGGTCAGCAACTTTTAAACACTTTCTGTGGGCTTTTTGAAGGCTGAGCACCTAAGTCTCAAGTTGATATTCATGTGTAATGTTAAGGGAGAAAAATAAAAAGCTATGCATACCATGAAATCCTAGGTAAAGTCCTCATTCTTCGGTGTATTATGTACTGGCATCTCCGATTCATAAATTTACAAGGAAACAACACTCACCTGGTAAACAACAAAGAAGAAATTATTATTTTGCCAAAATTACTTGTTTATGATACAGAATTACTACTGCATGGGAGGTGGCTAAGAAAAGACTCGCATAAGGCTACTTGGGTCAGCAAATCAATTTAAGCATGATAATTTGTCAAATGCAGGTGCATATTTTAAAGTAACTTCTGAATGTTAAGAGAGCATTCTCATCCTTGAAAAAGGGACTGCTGGATAACAAGTGGGGATTTATCTATTGCTTTTCTCCCCTCTTCCCTCCAAAGAGATAAACTTACAAAGTAATTTTTCAAAATCACATATGGCTTTAATAGGACACAAGCTTCCTGGCTGCCAGCTTGCTAAAGCTCCCCGAGTATCATATGTACAATCCATGAAAAATACTTGGTTTTGACTTCAAGAGTTCATGTGATGACACCTTGCTGTCTGCAAAAGAACAGAATAATGGAATTCAGGCAGAGGACTTGTGAAGCCATTGGAAACAAGCACCCACTCACCAACTTTGCTCATTACTTTATAAAAGAAATCCGCACATCATGTACTTCAAATATTTAACAGCTTATCATTTTCCTTATTCACAATTCTACCACAATCTCAGCAGTAGAAATTGTTTATTTGGAGATGAGCCATAAGTATATCAGCAGAGCAACACTGCAACGATATGAAACCACTACCCATTTTCAGTAACTGAAGTCCTAGGATAAGCCGGGTATCACACTTGGAGATAACAAAAAGTTAAAATGGAAGGCATTAGTGTTTTGTTCATAAAAAGGAGTTGTGGTCAGGAAGATAAGTATGCAAAATCACTGATTTTAGAAGGGTATGATGTTTCTAATGAGTAACCACTGCTGTCTTTTCTTTTGGTCCAGTGAGATTTAACAAGTATGAAAGATGAACTAAGGTTAAAGGTTATATGTCCCATGCTTTCCGAGCACAGGTTTCTATGTAAACACAATAGTACATTCCCTATAGTTTCAATTCAAGGTCAGCACTCTTCCCATAATCTTGTTACAATTATGCTACCTCAGAGACTACCAAGACCTCTGATAGGAAGCACTCCCAAGATAATTAGTGCTTTTAAGTATGTGCTGACAAAATAGAAAAAGCATGGTCAGAGTCACTGGACAACACTCTGCCCAAGCTCCCCAGTGACAAAGGGGTAATTTATCATTAGAACTGGGACATGCATCTGCTGATGAAAGTGATTTATGAAGACATCAGCATCGATATGGCTCTTCAGCTGTCCAATTTATTATACAGAAGACTTGAAAGGCTGAAAATAACTCAAAACGATCAATTATTTTCCAATAGTGTCTTCAGTATATTGCCTAATTAAATCCATCTCAATTTCATAAAATATATGCAAATTGCAGAAAAATTAAAATGCAGCTTGAAACAAATGGCAAACAATGCAGCAGCAATTGCATTCCCAATAAAACTAAAATCAACGTATTAGTTCATCTTTAACAGCACTGGATTTTTTTTTGAAAGCACAACATGAGGCCACTTTTCAAGTCACAGCTTGTATATCAAATTTTAGGGAAACATCTGCTTTCTCATCTCTGAGATGCAAGAATACCCTCATTCTTTCAGCTTTAAATTGCATTGAGATTAACTCCTTAAATCTCAACCGACATTCTAGATACAGCTCTCCTGTTTTGGGCAGTGTGCTGCAGGCCTGCAAGGTGGCCATTAAGAGGAAAGACACAGCCCATTCTAGATGTCTCCCACTATCAACTTGGTGACTAACACTGCAATATGCCATTACAGACAAGGAAATTTACAGTTTACTTCTCTTAAAACTTTATAAAATTATTCTTCAAATATAAAAATGCAACAGTAATTATTAAAGCACCCCACTTTCTTTTCTATTAGAACTCCACAATTAGCAAGATTGCTACTGTTCAGTTCTCATACCATGAAGTGAAAAGCCAAGTTGGTTATCTGTGTAACTGCTCTTTCTCCTTCCCTCCCATCCCCGTGCAAAAATGCAAATTGGGAATTAAATGAACCAGGGGTTTACCGGATGGACCCAATCAATCTCTTCCTGTGGTTAGGCAATATTTTTCTTGCGCGGGGGCATTTTCTCCCCCAACCCGCAATGCAACTTCTTCCTATCCTGGAACCGTAAGCAAACGAAGGGAGCGGTGCTATTTTCCTTCCCATTCTACTTAACCCCATTAAGTACTCCAACGTGGGGGAGCGCACCCTCCAGCCCACAGAGCCAGGCTATCCGGCTCCCCACCATGGGTCTGAACATTTGACTTCAGGCGAGCCATGGCACCAGCTGCCCCCTGCTGCCAAATCTGGGTAGCCCACCCGACTGGCTGCGCGTGGTAAGACCTCATACGGGCACGCAGGAGGCACTGCCGGCGCCTGGCCCTGCAGCGCGGGCTTTTCCTCGGGCCCGCGGCACTGCCCGGCGCAGGGAAGAAGCGGCGCGGGCCGAGCGGTAGCAATCTCACCCACACCACGCGGGAGGATGCAGCGGCCCCAGTTCAGGCGCGGCCCGGCCCGAACTCGCGGCGTCCACGCCGCCGAGCCACGAGGCAGCCTCTGCACCGCCCGCGACCGGAAGTGAGCGCAGCGCTCCCAAACCCCCACCTCCTCCTGCGTGTCGCCTGGCAACCGCTCCCGCCCTCCAGCGGGCCCTGGCGTCCCCCGGCCTGCGCAGCAGCGACCCCACCCCCCTCGTTCTCTCGGCGTTCCCGCGCTGGGACACAGTCAGCTCCCTCTCGCCCCGCCCCCAGCTGGGCGCCGCAGGGGCTTTTCCGCTGACGCCGGTCCTGCTTGTCGCCAGGGCTGCGAGGCAGCCGCCTGGGCCTTCCCCTGCGCGCTGGCCTTGCCGCTGCACGTTACACTTACTACGCAAGTCCCGGGGGAAATGCGCGATAAACTTGGAGCGGCTGCACGGGCAAACTAATAGTTGCGGGAGAAGCGCGGCTGTCAGGCTATAAGAGGAGTCAGCCGGGTGTGAAAGTGCTTGAACATATGATGGCGGCCTAGCTGGTTTCCAGCCATCTTTCATTTGAAGCTGAAGCGGGACCCTCGGAGACACTCGCCAGCATAACCCTGCGCCGGGACATCGTGTTCAGCCTTGAAGACCTGCCTACTACAGAGCTCCTTTCAGCACCCGCCTGCGAGCCTGACTCCTACAACCGTGCCTCTCAACGTCTTGTAGACTGGAGGACAGACGTTTTAAACACGCTTGCTAGACTCACAACCCCCTCAGAATATGCCGTCTTTGTTTTCACTGGTTTTTTGACTACAGAAAAGTACTAGAGCAACGCTTTCCACAGTTTTCTTCAGTATGACCCCACTATAGCCCCATTTCTGCAGCACAGCTCTTCACTCCCAGCCCACCGCTGCCCCGGTGACCCCATCTGCTAATGTTGTGACCCTTTGGGGGTCGCAGCCCACAGTTTGGGAACCGCTGGACTAGAGCCATTCTGTCGCAAAGAACTGGGAAAGACCAGGACAGGTCTGGTTGCTTTTTTGCAGTGTGGGTCCCTATTTGAAACCACTGAGCCCAGGGCCAGATGAGCACATACATTTGGTTCCCAGGGAAGAAGTGGCAGTAGCGTGTCTTGCACCACAGGTGCTTGTTCCTGGGGAACGCCCATGCCACACGCACGCACTTACCCTTCCAGTGCACAGGAAGTTACCTGGGGTAGGGTAGGGGAGGTTGGGGTCAGCACTGGGCTAGGCAGTCTGTCCTGGGGCCTCCCAGGGCTGCAGCCTTAGTGATCCTGTCAGGGGGAGCCAGGCTGGCAAGTCACAGCATGGCTTGGGGTAACCCAGCTCTGCTTTTCAGCAGCACACTGCCCAAGCAGGTGCTGCTCCGTTTGGGGTTTTTTTCCTGCATGTTTTTTTTGACCCCTGGACATCTAGCTGGGGTGCTGTAGATGTGTTTGCAGCACCACATACTGCAGGGCCACACTTGTCTGGTCATGCCCTCTGGATTTGTCTTGTGAATCATGTTTGCACACCTAACAGTTCTAACATTGTAGGTGACGAGTAGGGAAGGCATGGAGGGGGCCCCGAGACTGGCCCATGACAGCAGGGGAGTTGGGGGGGGGGGGTCATGGTTGGTGCCTCCCGGAGAATGTGAGGGCACCAAGAGAAGTGCTGTTGGTACATTTGATTTGCTGGCACTTCAGGTTTGATCAGCTGCAGGGAGACCCCTACACCCTGTGATCGGCTGCTGGTGCCACACACCCCACCCCCAGGATCAGGAGGCACTAGTTGCCCAAGGATCCCAAAGCATCTCCATGTGCCTCAGCACCCTGACTGAGAATTGCTGATCTAGAAAAAATCTTATCTAACCACAGAAAGAGATTAGATCAGTCTGGTGAACCCATGGTGCATTTCATTTCATTTCTATTTACCTTCATGCATTACATTATTCTTTCCCTCAAAAGCTGTTCTAAAGCTTGTTCTAAGTATTGCATGGTACCCTGTGGTACCCTTGAAAGGATGTTAAGGTATCCCAGGACTCTAGTTACGAGTCACTGTCATCCACTTCATCTGTTCTATGGTATAGCCTTATGTATACAAAAGGGCAAAAATATGACAGTTCATAATTCCCTACACTTGCCCTGTCCAGAGGAGGACCCTAAAGGTAGCTCAGGTTCCCATACGTTGCTGGGGTTTGAGTCTAGCATCCCTACATCCCTAGGATGGCAGACCCATATCTTATCCACCTAGCCATGTTAGCCATCAAAATGAACATACAAAGTTTCTGTTTCGCCATACTAGCCGCATCTACTAGGTTACAAACCCCGCTAGATCCAAGAATAAGCACCAAGAGTTTCCTGATTAAGTATATTCTATATATAAAGATCACAACTGAAAGAGAGGACTACAAGAGAAAAGACATTCACTTTTGAAGACACCAGGACTTAGGAGGCAGGATTCTACTTCTGGTTGTTATATTTCCCATGGGATGGTGGGAACACTGCATAATACATGCATGGGGGCTGCAGCCATCATACTGGCATTTCCTACATTTCGAGTGCTTGACTTTGCAACCTAACATACTTTTAACTTGAGTGTATTTGAGTGAATATAAATGCTTATTTTCCACTGAGCCATTATGGGAGCTGTACTTACACCTGTAAACCTCATTAGTAAACAGAAATGTCAGCCCCCCGGACAACAGTCCTTTTTCGCAGCATGAACATTTTGCATCCTCTGGAAATCCATGAAGTTCCCCCAAGGAGTCTACACCAGAAAGTCAATTTGGAACAGGAAGGATGTTGCCTACAATGACTTACTTTGTGACTCCTTTGCTTGTGTCAGCTTGATCTGAATGAACTCAAAGTATACGTGCATTGCATTTTTATTTAAGCCTTTTTAATACAGATTGGCTTTTTTCAACTTTACGCAGAATTAGCATTTATATTTGTGTTCAAGATCAACATTAAAAATCTGCGATCAGTCCATGGGCTCCATGCCAGAAACTGTGGTTCTCATCAGATGGAAAATTAATGCTCAAACACAAGGAGCACATGAACTTTACTGAAATTATTTCTGTACAAATAATCCAAATCACTGATTAGTCCTGACTGACATTTTATTGCTAATTGGATCACTAGCCATAGGAACTTTAATAATTGCTGTTGTAATAATAGCTGTGTTTTGACAATTGAATGCGTATGTAGGAAATGCTTAAGAATTAATCACATCTAATAGAGTTGATGACTCTGAAGCCTGAGCATGCAACATATACAGGCAACTCCGACTTAACACTGTTTTGCTATAATGATCATTTAAAATTGATACCTGATTCCACTTAGTGCTCTGTGAGTTTCGTTATAACACTTGGGGTCGCCATCTTGTGTCATTAAAAAAGTGTCGCCATCCTGGGTCATCAAAAACTTTCAGTTTTACTTAATGCTCATTTTTTCAGGAACCAATTAAGAGAGCTAAGCAGGGGTTGTCTGTACTCATACAAATAGTCTAGACTTGCTATATGTAACACTGAACATTTACTCATAAATAAAGGTTGCAGATTTAGACCCTGGATTCAACTCCTGCAAGCTGGCCCCTGTATGTGATCTTCAGCGTCTTCCTGTCTTCTTTGGAGCTCTACTTTAATACATAGATCTATATAAATGGAACATCTTGCAGGACTGTGGCATTAGCTAGAAAATAGATGTTTCCTGAAAAGTTTCAAGGATAGGGTTAAGAAAGGAAAAAAATTTAAGGATATCTGAGTATGTAGTTCTAAGAGGAACAGTAGTGACCCTGCAGTTTACTTTGTGAAAGATTTGCTGTAGGACTATATTCTTGTATCAACCCAACACAGAACAATTCTCAGTGAAAAATATGTACAAGTAAAACCCACAGAAAAACAATTCATTACTCTTCAATTTACCCAAGCACAATGAAAGTTCTGTTCTTTTTTGTAATCTCTAAGGGAAAAATAACGGGTGGCAGGGAATATATTAACAAAGAGGAAAATTAACTAGAAGGCGTAGTATTGTAATTAAAGCTGTACATACAGGCTGAAAAGTACATAATCGAGATATTCAAAACATTCTGCATATGTGTGTGTTCATGTAAAACTAGTTTAAATTTGGTATTGTACTGAATGAGAAGCTGTAATGACAGCAGTAGAAGTTCTATTAAAGTCTCTAGTCACTATGTTTGTAGAGTGAAAGAAATCATCCCTTTTGAGGTGTAATGAAAGTACCAAAGCTAACAAAAAAACAACTATAAGGCCATTTTGTAAAACATTTAAGTTAATAATTAGAATAATATGTAAGCACCAGATCATCCTTTAATTTTGAGCATAGGAAATATCAGTTACATTTTAGATACCTGAAGTTGAACTGTACCTTCAGCAAACCTATTCTTGTATAAATATCATGCTTCATTTAGGAACACTGAAACACACAAAATTCCCACGCTGGCTCAGACCAGTGGTTCATCCAGGCTAACGTCTTGTTTCCGACCATTACCATTCCAATTGTTTTAGAAGGTGGCACATAAAATCCTGAAGCTGACACTTATGAAACAACCTGACCTCAGAAAAATATTACTCCAAACTTTGGTACAGGTAAAGCTTGTCTTGTCCTGCATCCTGAGGACACAGATTTGTTAATGTGAAATATTAACTATTATAGTTCCAAATATTCAGATTAAATAAAGAAATAACTTTTGCATTGTGAGGGTAGTTAAACTTTATCTTAGATTTTACCACCTCTCTAGGAAATCTGTGCTATCTTTCGCAGTTTAAGAACAGATTCAATAAGCCCACGTCTGGAATAATTTAGATGCAGTGGATTCTGCCTTGAGCAAAGGGTTGGACTACGTGACCTCCTGAAGACCCTTTCCTGTTACTTTTCTATGATGCTGTACATAATATTTTTTAACAGTCCTGGTAAGCTCTTGTCTTCAAAAAAAATATACAGCAGCAATTAAATTCTACAGGTGAGTGGGTCTCTATGAAAAATACTTATCAGTTTTGATATTTCCCCCTTTTTATTTAATTGCTATCCCATGGTCCTGTAATATAAGAAAGGCTGAACATGGATGCTAATCTAAATTATTTTAGCCATTTGTTAATTGTGTGTGCTATTTTCATGTCCCCTCTTATTTTTCTTTGTAGAACAAAGAATCCAGGTCTTTCAAATGTTATAGAAGTTCTTACGTGCCCCTAAACATTCTTGCTGCCTTTCTCTAACTCCCCTCTCCAACACCTCCTTTTTCAGACTTTCATTCCATTTTTTTGATGCGTCATCTTGCTTTGCATATTCTCAATTACAGCTGCACTGGGAGCAAAGGTCTTCATTAAAGTTCTCAATACAATAATGTCTAGGGGTAAAATAGATGTTTTGTTAGTAACTTCACTAGTACAAGCATTTCACATTTTTTTTTTAGTATTACACGCTCCCAGTTTTGGTATGGGAAACTCCACATTTTACTTTTTTGCTATCAGGAACATTGTTCAAAAGAAAAAAAATACCTAAAATGAATATCCATGCAAAATAATTAGTATGTATTTTACCATTGGTATTAAACTTTTTATACTTTTTTTTTTAAAACTCTAGTTTATTCTGGAAGGGCAATTCAGTAAGGAGGTGAATAAGGACTAGGAACCAGAGGTTCTGGGCTCTATCCTCAACTTTGTCACTGATTTAGGCAAGTTACTTGGTCCGTTTTCTTTTGTAACATGAAGTAAAGACTTTATACAGTAGGCAGTAAGGTGAATTGTATTGCTTGTAACATGAAGATAAGACTTTCCTGCATGGTGGAATGTTGGGAAGATTAATGCTTGTACTGTATTTAGGCAGCAAGGTTATATAAGTTACAAAAGAATTCAAGTTTCAAAAGGAACAGCTAGCTACTTGTATAGTTCTCCAATGACAGCAAAGAGATTCTTACCTTAGATCTGACTGAATGGGTTCAGCAGTTATTACTTCCTTAATACACTATTTAAAAAATACTTATTTTTTTGCAAATTGTTTCTGGAATTAATTCGAAAGAGAAAGAGTATTCTTGTGGTTAAAGTATATAAAAGTGGTCTGTTCCTAGTATTGCCACCCATTTCATACATGACCTTGAACGAAAAACAAACAAAAAAAATCACTTAGGCCTGTGTTACAAATATACTTTCTGATTTTAGTGTCCAATTGGAGAAACTACGACCTGATTTCAGAGATGCTGAGCACTCTAAATACTAGCTAACATGCTTAGCATCTCTGCAGAGGTGGTGGACACTCAGAACTCACACTGAAGTGTTCAGAATCTCTGAAAATGAAGTTGGAATGGCCTCAAGCTGGACACTCAGAAAAACCTGAAGTACATAAATAGGCAGGTAGTTTTTTTCAGAACTTGCACTTAAGTGACCAGTTTTTCTTTATCTGTGAAATGGATCTCTGTGGCTTAAATCATTAAGTCCACCCACAAAACTGGTATAGTAAATACAAACTATCATCATCCTCTTACATTTTAATCATTTCTTGCACTATAGGAGATTAAGTTGATACATTTTTTGTTTTAAATCTGCAGCACAGCTGTTTATATAGAAGTTTCCAATTAATAGTGTTTAATACAATATTAGTTGTAGCATTAATTAGTACCCATGTACAAGCTTTTACATAATAGAAACTGTTAGATGGTATCTGACTGCACATTTAATTTCACTTATGATTGCCTATTTACAGCAGATATTTTAAAATGAAGTGTATCAGGAACCAGCAAAACATAAGAGCCCAATTTCTTAAATACAAATTACTTAAAAGACATAGTAAATAAATCATGATATTTAAAACAAACAAGTGGTTTCTTTGGATTAAGCCCAGAACACATTTTAAATATTTCAAGCCCAGTAACGTACAACACCATACTACTGATCGACACATAAACATATATTACTACTACATTCAGTCTAAAAGCAGGTTGTACTGTATAATATTTGAAGGTCTGTGGTAGTAAATTGTAGGATACGCTTCACTTCACAATGAATTCACATTCACATTTTAAAGTGAGAATACAGAAATTAGAATGTGAAGATCATTTGAGATTCACCCCTGTTGTGAAATCTTACCCCTACTGGAATCAGTAGATGCAGACAGAAGAGCACTTCCCATTACAAGTAATAACACTTTGCAGGAAGCACCCCGAGTTGCAACAATCCCCCAGACTCAACAGGAATTCAATGCTGGGTCCCAGGGTTTGGGGAATTAAGCTGCTGTTTAGAGCAACTGTGAGTGTGCAGCCGCTCTCCCCTAGTAACACCCCTCCTCACTCCTAGCCCCAGTGCTGCTTTCAGAATGAGGAGGCAGAGAAAGGGAGCAGAGGGATCTCATTCTGGGCATTGCCCAGCAGGCTCTGGAGCGGGGGTGGAGAGGCTCCAATCCATGTACCCTGTTCTCCAGTGCCAGCTGAAAAAGAACCCTGTCTGAACTCCCTCCACTCCCCCACCTCCTCCCATTCTGAAGACAATGCCAGGAGGAAGGCTAAACTGTGTTCAGCCCAGTCCTGCTCCTGGCGTGCACAGACACAAGTTACTGAAGACGCTCCATTTCGAAAAATCTTCACTGAAACCTCATTCAATGAGGGATTCAGATTTCCACAGGATCGGGTCCTTTTAAAACACTATGTAGCCATGCACTTGTGTTGGTCAAGGCTATACAGCCCTTTCAGGGGCCAGATCAAGCAAAAATTGTCACCTCTGTCTGCACCTAATGAAAGCTTTGGTATTGACTTCAATTAGGCCAGGGTTTCACCCAGTCAAAAAAGTGTATGTATTATTTGGATTTTTTTCTTCTTTGTAAATATTAAAATGTGCTTGCTTTTCGTTTTCCAACTAAAGCTTTGTATTGCACTATGATACAGTCAATACTGTATTTGTTCTTACATAAAACTTTCTGTGAGTTGTCTGTGCTCAGCAGATAAGAGTGCTTCCTCTTCATTGGCTATTAGCAGTATTACCTTGGCCCACTGCTTCAGGTTGACGGTGAGTGGAATTGTACATATCAGTGTTATCTCCTATTTCAAACATCAGTCTTCACTATTAAGGACAAAAAAAGTTTCACATTTATTTGATGAGGTGTAGGATACATTTAAGAATCAAGCCCCTCTCACCCATAAACAGAATGTCAGAAAGTGTAGTTTACCTGAAGATGTGCTTTAACTTAAATATGGTATATCTGGTGTAATAAATATTTAAAAAAAAGAAAAAGATTAAATTTGTGAATTTGTTGATGTTTCTCCTTGGTTTGTATTTTCACCTTGCAATGAGTGATTCAAGAACTGCCCTGTAGCTCCAATGTATAATCTGGATCGCATAGGCCATTTCTGCAAGACAAATATAAACAAGGTGAACAAAGACAGCATCTCCTAAACATGGAATATGATTTCTGAAATATAAATGAAAGCAAAAATTAAATAGCAATGAGGTCACAATAAAATAAAATTAAAACAGTTTACAGCTACCGCAAAATGTATTGTGCATGTCAGTATTTAATGACTTGAATTATTGGAAAATGTTATAAGTAGATCATGGTAATGTAAAAGTGACATTGAAGCCGTGATGGTCCAAAAATTATGTGAGAGGCAAGGATTTCTTAGTGATATCTCTCATTGAACCAACTATGTAATTGGGATAAAGTTAGACAAGCTTTCAAAAGCACAGGTTGAGACCTGACAAAGAACAGGTTGCATTCAAAGCTTGTCTAACTTTATCTCAACTAAATAATTGGTCCAATAAAAAGTTATCATCCTAAGAAATCCTTGCCTCTCGCATAATAAGGTCACAACATAGCCATTTCAAAACAGCAAAATGTTATTTTGATGTTGTTTCTGAGAATCCCCATAAATCTAGATACACATAGGCATTTGTAATGGTAGGACACAGGGATGGACAAATGGAGCCTGGGAGCCATATTTAGCCCACCTATTGATCCTGTCCAGACCATGGGTGGGTGGCACAGGCAGCAGCTACAGGGGAGACTGGGTGGAAGCAGCTCCCATCCACCTGCCCAACACTGCACAGCAAGCCCTGGGTAAGCCACATAGGCCCTAGCAGCTCTGGCTCCAGCCTTCATTGGTGCCACAGTGGGACTCTGGGTAGAAGCAGACCCACCTGCCCATCTGACTATGTGACAGGCCCTGGGCCAGCCATGCTCAGGCCCTGATTCCTCTCTGCTCAGTCTAGACTGACATCACCCCACCTGTCTGTAGCTCAGAGCTGAAAGGAACTGCCCCAGATACTATGACCTTACAGCAGGCACCTGTGGCGTACCATGGGTCTCCAGCACCCAAGTAATTGCCCACCCCATAGTGTGACATCATCTAAGAATCAGGCCTCTGCAAAACAGCAAGTATTTAAATGTGGATTCAGCAGATTTGGAGGGACAGTGATTCAATGATTTGAATCACTGTCCTGATTTGGATCCAAAGATTTGGCCATGGACTAAACGGGCAGCAGTTCTCAAACACGCTGGATGCTGTTGCCTCCAGCTGGTAACTCTGTTGCGGTGGGCAGAGGGAGGAGGGAGGCAGATGAACACCCCCACAGCAAGGGAAGGATTGGGGCTGGGACTGGGACAAGCTGCCCAGCTGAGGGGGGACGACACAGGACTTGAGGAAGGGAGCTCCCACCACTATGCGCCACCAGTCCAGGAGGCATGGGAGTAGGCGTATGGCCTTGGATTTGTGGGGGGGCGGCTGTGCTCCGGACAGGCAGTGGAAAGCACTGGGAGCAGGGGATATGCCCTCCTGCCGCTCACCCAGCCTCCCCACACCTCCCAGACAAGCCGCAGCTTCACCCTGGCTGGGCGAGCAGTGCTAGGGCATGGAGGTGGGCATGTGCACCCACACCCAGATAAGGGAGGGGCTGGCAACAGGGGCTATGGAGAATTTTAAAGGTGGCCACAGCCCCCAATAGCCCCCACTGCACTAAGCTTTGGGGGGAGGGCAGAGCCAGGGCTGCACTTCCAGGGCTAGCCACCCAGAGCGCAGCCTGGCCCAGCCTGCCCCAAGCAGATCTGAGGGCACACACCTGCTCCCATGTCCTCCCGGACTGGCGGAAGCCCCGGTCCCTGAATCCTGCACCCCCCCACCCCGGCTGGGCAGCTTGTCCCAGTCCCAGCCCCAAACTCTACCTCGTTTTGGGGGTGTTGATCTGCCCCCCCACTTTCCCCTCCTCCTCCACCCACCAAAACAGACTTACCAGCTGGAGGCAGCCATGTCAGTGTGGTCAAGGACTGCTGCCTGTTTAGTCTATGGCCGAATCTCTGAATCAGCACCAAATCAATTCGGAGGCTCCTGATTCGATTTGGACCTTTTAATAGGTCTCCTAATTCAATTCGGATTCAGAGATTCAGCTGCCGAATCTCCTCCAAATCAAATCAGTTACCAAAGCTTTGCACAGTCGTACTAAGAATCCTGCTCCTATAAATGCAGGAGGTAAACAAACATTATATCTACTAGAAAAAAAACACCATCATTTTCTTATATAGCAAAAGGAATTCTGTTGGGTTTATGATGCTAATGCAATGCTGCACCCACACAGAAGCCAGTTAACTTTAGCCTTTCTGTCTGCTATGACAGGATCAGGGCTAAAAAGTGACCACATAGACGTAGCACTTTCTATCCCTGGGATAATGAACAAAAAGGAATAATACAGTTGTCTATCAGAGCTGTATGTAATTTCTAATTACAGGCATATCATTTGCATGTATGTCAGTCACTGGAAGCAGAGTATCTGTACTGGTGCCACTGTGGGCATAACTTGAATCATCAAGCTGCACAGCTGTAATTGAGAGGTGTTTTGGAGATATAGACCATTTATTATTGCTGATGTCTGAGGGGGAAAGAATCCAGCCTGACTTTACAATTCCAGGTCGATTTTATAGAGCTGAGAGCTGGAAAAGCCTTTTTTTTTTTTTTTTTTTTAATACACAAAGAAAGATATGAATCCACAATATCAGCTATACGAAGTCACTTTTTGAAGTAAAAGTATGTCTTTAGCACCTATCTCATGATGTTAACTTCAACAGGACCAGTGTTTCACATACGGTGTATAATGGTACCAGAAACCAACTGTAAGTAGGGAGACACTCAGTAAGTAGGGAGCAATCAGTGTTACCATGGTATCTTTTATTTGTGGTATTGTGACAAGCCATGATAGATATATATCAGGGCAAAGTTCAATCAGGGAATTCTGGTATGATAGTAGAATATTAAAATATTATTCTAATACCTTATTCTTCAGCACTGATTTATTGTAGTCAGACATATGTCCTATTTGTATAATATCAGAAAAGCAACTGAGATTTCAAAGTAATGCAGAGGATTTAACCATGCATCTTATTCATTTTAAAATTCAATTACCATAGTCACACACGTAGTACTTATTCTTCTATTTCCTGCTTTGTTAATAAGGGTTACTGTTTGAGATTTCCAACACATTTCAGAAGATTCAGACACATTTTAAACTTTTAAAGTAAAACTAAAAACACAACATTTGTCTGATTTTGAAAGTCGATAAAGATAGCAATTTTATTATAATAAATTTCATTAATATTAAATAGATTATTAAGGAATTTTAAGATTTTTGTTTTTGCATCCTTCAATTAATCATGCTTCTTGATCAGTATTTAAAACTGTATTTGGATTCAACTTTTATACTTTTAAAATTTATCATACATGTATATTTTAATTGTGAGTTTATAATCTTTACTTTTGTATCACATTCAGAAGTTTGTTCATGTATAGAATATAGTGGAATTTGTACACAGCACACTTCTATTAACTGCCAGTTTAAAGAAAATAAGCATGTATACAAACACACACATTTTAAAATATACTGAGTATATTATACATATTTACTTTGATTGCTAGCATAAATTAAATCTATATTACTTCTACTTGAAAAATAAGTAAATGAAACAGGATTAAAATTGGAGAAAAAAGCCCTGCAAAATGAATCAACCTAATTTTAATCCAATAACTAGAGAACTCTACATCTGGACAATTTAACTGTCCATATAGTCAATTAAAAAAATTCAGTGGCTTCTTTAATTATTACAAGGATCAAACCACTGTGCTCAGTCAAACTTATTACAGGCATTAGGGAAAAAGTGATGTAAGGGCCCAAACTTGTTCTGACATGCATATAAATATTGACTGTTTTATGAAATAAACATCTTCAAGCTAAAAACCTTAATTTCTTAGATGGAATATTTAATATTTTGGCTTCCTAAAGAAGTCATGTAAGCTCATAAGTTTATATATAATCCCATATATAAGCCAATTGCCTGATTTAAGTTAAACTAGTCCTTCTGTAGATTGTTGGTTAATAGGACATAATGTGTGAGACTGTACATACATATACAGAGAATGAATGCGAATGAATAAGAGTAAGAATTTTAATTTTGTGAATAAGGAACTTTTTGATTGGTTCAATGAACGTGCAAGAAATTAGAGATCAGTTCAAAATTAGTCATAACTGAATCTTCCTGGATTCAGTAGAATTTCAAGTGTAAAACAAAATGGTGATCTCAAAAAACAAACAAACAAGCAAACAACCCTTAAATTCACTTTGAGATTAAACGTTTTGTATAATGCATTCAGATTGAACCCACCATCTGTTCAACATTCATCCCAAACTACCTTTTCTTGGTAGCTCTCCTGCACCCAACCTGGTTATAAAGTGGAGTGAGTGTTAAACAAAGAGTCATAAAAGTGCCCTTACATAATGACTGCATGTACAGACAATAATTAATGCTACATCTTATGTCCGAGTTCAATCAAAGAGAAAGGAAACAGTCCGAATAATTCTACCAAACTTTGTCCCAATGGGGATCATTGGTGTATACCAGTGGATCATGTCACCCACAGCTGCATTTACTATAATGGGTATTACTGGATTTTCTAAGCAGTACTCTAGGCTTCTATTCCTCCCCTGCCAGTGCATCTACATAAATGTTTACTGCAGACCTGAATAATTAGCTTTGCAGTAAAGTTTCAGCATCTACATGCGCAGTCCTATTAGGCCACAGTAAATGAATAGATGCTGCCACAGAATAGTACTTGTCAACACTATGGTGGCATTTAGTGCACTGCAATGCATACATGGACACTGATGGGGCTGGCTGGGGCACAAGGGTGCTTCAGAGCCGGGGCTCCCTGATGGCTAGCCCTGCACTGAAGCACTCATGTCCCAGCCAGCCCCTCAGCAGCACGTTGAGCTAGGCTGGAGCACTCCCAGGCTGGCAAGCTGATCCCCGCAGGCTCTTTGTCAAATGGTTCTGCTCCAACCCAGCTCAACATGCTGCAATCCTGGGTGCCTGTGTAAACACACAGCATGGAGGAGTAATAACTCTGGTATGGTTTGCAGCAGTGTTTACTCAGTTGCAGTGGCGACACATATGGGGTGGACATATGGACGTGCACCCTCTGAGAGCATGGCTGCACCTCCTGACAGGCTGCACTTAGGCAACAGGCAGCGGGGCAGGTGGAAGTGCTGGTGCCCCCCTGCGAGCACAGGTTGAAGCACCACAGCCATTTTTGGGAGCACCACAGCTACTTCCCACTCAGTGCAATTGGCTGTGGGGACCCTCTCCACCCCCTGAGATAGGCTGCTGGGTGGGGGCATGTGCCCCCCCGACTAAGGTGGCACCAGTCTCCTATGCTCAGTTGCATTAGTTGCACATATAGATGAACCCTCCAATGAGCTTTTTGGCTAGGCCTTTGTGTTCGGCTGCTGTTTGTCTCATTAGCTGTATCAGCCCTAGCACTTGGGCTTCTTCCATATTTGAAAGCCAGTTGCTAAACCTCCTGAAGTTAGTGGAAATACTTAATTCTTGTGTGCCTTGAATCATGCCTTTAAGGCCTAGGTAAAGTTCTGGAAATACTGCACTCAGATTAATCACACCATTTAAGTTTAACAAGGTAAATATTTTGATTGCATCTTTAGTATCAAATAAGCATTTCAAATCCATATAAGCTCATTCATTACTAAGAGAAGGGGATAGTGATACCTTAGATGCCTTACCTTGACAGGGTGCAGGTAGCCATCTCCTCTCAGGGTACCCAAGCCCTCCCCAGGCAATTCTTCCTCATCCTGTAGGCTACGGGTGAGGTGTGCAATGTAAGTGGTGGCCAAGAGCAGCACATCCAGCTTGGAGAGCTTGGTGTCAGGTGGAACAGAAGGCAGAGTCTTCTGCAGCTCCAAGAAAGCATGCCGTAGAGTCTGCACCCGGCTGCGCTCCCGAGCAGCATTTGCAGCTGCTGGTCTCCCAGGTGTTGCTCCAGCCCGTTGCCCAGCTGAGGAGGAAGAGCAGGAATTACTGCCAGCTGCTGAAGTCAGCAATGAGTCAGGCTCTGAACTAGGGCTGGAGATGTCCTTGCTGTTCTCAGATACATTTCTATAGTCCATCGGTGACTTCCCAGAAAGGGAGGATCCTGCAAGTAACAAGAACAGCTCTGAAACCAAACAAACACTTGCAGCAGCAGCAGTACCATAAGCCTATAACAAAGCTCAAAATACCTTCTACACCAGAAAGAAATCCTCTTTGTGTATTAAACCAACATATATATGCTTAAGTGCAACACAATTAATTTAAAAACACCAAGAAAAAGAATATTGATAAAAATGTTGTTCTTTTGGCATAACAGGACTGTCAATAGCCAGGTGAAGGTTGCTTGTGCAAGAGACAGTGCTCTCTAAGGATCCAAATCAAGACTGCAGAAATTCCTGCAATATTTTATACTAAAGGTGAAGCAATAGACATTTTGGGGGCCAGTACCAATAGCTGATTTTTAAGGAGATGTATTGGCCAATATCAAACCAATTTCCAATACAGCTGAGTCCAGCTGGTAAGCTTGTTGTGGTGGAAGGGGATAAGGGAGGGAGGGAGGAGGTGTAGGGGGACAGATCAATGCCCTCTGTGAGGGTGGGAGTGGGGCTTGGGCTGGGGTAGGCACTGCCACAGCTTGTCCAGGGAGCATTGTGGGGGGAGGGGGCAGTTCCCGCTACTTGCCTGGGAGACATGGGGGCTTTGGGGGAAGAGTGCCCCAGATTTGTGTGGACAGGATGAGTAGGCTGCAGCTGCAGCCTGGGGTTGGGAGCTGTGCTGCGCTGCACTCAGGGCAGGCAGCAGCACTGGGAGGGATTTCAGCAAAATTTGAGGTGTCTGCAGTACCTGCATAGCTCCCTTCCCTGTGCCCCCCAGACACACCTTGGCTCCGTCCTACTCCTGCCCCACCCTGGCTGGGCAGCTCCTACCTCAGCCCCATTCCCTCCCTTGCTGTGGGGGGCATTGATCTGCCCCCTCTCCCCCCAACCAGAACAGACTTAGCAGCTGGACACAGGTCTCCAGGCTCCTGGGCTGTGTGCATGCACAAGCATTTATTGGCCAAATTAAATTGGCCACTTCAGGCCAATTTCTGATGTAGTCAATTTGCTTTATATTGGTGACAATCCAATATTGGACCAATGTATTGGTGCTCTTTTACTTCAGACCTACCAAAAACTTCCAGATCTTCTCTTCCAAGTTCAAGGTACATTGCAGCCTTGTATTTACTAATAAAAACACAAGCAGTATATATACACACACTATATAGGTAGAGAGTCTCATAGTTTTCTGACCAAAAAAAGGACAAAGAAGGAGACAGCCACAGTTATGTGGATGCCAGTTATGTCATTTATTGTGCTACTAGAAGGTACTCGGTGGGGTGTTGAGCACCCTGTGAGAAATAAGAACCAGGAGAGAAACTTACGAAGTTGTCAACTCCAGTGAACAACAGGATTCTGACCTGTAAAACTGAGGACAACTGCTTGGTTTTTGCTTTTCTTTTTATTTTGTTATTTGCTATAAAAATAATAAGAATCTGGTTAAATCAAAATTCTTTTCAAGGCAAAGTTACACAGAACTGGATATCCTCTCTCCACTTGCAAGGAGCAGAGTCAAAGGAAAGCAGCAGTTATTCTTTCAACAGCAGAATTAGGCTGTGGGCTATAAAGAGTCAGAGAAGCTGGACACAGGCTGTTTCATGTCTGCAGCTGCCGAAGTATCACTGGGCCGGCTCTGTCCTCTAAAAACTGTAAACTTTATTTCAATCTCTACTGTCTTCTTGTTATGTCAGAGGAGGACAACAGACACTCCCCTGGTAAAAACCAAGCCAAAACTGTTTTGTGGAAAGATGAGAATAGTGAAAACTTCCTGAATTCCAGAAAGCATTGCTAGCTACTCCCACCCATAAAGCTAACATTCCTTTAATTTGTTGAATTTCATATACTGTACTAATCCCAGTTTTATTTAAATATATTTTAATACATAATTACTATACATAATCCCACCACCTACCTAGGAATACTTTCTACAAATTCAGCACTCCAGCTCTAAAAATTATACCTGCTCAAGGACCTGATCCTGCAGGCAAAGCTACTAAATGCCATAAATTAATCTACCTTGTAAGAGCTGACACCACATTCTTCAGGTTCAGCTTTGGGGTGGAAGAGTGAATAGCTTTTTACCCCAAATACAAACTGATAATTAGATAAAAGATCTTGAACTGTAATCTCACAGGAGAATCAAATAACCAAAGAAAGAACCCAAAGGATCAAATACATGAAAAAAATATTAAAAATAAAAACTGGGCCAAAAAATATGGAGTAAGCATTTTTAGTTTATGTACAAGAACCCAAGCACCAAGATTGAAATCTGCATAGATGCCCGATTGTAGGTCAGTCCTGCATACAAACCAAGTTCAGTTTTTTTGGTTCTTTTGAGGAAGGTAGAGGAAAACGTACACTTAAAATCAGAACAATATCCAACATAAATCAGACACAATCTTTCACAGATTGGAGATCTGTTCTCTCCTTGGTAAACAAAATAAGTTACTAAATCTTCTATTCAGTATTTTGTAATCAGGCTCTGGCTATCAAATATGTAATATACAAATCAATTATCAGAGTTTCTAATTGATGCACTGGAAAAGAAAAATGTTTAGGCCGTGGTTCTCCCAAACATTTAAGCATGTGCTTAACTTTAAGCACTTACATCAGCCATTTAAACCATTTTGTAAATGATGGAAATGAGAGTAGTAGACAAAAATCAAAGAGGAAAAAAAAAAAGAAAGGAGGAGGAGTAGAATGAAAAACAAAGTTTATGGGTGATCATTGTGAAAGATCAACAATTCAATGGTGATGTTTTTTAATATGGCTGCATGTGTGGAAAGGGGTATTATTTTGTACTCCAATTGGTTCGGAATTCGTTTGGTTTATAGTTATACTTAACACATGTGGATACAACTGCTCACTTTAATTATTTAATTTAGAGTGTAAGAGAAATATTTATAAACTACTTGTATTCTGTGTTGTCATGTATTGAAAACCAGAGGGAAATCTCTGTGTATACTGATGTTTTATTCTGAAAATAAAAAATGAATCCTAAAAACAAGAACTCAAAGTCCACACAAGCTTTTCCTGCATGTACTTGAGGAATGATGTTTAAATCATCTGTATATCTATTTCCGTGTTGTTTAAAATCCAGCATGTGCCAGAAATGTGGTACAAATTACAGTATTTTCAGAACCAGAAGTGCATAAGCTTTGGTTACCAACCCCCCGCAACCAAAACAAAAAAACCCCCAGCCCCCACCCCCCCTCCCAAATCACACCACAAATAAACCAGCTTGTTGGCAATGCAGAGCCAACACAACTATGGAAAATGTGGATAGATTTTATTCTGGTTCATCCATCATCAGTAAAATCTCTCATCTAGGACCCAGTGCAAATCCCAAAGTCAATGGGAGTCTTTCTATTTACTTCACTGGGTGTTGATAGGTCATTTATTGCTCAATACTGAAAGCTATGAAATCAGAGAAGTGAAACACAGGCATAACAAATAATCCCAGTTAGTTGAATGGGAGTACACATATGAAAGGCTACTCTTCACACATTTTTATTAGCTATACTGGCATGGAAACAGATGCATCAGTACAATCCCAGAGCACCAGAGACCTGTAATAGTTCTCTCTTTTGGGTTTACTGTTTCAAGGCTCCACAAACTATGCTGGGTGAAGCATGGACCCACTGAACTCCATAGCAATACTTTCAGTATTTCCACACCTTATCATATCTCTGCACTTATTCTAGATTTTAATTCAAGTAGATAAAATTGTAGCCAGTCAACTACAAAAGTTGAAATAAGAATATGCAATAGATTACAGGAGTTTTGTGCATTTTTTATGACAATATTTGAGATCATCTTAGTGTTTTCTGAGGTAGATTTTGTTATGAAATCTTGTCAAGTAGATTTATTGTTTAAAACAGGGGTTTCAAACTAAAACAATACTTTGGACTCGATCCCATATATTGTGTACCCCCAGTACTTTCTATGTTGTCCACTGAAAGGAAACCTAGTACAGAATCCTACTACCTAGTCTTTTTAAAAACAAAGAAGTGTATGAAGTCTATAGAAAATTGTGTTTTCCATGTAAACCAAATGTTTCATAGGTTTTAAAATTGCTTTAAAACAGAATTTATTTCCATTCTTTAGGTTTCAAACACCTAAACCCAAGCATTATGTATAGAAGGATTTAACAATTAAAATAAGTGGTAAAAGTACATTTGATTCAAACAAATCTTTCTATTTTAGACATCTAAAATGCTATTAAAAACAAAAGGCAGAGAAAGGTATCTCATTAAAAATGTGGAAAAGACATCAATTTGATATCTAATCAACTGTACAAATAAAACACTGAATATGACTGTGCAAAGCAAACTATGGGGGAAAAAGATTTGTTTAATTAATCCATTTAGAGCTATTTAAGCATCAATTGCAAAACTCTCCATTTTAACCTGACAGTATCTTTTTTTTTTTTTTTTACCTTTCTGTGTGAGAAATTAAAATATAAATATATTTGAGTCAATCAAGTCTGTGCATGAATGGAACAACTGCTAATGTTCTCTATACCAGCATATTGCCATATTATCACACATGCAGAGAAATGCAATTCAGCGGCAATCTATTTAGATCCTACAGTAATAATGTTTGTTGCATGTGCAGAAGTATTTAAGTGGTACCTTTTCGATATTTTTCCACGGAAAAATAAAAAAGCTCAACGTCTTCTGGCTAGTCTTTAACAGGAAGAAGGATACAGCTTTTCTTTCTCTGCAAATAACTGTGTCCCGGTTCTGGCACCAAACGTTTCCTAGTCGGACCAGCCGCGTGTCAGACACCGTTACTTGTAACAGCCACAGCAATGGGGTTTGGTCGGGATCTCGGGAGGTCTCGTCCAACCCCCTGCTCAAAGCAAGACCACCCCCGGCTCTTCTTGAAAGAGTTTCGAGAGACAGAGGTTTCCTGGGCCGCTGCCTTTACTGCCTCCACCCCCTGCACGGAGAGGCAAGGACTGCTGCGGGCGACCGCGTGCGCTGGCCCCGCTGCGGGGCTGGGGTGGAGTCGGAAGCTCCACCAACGGCATCCCAGCTACCGCCGGCCCCAGAAAAGCGATCAGCCGGGCCGAGAAACCCGTGCTCCGCTCCGACGCGCCCCCCGGAGCGCTTCTAGTGTCCCGCGGCCCAGCCATACTCACCTCCCCCGCGGCGGGTCCCGGGGCTGGCGGACACGCACGGGGAGGCGCGCTAGCGCGGGCTGGACCCGGAGCGGGGCAGCTCTCCCCGCGCGGCCGCCGAGAGGCTCCGGCTGGGCAGCCACGTGCAGCCAGCTCGCATAGCGCCGCCGCCGACGGCTGTGGGTTGGAGACGCCGCCGGAGCCCCTTATAGCGGCGGCGCCGGCTACCCCGGGCGGGCGGCGCTCACCTGAGCCCGCTCATCAATCACCGCCCCGGGGCGCTGGGGACCCGCGTGGCGGCAGCGGCCTCGCCCGGCCCGGCCCCAGGACCGAGGGGATCGCCCTGGGCGCCGTGCCCGCGCTCCCGCCCCCCGCGCCAGGACGGGAAGGACGCGGGGGTCGCGGCTGTGCCCGGCGGGCGAGGGGGAGGAAGGCGTTGGCCCCTCCTCGGGGGCCGGGAGGGAAACGCGGGTCACGACGCGCCGGCCGCGGTAATGAGAAGCGACAGCCCAAATAAACAGGCGGGGATAGAGGGAGCCCGGGGAAAACATGCTGAGCCGGCTCCGATGCCGCGATAAGGCAGACACAATAAATCAACTCTTGGGCCCATTAGAAAAATAAAGTCTCAGCGATTTGTTACCAGCTTTGCGGCCAAGAAAATTAAGCCCGTCGTCTTCGGCTCTAATTTGAAACATTAGGCCGGAGGAAGGACGGGGCTGAAGGCGAAGGGCCCCGGGGCAGGTACCGCCTGGGGCAGGTGGGGCGGCTGAGAGGACTTCCGTGAGCAGCTTGCAGGAGGAGAGGCACCGCCGGACCCGGTGAGGTGGGCTCTGGGCGCCCCGCACGGCAGAGACCCTCACGGGGGCCAGGCAAAGGCCGCCGGCGCCCCTCAACCCACCCTGCAGCCGGCAGGGCTTGAAGCCGGGTGAAAACAGCGGGCCCTGCGCTTCCCGCAGGTGTCGGCAAGGGCTGCACTCCCACCTCGCTTATCTGAGTAGCAGTCGCTGTCTGGCAGTCCCGCTGCCGCTTGCTTCCTAGCCCCAGCAAGGAAGCCACCCCGCCCCAGGAAGGCCTGCGCCCGCCGAGCCCATCTCCGACTTCCCGGCTCCTTAGGGTGAGAAAACTCCAACCCATCAAAAACCAACTTCACAAAAAACTTCACTCTTCCAGATTTGTTATCAGTGCAGTTGACTGATTTTAGGTTGTAGCCCTGTTGGGCTAGAGGGAAAAACCCCGATCTGGGCTCATGGTGAAGGTGATATCGTTTGTTAGACCAACAAGATTTTTGCAAAACAAATTCTTTGGTTGCAAGCTTTCCGGCACAAGCAATTGAGTAGGAGTTTTCAGGGTTGAGGGTTTGGACTGGTGCCTAAAAGCTAGGCATCCTAAGTCCCTTTAGGGATCTAGTCCCTCAGGTTTAAATAAGATTTTTTTCTGGGTTTCAGACCCTACATTGGTTATCTTCTAAAACAATTCTGAAATACCCACAAGATGTGCCTGAAAGCTTGCAATTAAAGACTTTTTTTTTTTGCCAAAATCTTGATGGTCTAAGACAAGGTATCACCTCTACCATGAGTCCAGATTGTTAATTGATTTTCTACTTTACTGATGTACAGCAGTTAAAGCGTCTGGTGTCCTTTTATACAATGATTTAATCCATTTTGATTAACTTGGTATATAAACACAGAGTGTAATGTCTCCAAATACTTCCAATCATTTAGGACAAATGACTTGTACTTAATCTAATTATTTTTCCCCTAGATCGTCCAGGGGGGTCTGTCAGCTAATATATTATTTTACCCTGGTCAGGAAAGTCTTGCTAGTCTGTACCTGTGATTTTTATTCCAGTAAGCAAGCTAAGTCCCCACTTTTGAATGAATCAAGACATAGAAATTGATGGACACATCTTGCAAATAATTGGTGGTTACTTTTTCTGACTGATGCATAGTTGTAACAGCAATGCAAACCTCTTAAACTCTTGGTTCAGAGATGATGCCTTTGATTAGACCAAGTAAGAAATCACAAAACATGATCTTTGTCTGCTCATTCATTTCAGAGCTGTGATGTCTCACACCAGCTGAGGATACCTGCTTGCATTTCCCACAGTCAGTTCAATCCATGGTTAATATAAGTTCTCATGGCTCTGTTCAGGGCTCAGGCCCTCAGTAGTCCATCTTAGAACAGCGTGAATGAAGTAGTACATATTTCCAGGGCATGTCAAGAGAAATTAGGATAATTTGAGTTTAAATTTTGAGAATCCTATACTGTTGTTCACCTTTTGTAGGTCATTGAATATGATTGACAGCACTTTCTTTCTCTAGTCAAAATTATCTTGTGGGTATTTCAGCACATCGCTTTAGGAGATGTGTTGGCCAATCTAGGGTCTGAAATCCAGAAAAATCTTACTTAAACCTGAGGGACTGGATCCCTAAATGGACTTAAGATGCCTAGCTTGTACTTAGGCACCAATCCCAAATTTAAATCCTGAAAACCCGTTCTCAGTTTCCACCTAACTTTGGAGGCCTCTGAATTTCTGCCATTTGAAGTTCCTTTTGGCCTTTAGGTCTGCCTCTGGGCATTTTCCAAATGCCTTACAGTTGAGTGTGCTGGGCAGCGTGCTAGCTACACAACTGGGCATTTCTCTGCCTCTCTTGCATCTGGGGTTCAGTTCAGTACAGGTTCTCAGAGCATGCCCTCCTGTTGAAGCCATTCTGTTTTTTAAGAGAAAAAAATAAATGTTAATTGAGCTAGAAGGGAAACAAGTGAGGGCAATTTTATAGCCTACTGATTCAACATTTAAGAAAAGGGACTCTTTGCTACACTGAATGGAAAATATAAAATAATGAAATATTAGGTAAACCAGGCAAACTAGAGACTTGAATCTCAGTTTTCTAGATCATATTTTTAAATTTACTGTTTTACCTTTAATAGCTTTGGGCTAAGCTCTATTATTCCAATTGCCTTTGTGGCATTCATAACGTACCTGCTAAAAAGAAATTCCAAATATTTCCACAATTCTACATGAAAAAAAATGTTTACAAATAGGTTCTTTTAACTTCTGTATTTGATATTACTTCATGACTTGCATTATATCAAATAATTCCTAAGGTAACATAACAAATAACAGTATTTTATTTTATTTAAAAAGCTGCAGCTAATTATGAAGATTGAAACATCTTATCTTCATGTTTAAAGTGCTCTATTTGTCTAATAATAGAATAGTTTGATCCTTGGTACAACATAGGAGAAACTCTTCATTTTGTCAATTACACCAAAATACCGTTGTCCAAGGGGAAAAATGTTTTGATGTCTTTTTCCAACCAACTCCAGTAAAGATAGTCTTTTTTAAAATGCAGCCACTAAAAATCATGGTTTCATATGTAGTTATTTTTAAAACTTGTCTTAAATTAAGAAAGTACTAGCATCAACTTAGATTGTTCTACTTTCAGTTGAAAAGGTAAATAAATCCAGCCATCTTGAAGTAAATGTACCAAATTAAATATAAATCACAGATGTGGAGGTTATTCCCCAAAAATGGTTATGTAAACCAAATATAGTTTTCTCAATTTCTTATAACCCTAAGAGTGCAAACACCAAGTAGCCAAAAATCAAAGCTTCAGACTTAATTTGTTTAATGCATTTTGCAGAATCACAAATTCAAAAAAGAATCTAAAATATTTTGGGAAGGCTCATGCCATCAGAAAGATTTTCCTTTTTCCTTGCTCTGAGAGGACAATGTTAACATTCCTTGAATGACCTGCAGTTGGCAGAAATCCCACATTTTATTTTATATGCCCTTCAAAACTCAAGGAAGATGGTGTTGTCTAGGACTTAAAACTTCAACGTCCTAGGTGGCAAGTCAGCTGGGTCAACATTTGAAAAGGTCTTCACTGATGGCCAGATGTCCTTCTAAAAGACTTACTATGATTTAACCATTTTTTTTAGGTTTGCTGAAGCCTGAAGGAATCATTGCGTAAAATTCTGTGCCATACTGGAGGCCAGATTAGATGCTGACCATCATGGTTCTTTCAGGCTTTAATATCTGTGGATTCTATAACGAATGCCTCCATCTTTTTTTGCTAAGTGCTCTCCTTTCCAACTGATTTAAATGAGGTGAAAAAACTTTTGAAGAAAATCAGTCTCTAAAGCAGAGGTGGGCAATTATTTGGGCTGGAGGCCCTTAGGGAGGTTTGGTGAGCTGATGTGGGCCAGGTCAGCAACCCCCTTCTCCCCACAGTATGCTAGCCTGGGTTAGCACCCCCCCCCCTCCAGCCTGAAACAGTTCACCAGAACTCTCTAAGTAGTGGATTACTAGACTAGTCGGGGGGGGGGGGAGGGGGGGGCTGGACCGAGTGGGTGAGTGGGAAGGCAGGGTTTCCATAGAGACTGGCCTGGGACCCCCGTGGGCAGGGTGCACTCAGCTGGATGGATGGGATCGGGACGTGGGTGGGTGAAGAGCAGTGTCTGGGAGTGGGATAGATGAGTGTGGCCAGGACCACATCCTATGGCAGAGCCATGATGTGTTTCCTGCATGGCCCTGTGCTGTCACTGTCCCACAATCCCAGCCCCAGCTCCCACCCTGGCCACCCATCCCACTCTCAGACACTGCTTCCCACCTACCCGCCCTCTTTATCTGGTGCCCCCTGGTGGCGAGTGTGGGGCAGATGGGACAGGGTGTCTAGGCAGCAGGGCTGGGTCTGTTGGGAGTAGCAACACTGGCAGCAGCAGCTGGAAGGAGCCACTGTCACCAGGGCTGCCAGGAAGCTGAGTCCGGCCACAGTACAGCCCCAGCCCTGCTGTGCACCCGAGGGTGGTTAGACTGGCCGCACATGCCACAGCCCAGGCTGCCTCCCACACCTGGGCCAGGTGGGGCCAAGGGACCTGTCGTGGGCAGGATCAAATCCTTTGGTGGGCTGACCTCAGCCCACAGGCCATATTTTGCTCACCCCTGGTCTAGATACCTCAAATCAAACATCCAAACAGAAAAATATTAGAAATCCCTTATAATGGCTAGTTTTTTGACTAGGCATTGGAAGGGAGAAGGAAACAAAAGGTGAAAAGAATTCTTCCAAATAACATCTTGCTACATGTTGCATAAAGTCAGAAGTCCAGCAGCTATAAATGTAGATGCTGTTCCCAATAGCATTTACTTTTTCTTTGGGAATTTAACAGCAATACAATATTACAAATACCAGTAATGAGAAAACAAACAATATGCACCTGTGAAATTCAAAGCACCAGATCTTGAATTTCTTGATCAGAGAAACCTTCTAGTGGGTACAGTGACAGCATTACTTGAGTAAGGGAGCAAGATTTGGTCTTAACACAATTTAGTGACTATGGTAGTAGACTGGGTCAGCTTTGAAAATCTTGAGAATAAATAAAAGCATTTTTAATCCAATAGTTCATTCAAATTGATACAAAGCAGCTAATCTGAAGCAACAGGTTCCTGTAGAGATATTTCAAATCCAAACTAAAATTAAATTTTAATTACTGCTCTACTACTGCTCTTTGGGTGCGTCTACATGAGACACTTTACTGCACAGTAGTGTAGTTTACTGCACAGTAAGTATGTGCGTCTACACATGTACATGCTTACTGTGCAGTAAACCTCGCTAATTGCGAGTAAATTTGTTACCTGCAAATACAAGTAGTAAATTTACTTTCTGTTAGTAATGGTACAGTAGCACTTCTGTAAATGCCTGCCAGGGAGCAAATCTGCTCCCAGTCAGTCAGCCATCAGGAGGCAGGAGATTTCTTCCTGCCCCCAGGAGATGCTTGCTACCGGGGTGGGCTCTGCCACTGGCAGATAAGGCAGGCTCCCCAGCCTGTTCCCCACCCAGGTCTGCGTTCACGGAGCTGAACAGGGGAACAGGCTCTCCAGCCTTCATCCTGCAGAGTGGGGCTGGGAACTCTTGGGGAGGGCAGCTCCCAGCCCCATATCTCATGTCCCAATCAGTGATTGAGGCATAGAGCTTGGAAAGAACTGCAGGGGTGGGGTAGGTCCCAGCCCCCTGCCCGATCTGCTGGTTGGGCAGCTAGCAGCAAGCTAGCTAGCATTGTGTGCTAGCATTGTGTGGGGGGGAGGGGAGGAGAGGCCTAAAACTCCCCCTGGTGGCAACAGGGATCCATTGCAGGGCCTCAGGAAGTGAGAGTAGTTTGCTGCCATTAGCAGCGAATCTGCTTTCACTTCCTTGCCTATGTAGACACCTGCCCTGGAGCGCTTAATGAGTTTACTCCCTAGTAAACTGATCCCAGATCAAATGCATGTATATATGCACCCTTTGACAATATAAATCAGCCAGTAGGATGTAACACTAAGCATTCTGCCTACTTACTGGGTGCATTTACACATGCACATTTACTGTGCAGTAATGTAAATTACTGCATAGTACAGGCACATGTCCACATGTGCACACTCATACTGTACAGTAACTATGGAGACTTATGTCAACTTGAGTGTAAATTTGATTCCTGCATCATTTAGGTATCCAATTTATGCCCAATTAGTTACTGTGCAGTATTGCACATGTAGATGCCTTACTGTGCAGTAACACTGTGTGTGTGGACTGACTTGGGACTAACTTTAGTCCCAAGTCAGTCCAAACACAGCATTAATGCATTTTAATGGCTGCATGGGTAGACACCGGCCTATTCCCACTTACTGCGCATAACTTATTGTACAGTAAATTTAAGCTGATGTAAACAAATGTGCAGACATGCCCACTCTGCACTAACCAAGGTGCTTCCTTTCTCAAATATCTTTACAACTTCCATCATAAAATAGAAAAAATCCAAGGGAGGAGTGAATTTCAATTAAAGACATTTCTCAGATATGTCTACCATTAGTTCACTTCCATTTTGAATAGGTGGTGCCTGCTTGAATACTTCTGCTGATCATAACTGTTACAGTATCATATATGGGGAAAAAAAATCTGTGTCTGCTAACCAGGTTCCAAACCATATAGGTCATTATTGGTCAAAAACAATTCCCTAAATTGCATTAAAAAAGTTGATAGGCTGCTAGTGCAAACTACAACATAACTGTGTTTTTACAACTCTTGCTGCACCTAAATAAATAGGCCGTCGCATTCTCCCATTTTAAAAATGCTTGTAAAATATAGCCTCAGATAGTTGCAGTGTGTACTATTTTGAAATGACAAAGGCATAAAAAACAAAGGCAATGAGGTCCAAGTTCAACAGGAATGGGGACATTACGCTGTTTTTGATGAGCATAAATAGAAAAGGCAGTCTTGGGCACAGCTGCACCCTGAGCATCCTGGAATCCTTCGCTTTTAGCAGAACTCTCACATCCTTAATCTAATAACACTAATTACAAATTTCCTCAAAGAACCAATATAATCACTGCCATTTTTTCAGGTTCCTTCTTCGCTGACAGATGTGCTGTTTAAGGTGCTGCAAGTGCTTCAGAAGTGCTCCAAACAGCTTGGTTACAAAATGTGCATGACTGAATAAGTGCTTAAATAATGGTCACAGTGCTTCCTGAAACATCTGTATGCTTCAGCAGTTCTCTCACATCCCACAATGCTCCACTCCCCATTTCAACCCTCTCAGACTCCCTCCCCCCCCTCCAAAAAAATTAAAAATAAGTTGATAATAGACAAGACTATCCCTGGAAATTTGTTTTCAAAATATCTAGCATCTTTCAGATTTGAAAGGGACAGAAAACCTCCATCATTGATAGATAATGCATTTTTCTCATACACATGAAAATGAACCACCAAATTCAAACCCTTTATTTCTGAAGTTGTTACAATACATCCACATTTAACTGGATGACTGGTGTGATAATCTAGTAAATTAACATTCCAAGAAGATCTTGTAGAAAATATCATTTAGTGTTTTCTGAATTAAACTATTTAAATATTACATGGATCATTCATTTCACAGCTATGATGTATCGCAATCATCTTTGTAATTTCTGGTAACAGAGGTATTTGATGGAGAAGGTGAGGCTCAAATATATCTGTTTTTGGCTGTGAACTTTGAGAATCCTTCAAGAGCAGGTGCCTGTTAATAAAATAAAAACACACTGTTAAGCAATCATTCTTTTCCTAATAAAGTAAAATGTAACAGCAGCCACAGCATTTAATATTTACTCCAGTCACAGCATTTAATATTCACTCTTTTTACTCTAAGTATACCTACATGTAAATAAACTGATCCCCCTGAAATGTTCTTAAACTTGCTAGTTTGTACACCACACAGTGGTAAGCTGTACAAAAGTCAAGAAATAAGTCTTTAGAACATCCTTATTTTATTTGGTCCACTTTTAACTAACAATTACTGTCCTTACAACATACAGCTCATGTATCTGAAGAACCAATTATGCACTCCAATAACTTGGACCACATTTATAATTTTAATTCTATACTCCTGGATATGTTTATTTTTTCCTCTGTGGCATAGGAATGGTGTGGCTTTTAGAACTGTATTAGTTCTATGCACTGTTTTTTATCTTTTTATGTAACTAAGATATGGTACCATATTAAAAACAGCTCCAACGTATACTGTTGTATGCAACCCGCTCCCCAAACAACAAACACTTTCTGCCAAAAAACAGCTGCTGGAAATTGCAGTTTGTATTGTATGTGAGAAATATCGTAAGAACAGTTTCCACTAGTTACCAGGCAAAAGTGAAAGTAAAATCTTCACTAGGTTCACAGGGAACAGTGGGGAGCAGAACAATGAGCAGGCTTGACTCCTTAGCTTCTGGTACTTAGTTACTGGGCATGTCTACACCAGACATTTACTGCAGACTAATTAGTTCTGCAACAGGTGTCTTCCATCTACACATGCAAGGCTATTCGGCAGGAGTAGAGTTTTTTACTCTGTAGCAGTACGTGTGTAGACACTGATACAGCTGGGTGGGGCACAAGGCAGCTTCAGTATGAGCGCTGGCTGCTGGCTAGCTCTGCACTGGAGCACCCTCACGGTCTAGCCAGCCCCTCCACAGCATGTTGAGCTAGGCTGGAGCAGTAAACTCTGAGGTTTATTGCTTCACAGTAATTACACATGTATATATGCCCACTTGCTACAAGGAAAGGTCTTTTTTCCTTTTCTGCCTTTCAAAAACAAGGGATATGTTATATGCAAGAAAGTATTGTTGTTTAATGTAGCATTTAGAAAACAATAAATGAATGACTGAGAAGTTATTGATCTAAATCCAGCATTTTATGTAAAAAATTGAGAACTGAAATGTACATGTTTGCATGTGTGCAAACAGACATAGTTGTGACTTTTTAGTAAGGCTTTTGATATTGCGTCCAACATTCTCATTAACAAGCTAAGAAAAGACAGACTGGGTGAAAGTACAGTAAGGGGGATACATAACTGGTTGGATTATCATTCTTAACAACTGGTTTTCAATGGCTCAATGTCCAGTTGGGAGAAGGTATCAATCAGGGTTCCCCAGAGGTCTGTCCTGGGTCCATTATTGTTTGCAATCTTCATTAATGATTTGGACAATGGGATTGAGCATATGTTTAGCAAATTTGCTGATGACATCAATTTGGGTGGAGTTATAGACACTCTGGCAGGTAGGGCTACGGTCCAGAATGAGTTGGATAGACTGAAGCAGTAGTTCATAACCAACCAGAGGAAATTCAATAAGGACAAGTGCAAAGTCCTGCACTTGGGATGGAATAACTCTATGCACAAGTAAAGACTGGGGAATCAGTGGCTAGACTGCAGTACTGCACTATGTAATCTCTGAATAGCAGTGTCCACTGACTTGGGCCTGTGTCCTGATTCTCTTTATGTAACCAGTTAAAAGCATCAAAGATAGAGCAGCTGCAACTATTTCTCATTCCTTTACTAACTCAGAATTAGCTTAAAGAAACTTAAAAGACAGGAGTAGAAGGCAGGCCACATGATCCACCCAGACAAAACCATCTTAAGGTAAACAATAAGACTTTTTTATCTTTTTGTATTCGTCTATTCCATATGCCTAGCAAGCAGTGTCCCATATAAAACTAAGGAAATCTAGTTGCCACTAAATAAACAGTAACTCTCATACCCCAACCCTAAATTTGGGAGCATGGTGGGGAAAAGCTGAACCTGGCTGGAAAACTGGTAGGCTTGAAATGGATAAGAACCTATCAAGCTATTTTTGCAGGATGTAATCGAGAATCTAGGCAGCACGAGCCCTCATCTAACTGAAGTTTTATTGGTCTGCCAATCTTTTCTACTCTGGGCAACGATTTTCTGTGCTTGACCTCCTGCTCTGTAATAGGATCCCTTAGACTCTGCCAGTGGCACTTCACAAGTCAGCATTCAGGCTGTATGGAAGATGACTTTGGATCTGGCAGGGAAGCTTTTTACTTCAACACCATCTATCAATACATGTTTATAGAGAATGAAAACTGCACATACTAGGTACAGTTATTGTAACTGCACAATTATATTAAGGTAGGGGTCAGCAACATTTTGCAGCAAGGGGCTGGCTACTTTAATGAGGCTTAGCTTGTGAGTGCAGGCCACTTCCAAACCCAGCTGTGCCACTAGAGCTGGAACTGCAGGATGTCGCTACTCCTCTCCACAGTGCTGTTTCTCCTACTGTCTATGAGAAGTGGACGATGATAGAAACACCATTGAAACCCCCAAGCTCCGCAAGTTGGAAACAACATCATTGGTTGCTGAGCCCTGTGCTAAGGCCTTTTGATTACTTCCAAGTCTTCATTCTTTTCTTTGTAAAATAGAGAGGCTCCAAATTTAAAAGCACTAATGAATTCTAAAACCTGTTAGTGTGAAATGTGTTACATGTGTTAGAGTGGAGGAAACAAGTTAATGATCTAATACACCACTTCCCAAAGTGTGGCGTACACCCCTGTGGGAGGGGCACAAAAGGTTTTGGGAGGGGGCATGTGAATCATGGCTGCTGGTTCTTCCTGTACACTCCTCTGCTTCAGCTGTTGCAGGCTTCTTCCATTGCTGCCAAGCAGAATCAGTAGTAGTGCAATCCAGTGGCAACCAATTCCCCTTGCCACTGACTCCCCATCAATGACTGTTGCTGATTGTACTCACTGGTGGGAGTCTGTGCTGGGTGAATTGAGGGGCAGGGGTGAGAAGGGAGCTCCAGTCTGGGATTTGCCCAGCCTGCGTTTGTGGGGGAAGGGACAGGTGGATTGGACCCCCCTACACACACCTTGCGGGGGAGGGATTCCAAGCCACCCACTGCCCCTCAAGCACAGGCTGGGTGAACCCTAGACCCGGGCTCCCTCCCAGGCTTTCTCCTCCTTCCCATCTTGAAGACAGCACAGGGTGGAGCTTGGCTGATGCAAGCAGATGATGCTCAAGTGCAGGGACAAGCAGAAATTAATGAGGGTGCTCTGCTTTGGAGCACCTTCATCTGAACCCTTATTAAATAAGGGTTAATCTGTTGCACTATCTGGCACTTTTAAAGAGCTCTGCAGCCATGCGCGTGTCATGGCATGGCTGTTGAGTGCTTTCAGGGGGCCAATCATGCTACAAATACCACTTCTGTCAGTGCCCTTACAAACACTGAGCTAGTAGACAGCATTCAAGTAAGGAAGCCCTAGTTAATGGTAAACTGGGTACATAGCAAAGAGAAGGCAGATTCCCTTAAGAACTAAATATTTCTCAGAATGTCATATCTTATGTTATTAATATTGTCCAAGGACTACTGAGAAACTGCTTTGCACTGGTATTCAGAGGTCAATTAAACCATGAAGTTTCTAAAAATTTGCAGCCTTTTGCCTAGCTACACTTCCTTTATAAAAGTTAAACCCTCAGTTAAACCCCAGGGTAGAGAAAAAAAAACAGGTTTCTAATGCGTTGTAGCTAGACTTTATAACCGCAAAAGAAAATTAGGAAATAAGCTTGGTAAGAAACTTACTTTATGTACTTTCTCATACAACTTTCCTTCTGCTGTATTGCTAAATTTGTGCAACGCTAGTAAAATCCATTTAAGTTGTCTAGAAAGTCTCAAAATCATTTAATCAATCACTTAATGAAGGACCAAATTTAGTAGGGTCTCAGTCAGTTAATTGGCCAATAATCTAGTCCTATCCATCCAGTTGCAGTATAAACATTCTATATATTATACTGGAAATAAAGTTGACTTTTGGAGATCAGTTGGGCAAAACAATCTCAGATGTAAGGTGTTATTTGCTGTCCAACTGTGCATGTCACTGTTGGTAATATATTGTTGACAATTTCACACACCCAACTATTCTACGACAGATTACAAATCATTAGATAGTCCAAAATAGTAAATTTGAGAAGCTTTTTATTTTCTTCTAGTTTTCAAACAGTATTAGGAGAAAAAAATAAATCCAACTTCTCCCTGAAGTATGTGAGATTTAAAAGGTTCAAAATCCAGCCTTGAATACACATGCACAAATGTGTCTTTTTCCTGAACTTTTCAGGGGTTCCCTTCCAATTGCAGATCCTCAAGATGGGAGAGCTACAAACCAGTTCCTTCCATGTCCCAGCTTCCGTATTATTCTCTGCATCCCACTGGATTCCCACCTGATCCCTACAGCCCTATCTTTAAATCCATTTTTTCCTCCCTTATTCTTCATGTACATTTTTCACAGTTGCTATTTCTCACAGTCCCTTTATCTGGCAATGTTTCACCAAGACCTTTGTCAATTGAAAGGCACTCATTTCACCTCTCCAAACTTCAATCTCAAAACAGTGGCAGGGGTCAAATCCTTTATTAAGGCTGGCCTCACTTCTACCAAAAGTAAGGGATGTAGAAATTACAATCATTACTGAATGAGGAACATTTGGAAATTAGCAATTTATCATCTGGGTTTCATAGGAGAAGTAAAACGACATAGTCCAAACGCACTAGAGTTGCAATAAAATCATGAGAGTTGTTCTTGCAGACTTATCTGACACCTTGGAATTCTGGATGTTTATATGTAGAAGCTTCTTAATTTAGGACAACATTCTGTGTACCTGAAGTTTGTTCAGGTGATTATTCAAATCTGTTTATAAGAGGATTTGCATCTCCACAGATCTCATCTTCATGAATAGTTTGAGCATTCTGCCATGTTAACAGTGGCAGGTTTAGACGTATGACTAAGATAAGCATATCTGTTTGACATTGCATAGGTAAGTATGAAACATTGCCAGCCAGCCCTGTTATGAATGTAGGTGAGTTCTGACTGGCAGTGTCACCTCAGTGAAAGCTGACATGTGGCCTAATATTTTGAGATTAATATTGTGGTTGTTGCAACATCTGAAATTTATGCAATTAGCTTGATGTTGAAGAGAACTGTCTGGATAGACTGAAATCTCTCATCTGGAAGGTATGTCTTTTGCTGATGTGGAGTCCTAAATTCTCTTACCTGTGAAAAACTGCATGATGCAGTTGTTGTAGTTTACTATTAGGATTAATTCTTTTAACAGGTTGTAGATGAAGTTCAGGGATAAAAAAAAGTCTTGATGTGACCTGACTTTTATCATCTACTTGTCCTAATATGGATAAAAGTAACTACTTCCTTTCCTTAAATATGTAGCCACCACAAGTAGACATGTTGTGAAGATTTTCACCACTGTGGACATATTGAATGGCAGTATCACGCACTGAATGAGTGTACCCTCTTGTCAATCATGGGTATTTTCTGTGCATCAGAGATGATCACAATATGGAAATATGTATATGGAAGTTGGAAGCCACAAACCAATCTTGAACCTATAAGAAAGAGATGCTGGAGGTGAAACAATCTTCCTAAATCTGAAACCTCATCCATATTCTGTCTTTTCAGGTTTTTTTGCTTTAGAATAAAGGATCACTGAGAGTGGAAACTATTTCTCTGAAATTCCAAATGTATCTCCTTGAGGGCTCCTTAAGGAAACTATGAGGTCACCATCTTTAGTTGGGTTTCCAGAGGGATGTGAAAAGGTGATGAGTTGGTCAGGACTAGCACTGAATAGACTAGTTCTGGGAGACAATTTTTAGTAGCCATTTTTTAATGGTTATTCCAGTCCCAGCCTGGCAGAACAGGGAAAGAGTATCTGAAGATACTCATCAGACCAAGGTTGTGCTGGACTGCCAAACTGAAAATCTTTTCCATTTTGAGGAAGATTTTCTGTGGTTGTCTTGTTCTGTAGTAGGATTTCTCAGACTCAGCCAACATCTAGGATGTCAGGAAAATGATTTTGATCAGGTGGTGAAATTCTGTTCTGCAAAATTCTCTATTGTTAAAATACTTTTGCAAACAATGAAAACTGAAGACACATTTGGTAGGGTTATATTGTGCACACACAGTTACACTTGGGCAGGAGTTGATAACATTTTGCAATGGTGGACTGCTTTAATGAAGCTGGATGAAGTTTAGCAATGGCTAAACTGAGACTCGAATTTTGTCAAGCCAGCTAACTAGAGAGCGATGCAGGCTTGGCAGCCACTATAGAAAACATTTGCTTCCTTTGAGAAAACGTATATTTCTCCATTTGAAGACGGTAGGTTATTGTTGAGAGAAGGCAGGAACAGTGTCTAATCTAAAATTGGTATCTGAAGGGCTTCCTTTGAGAGGATTGTAGACATTCTAACAGATCTCAAAGTAATATGTACATTTTTCTGAAGAGTATAAGACTTCATCTGTTCAATTGCTCAAGAGGTTTTTTGCTCCAGAAGATAACTTTTCTATGAAGTGTTCTGCACCTCCTCTGAGATGTATGATGCTTGAAGACAAGAAATCCTTTTCATTGTAGCTGCTGTGGCCAAGAAGTGAACTGCACCATCTCTACTACTTCTGTTGCTTGCAGAGATGGTTTTGCCACCAGTCGCACCTTCAGAGATTATGAAATTTACTTCCTCCCTTGTTCACAAAAAAGGATACTTTTACCATGTCAAAAATAATTTTTCATTTTACTGAAAAACAACTGGTAATTTACTATGCATTAACAGAAGAAATAGAAGAGTGAGATTTCCTTCCACAGAAGCACAGCTATCTGGTAACTTTGTATTTTTGGGAGTAACTTTTCCGAACTTTCTCTCTAACTGCAGAGACAGCCTGTGACTTTGAACCTAAAGCCCCCGTGTGGAATGGGTTCTCTCTCCCATCTCCCTTTGAACTTAGGCAGACAAGGTTCTTTGGGCAAGTCAGATGTCAGGCAGGTTACAATGTGTCATAAATCCAATGCCTATTTTTAGTTGATACTTTTTGGATCCGGAAGGTTGATGAAGTGAAGTTCATAGGCTTGTCTGTGAGAAGTGTTTTGTAAGTTCCCTTTGAGGATTAGAACTGAGAAATTGGAGAAAGAGTGGTTTCCTTGTGAGAACTGTGCCCCCACAGGTCATTGGGTATTCTTGTCTGATAGACATTTGGTGTGCATTCATTCTGGTGCACATTTGTTGTTTGGTCTCTCCTATGCATTTTCCATCCGGACATTTGGTGCATTGGATTAGATATATTACATTTCTGGAGATGCAGCTGTAAGATGCAGGAATGCCAATGGCTCTGTTGTGGTGTGTAGTAATTGTGGGGATGATGGAGATGTGTTGTCAGGCTTTGTATTTCTTGTCATGGCATGGTCTGGATCCATTCGGGGTATTCTGGGTTATAGGAAGTTTGCTTCTAGCGATGAGATTAGTGAGGTTCGGTGCTTGTTTGAAGGCTAGGATGGGTGGTTCTGGGAAGATCTCTTTAAGAATAGGGTCTCCTTCTAGTGTGGGTTGCAATTCTTTCAGGATTTTCTGTATGGGTTCAAGGGAGGGGTAATACGACATAACCAATGGTGTGCAATTCATGACGGGGTTTCTTCTGTATTGCAGCAATTCTTCACATGGTATTCAGGTGGCTTTTTCAAATGTGTGATCTCTCTCTCTGAAGAAGTGTCCTTTTTGAGTGAATGCCTTTTTAAGATTAGTGAGGTGGCAATCCTGAGTGTTCTCCTCAGTGCAAATTTGGTGATATCTAAGGGCTTGGCTGTATATCACAGCTTCCTTGGTGTGTTTAGGGTGATTGCTGATTCTGTGCAGATATGTATGTTAATCTGTGGGTTTCTTATATAATGTGGTCTGTATTTACCATTCTGGATAGTGATCCTCATGTCTAAAAAGGAGATGTTGGTGCTGGAGTATTCAAGAGATAGTTGGACGGAGGGGTAATGATTGCTGAATTTCTGATGGAACTCAATCAGAGATTGTAGGCTTTCAGTCCAAATAATGAAGATGTCATTGATATATCTTAAGTAGAGCAAGAGTTTGCTGGGAATGTGGTCTATGTTTTTAAGTTTCTGTAGAAAGGCTGTAGTGTCTTGGACAAAACTTGCTCTTTGTGTGACAAGCAGTTTTAGGGTTGATTCAATGAAACCTGATATTTTCTGTTAGGGTTCCATGGCTGGATATGATAGGTCTGTTTGTGGATTTTAGGGAGCATGTAAAAAGTCCCTGGGTTGGGTAGTGGGAGGGATCAAGGTCAGTAGTTTTTCTTGTAGTTCTGATGGAAATGATTTGATGGTATTTTTGAGTTTCACGGTGAAAAGGAAAGTAGGATCTCCTTGTAGTTCTCTGTAGTAGGTTGTGTCAGACAGTTGTCTGTTGGCTTCCTTTATGTAGTCTTCACAATTTAGGATAATGATAGCTCCTCCTTTTATCTGCTGATTTTATTACTATTTGGTGGTTAGATCTTAGAGATTCTATAGCCTTTCTCTCTGGTAGAGAGAGGCTGTTATGATGGCATGTGTTGTTGATTATTTCATTGTTCATTCTTTCCATGAAGCAGTCAATGTAGTGGTCAAGGTTAGAGTTTTGTCCACTGTGAGGTGTCCAGTCTGATTTTTTGGGGGTTGATCTTTTCCTCAATGTTGTGAGAGGATGAGTTGTTTTTTGAAGTGGATTCATTTTGGTCGTGGAAAAATTCTGTGAGGTGGAGGCGGAAGCGGAGGCGGAGGCTTCGGAAGAATTCTTTTAGTTCTCCACAATCCTTTAATTCCACAATCTAGAAAGAATTCTTTACAATTCTAAGATTTTTTTTCCAACTATTTAAGTTGGCCTAATAAAAGATATCAGATTCACACAAAGAAGCTTTGTCTGCCTATGTCCTTAGACCAACATGGCTACAACCTAAACTCCTGTCACAGTACTTCGGCATTCATAGGCATTCCTACCACAGAAGGGAGGAATTTAGAATAATTTATCAATATCCAGGCTGTAAGCAATGTGAGATAGCAGTTCTTAAAAAGCTCTGAAACTATCCAGAGCTGGCTTTGTAGCCAAAAAGTCTGCCTCATCAGAAGATGATGATCATCACAGCTCCTTCAGAGAAGTTGAGGGATAGCAGCCTATAGTTCAGAACTTACTGCTGCTTCTTCCATCACATGCTTTTCATTTCAATGAAAGGCCTTGAACTAAGGTCACAAAAGAATATCTCTTCAAGACCAGGAGTGCGCAACCCCTGGCCTCAACAATGTTGGAAAGCTTTATAGACAGGGCTGTCTATGTTGGTTAAGTAATGTTGTAAGTAGCTGTGATAGAAGAGGCTTTTTCTGGTGATATCTTATTTTGTACCAGCTGTTAGACAAGTTTTTGGACACAAACCAATCTCACTTACCCTTAATCATAGAAAGAAGGACTGGAAGGGACATGTAAAAAGCTCAACAAGGCATGTGTCCAACCTCCTCTTAAAGACCGCCAGAGATGGCGACTGCACCGCCTCTGCTGGAACTGTGTTCTAAGTTCTAGTTACCTGCACAGAAAATAAGTTTTTCCTTATGTCCAGCTGAAACTTTTCTTCGACTAGCTTGTATCCATTGGTCTGCATCTTCCCAGAAGTATGTGCTTTCTGAAAAGTTTTTCTCCTAGATCCTGGTGTTTTCCCTTCACATATTTGTAGGTGGCTATCAAGTCACCTCTCAGCCTTCTTTTGCTCAGGCTGAACAAACCTAGATCCTGAAGTCTCTCTTCATAGGTCCTGTCCCCCAGACCCTTGATCACATGGGTGGCCCTTATCTCCACCTTTTCAAACTTGTCCACATCATTCTTGAAGTGCAGTGCCCAGAACTGGGCACAGTACTCCAGCTGTGGCCTCACCAATGCCAAATAGAGGGGAAGAAGCACCTCTCTGGATCTGTTGGCGGCACATCTACTAATGCATGCCAGAGTTCTATTTGCTCTGTTGGCATCTTTGTCACACTCATGGCTCATATTCATCCTCTTGGCAACTGACACCCTTAGGTTCCTTTCAGATGCAGTGCCAGACAGTGGATCACCACCTACTGTAGAGATATGGTGAGCGTTCTTCCTATCTAGATGAAGGACCCAGAATTTTCTCTGTTGAACCTCATATCGTTTTGTTCAGCCTATACCAGCCTATCCAGGTTTTCTTGAATTCTTGACCTGTCCTCTGATGTACCCACTTGTCCCTACAGCTTAGTATCATCTGCAAACTTAATCATTGAACTTTTAACTCCTTCATCCAGGTCATTAATGAAGATGTTAAGGACCATGGGCATGAACACTGACCACTTGTGTGAGACAGGTTGGTATCCAGTTCTCAGGAGGAGAGTAAAGGAAACAGCTCTGTTTAGGCCTCTTAATTTTCCTTTCCCTTTGAGAATCAAGAAGAGTGTTAGAAACTGAGTATGGTCTGGTGCACCTAGCCACATTGCCTCACTGGGCAAGTCCTGGAACATCTATTTGTGTTGGTCTGGTTCTTGGCAACTGTTTTCTAACCTCTAAGACCAGGTTAGGCTTCTTACTGCCCTTGTGAATCACATCCCAATTCACAGTTCCTGAAAATACCATTTTGGCTAGTCTTTTCTAGATTTTCTTATTCTTGGGGAGAACTGGCAGACAGAACAAAGGCCAGCCACATGGTTCTTGCTTAGACAAAATAAACATTAGCTATGACTGAATGTAGGGGAAATGAGCCTATTACAAGATATATAGGGTTTGAAGTGCAATGACTTTGAATCTACCACTGGAAGCAACTGCCTGTGCAAAGGCCCAAGAAAACATTTTTAAAGAGTACATTTAAAGGAAACTACTAAAGTGGACTGAAAGCTGCATGAGAGTCAAGAACATGTAATTACTTAAAAAAAAGAAAAGAAAAGAGGAATGTTCCCTGCAAATCAGGGGAAATTACACTATTAGCAATGGTGAGGCCCCACCTGGAATCCTGTGTCCAGTCTTGGACACTGCACTTCTACAGATGTAAACTTCTAGTACAAAGCAACAAAAATGAACAAAGGTATATGGAGCATGATTACAAGGAAAGCCTTGTTGAACTGAGAAGAGAAGACTGAAGGCAGATCTGATAATAAACTTCAAATACATGATGAGGGATTATGAGAAGGGTAATGGATGGTAGACTAGACCCTGTGGCCACAGTAGAGCAGTTGTCTTAAATTGCAACAGGTGATATTTAGGATGAGTATTAAGAACTTTCTAACCATGAGGGTCATTAAGCAATGAAACACATTAACTAGGGAGGATGTAGAATCTCCGTTCATAAGGAAGCTTTTAAGAGCTGGTTAGGCAAACATTTAGATGTGGATAGACTGGGATGATCTTGCTTTGAGAAGAGAGTTGGACTAAATGACCTCCTTAGGTCCCTTTCAGCTCTACTTTTCTACATATCTTTTTAAGGAAAAAAAAAAAGATATTTTCTAACGAATAAACCTTAACTAGATAGGCAAGGGCAGGTTTACTGAGTTTGGTAAGGGATAATGGAGAAACACTGCTGCCTGCTTTCCTCTCTTTGCCCCAGGTAAGGACAGAGAAGGTACAGGTAGGCTTAGTGCACAGTGCTATGTAAAGGTACTAATATTCTACACCCAGGGTCCATTACACACTAAAATACTGACAAATATTTGAAGAACCAGAATTTCCAGAAGCATAAAAGATCAGGCGTGGACGATACCATGAGACTTGCATCAGAGAGGTCACCTTGCACCTTCGGAAATGGTATCTCAAGGCGGGCTTCGGCTTCTTGGAACATGACCCATATTTCAAGACAAGAGACATACTCAGGTGAGATGGGCTTCACCTCTCCGCCAAAGGTAAGCATGTGTTCTCTTTCAGGTTGGCTGATCTCCTCCGGCGGGCTTTAAACCAGGCTCGTTGGGGGAAGGGGAAGATGAGGTCGGAGGGAACCTCGGAACACCAAACCAAGCGTTGCCCACAAGAACCAGCCCAGCCAAGACTGATGATGAGCACAAGAAATACCCAGATAAGAGACCCGGATAGTCCTGGGATAGGGGGGGTGGTGCATACACCTTAAGGAGGCCTTAAATGCCTATATACTAATGCTCATAGCATGGGGAACAAGCAGGAGGAATTTGTCCTCCTGCTAGCTAACACAAACTCAGACATAGTGGGGCTCACTGAAATGTGGTGGGATTTAACGCACGACTGGGCAGTGAAAATCGGCTATAGGCTGTACAGGAGGGATAGAAAAGGGAGGAGAGGTGGGAGTGTGGTGCTCTATGTCAAATAACAATTCACATCCACAATGAGCAGCACTGGGTCAGAGGAGGGGCAGACTGAAGTGCTCTGGGTCAGGATACAAGGGGGTCAAGATAGCAGCCCTGGATTTCAGGAGGGTGGATTTCATTGAGCTAAGGAGACTAGTTGGGAAGGCACTGAGGTCCCGGAGGGGTCGGGAGTTGGGAGTCCAAGAAGAGTGGTCGTTTCTGAAGGAGATGATCCTCCAAGCCCAAAGGGTGGCAATCCCAACACGGATAAAAGTGGGCAAGACTGCTCAAAAGCCCCCATAGCTCACCAAATGCATCCAGAAATGCTTCAAAGCTAAGAAGGAGGTGTATACCTAATTGAAGAGAGGGACCATCAACAGGGAGGACTATACGTCCGTTGCTCGGGATTGTAGGGGGGCTGTTAGGAAGGCCAAGGTGGAGATAGAACTGGGACTAGCAACCTGGATCAAGGAAAACAAGAAATTCTTTTTTAAAAACATAGGGGGGGGAAAAAAGAAGGTTCTGGGCAACGTGGGGCCTCTGCAGGACATGCTTAGAAATCTGGTGTGCTCACCAGATGACAAAGCTAACCTCTTTAACAATTTCTTTGCCTCCATTTTTCTGAGCAGGGACCAGGTCATCCCCCCACACTGGGATCCCTGATGGACGCAGGGGAGGCACAGCCAGGCCCAGGGTGAGAGAGGACCTAGTAAGGGAACTTCTGGTGGGACTGGACTTGTTCAAATCAGCAGGTCCTGACAATCTCCACCCCAATGCTGAGGGAATTAGCAGAGGTCATTGCGGGACCCCTGGCACAGCTTTACAAGCACTCGTAGTGCTCTGGCGAGGTGCCAGAGAACTGGAAAAGGGCCAGTGTGGTCCCCATTTTCAAAAAAGGGAGGAAGGAGGACCCAGGAAACTATAGGCCTTGTTAGTCTTACCTTGGTCATAGTTTCATAGTTTCATAGTATCTAGGGTCAGAAGGGGCCTAGAGCAGGCCATCTAGTCTGACCCCCTGCCAAGGGCAGGAACGAGTGCTGGGGTCACAGGATCTCAGCCAGTACTTATCCAATCTACTCTTAAAGATGCCCAAGGTAGGAGCAAGAACAACTTCCCTAGGAAGCCAGTTCCACATCCTAGCCACCCTAACTGTGAAGTAGTGCC
>JAGPOW010000261.1:58139586-58151142 GCA_030014935.1 Caiman crocodilus | reverse complement strand
AAAGGACTTCCTGTTGTCCTTGATCCTAGTCGCCAGGCGAAGCTCTACTCCCACCTTGGCCTTCCTAACAGCCCTCCTACACTCCCGAGCACAAGAAGAAGTCCTGGGGAAGCTTTTTGAGAAAATTATCCAGGTGCACATTTGCAAGGGGCCAGCAGGGGAGTGTATGCTTAGGGGCAACCAACATGGGCTCATTAAGAGGCAGGTCCTGTCAGACCAACCTGGTGGCCTTCTATGACCAGGTCACAAAATCCTTGGACACAGGTGTCGTGGTGGACGTGGTCTTTCTGGACTTTAGGAAGGCCTTCGACACTGTCTCACCCCCTTCTTGTTAAAAAATTAGGACATTGTGGTGTTGATGCCTACACAGTCATATGCGTCACCAATTGGCTGGAGGGCTGAACCCAGAGAGTGGTGGTGGACAGGTCATTTTCTACCTGGAGGGATGTGGGCAGTGGGGTCCCCCAGGGCTTGGTCCTTGGGTGCGCACTGTTCAACATCTTCATCAGCGACTTGGACAAAGGGGTGAAAACCACCTTGTTCAAATTCGCAGATGACACTAAGATGTGGGGAGAAGTGGGCACGCTAGAAGTCTGCAATTGGATCTGGACAGGTTACAGCGGTGGGCAGATGAGAATAAGATGGGATTCAATACTGACAAGTGCAGGGTACTGCACCTAGGGAGAAAGAACCAGCAGCATACCTACAGGCTGGGGAATTCTCTTCTCATCAGCACAGGGGCAGAAAAGGATATTGGAGTCATTATAGACTCCAAGATGAACATGGGCTACCAATGTTGGGACGTGGTGAGGAAGGCTAACTGCACCTTGTCATACATCCACAGATACATCATGAGCAGGTGCTAGGAGGTGATCCTCCCCCTCTATATGACATTGGTCAAGCCGCAGTTGGAGTACTGCATCCAGTTCTGGGCACCGCACTTCAGGAGGGATGTGGACAACATGGAGAGGGTCCAGAGGGCCACTCGCATGATCAGAAGGCAGCAGGGCAGGCCCTATGAGGAGAGGCTACGTGACCTGAACCTGTTCAGCCTCCATAAGAGAAGGCTGAGAGGGGATCTGGTGGTCATCTATAAACTGGCCAAGGGAGACCAACAGGCAATGGGAGAGTCCCTGTTCCCCTGAGCACTACTGGGAGTAACAAGGAATAAATGGCCATAAGTTGTCTGAGAGTAGATTCAGTCTAAATATCAGGAGGCACTATTTCACAGTCAGGGTGGCTAGGATCTGGAACCAACTTCCAAAGGAAGTGGTGCTTGCTCTTACCCTGGGGTTCTTCAAAAGGAGGCTAGATAGACACCTTGCCAGGGTCATTTGACTCCAGCATTCTTTCCTGCCCATGGCAAGGAGTTGGGCTCGATGATCTGCTCAGGTCCCTTCTGACCCTACCAACTATGAAACTATGACTAATGTATTTATTTCCAGAGAGTAATATTCAGATTTATGATATGTAACAACAGAATTTACCCCACTATATTCAAATATTACTTATTCTCTTCTTCTTAATTACACAATGAATTATATTTTATTATATTTTATATAGTTAACCCTGAATATTTTAAATCAATATTCTGTATTGTACACATTAATTACAATACTCGAATTGCCTAGATGCATTTGTTAAAGCAGCAAACTATAACAATTCAGAACTATACAAAATGTTTTAAGCAGGATTTTATAGAAATCCTTTCAGTAAATAATACTGAAGATTTAAAACAGGGATATACTAGGGACATCTGTTTAGCAGTTGGGTATGTATTTTTGGTTTTATTTATTGATGTCCCAGAGTTACTGACTCTGAGTAGGACTGCCATTTACTCCTCAAGTAGACCATCTGATTACAAGCAAGTTACTTACAGGGCAAGATGCTACTTAACTAAAGGTTTCTGAACTGGACTAAGTGTGGGTTATATTAAAGTTGTTCTTAAAATACTGTGATAAGCTTACAAAAGGCTTTGAATATTTTATTTTTCAAGTGGCAAAGGCAAATAAATGACTTTCTGTAGTTTTAGTTATACGGATAGTGGCTAGAATATAAGGAATATATCTTGAAATAGAAAATGCCTCATAACTATTAATTATAAAGGCTAAAACCTGATTTACCCACCTTTACTTATATGATATCAAGTAGCAACTGCTATAGGTTGCATTTTTCTTTAGATTCTATTCAAGCTGAACAATGATGTCATAAATTTTAAAATCTGTTTTCAACAGATAGTTCCCTCTAATAGTAGTGGAAATTCCGCACATGGACAGAAAAGGTTATCCCTAGATCAGAAGTAAATGCACTTCTCCAATAATTATTTGTGAGAATACTTTGGCAATAAATCCTAAATCTATAAGTTTCTCAGGTAAGCACCAGAATCCCTAGCCAAAAAAAGACAACTTTTAGCAGTAGTTTTTGGGTTACTGAGCGATGTGAGGGCATTACATATCAGTCATGATAATGTGACCATTAATGCTTCCTCAGAATCCTCAGTGATGAAATGGGGATACTGTGCAGATAGGCATGCATGTTTAAAATGATGTAATTATAGTTTCCCTTTAAAAAAAAAGTTTAAAAGAAATTTATGAACAGAACAATTAAATTGACTGTTATTCTTTCCAAAACAGCAAATCATACAAGTTGAAGAATCATTTAATCATGCAACAACATTTAAAGATTTAAGGAGTGCACTACTGAGTTACCTAGCTTTACAGAAAAAAGGATGTTATTGATGATTACCAGGAAAACCTCCACGAAACTGTCCAAAAGGGAATTTAAAACTCAAGACTGATCATTAGCTAGAAGCAGTAATTAGCTGCTATCCCAAAACAAAACTTCTGGGTTTTTTATTCTGCATATTCAGGAATCAAGTAATCACATATATACCTTGCATTCAATAGGAGTGGGCTTCTCAATAGAAAACTAGGAGATATTTCCTGTATTTTCTTTTATATATTTTCTCAACTTCTGAAAGGGCTTGAATTCTGAAAATAAGTCTTTTCTTGATTTTATGTCTGAAGTCTCTCTGAGTGGGTTTTTTGGTGGAATACTGCTGCACAAGTGAACAATGCTAAGCACAATGTGGTATTTTTTTGGTCTATTAGTAGATTACAGTATATTGGAGTTGTAAACTCTTCAAGACCATTGTTATTATTATTGTTAGTATTGCTGGTACTACTATTACTATTATTTAGATTTATATCCCAAGCTATGCAGGAAGGCTCAGAGAAACTACATAATTCTACTATAAACAATAATCTTAATATAACTTCTGTTCCAAAAGAGATTATAATGTAACATTCTTATATTGTAATTTCTGAGAGATAAGTAAATCATACCTGGGTAAACCTCAAAGTAACAGACAGGTTTGGAGCTGACAGTTATTATGGTAGAAAGAGAGCTCTTCCATTGTTAGGGTTGACAACTTGAATATTAATTTGAAGGATGACCACTAAGTGCCTTAAAGCTGACATGGTTATATGGATTGCCTTGAAATTCGCTGTACCTCATGACAGGTGTGTAGCACAGGGTTAATGATCCAAACATGGGATTGTTTGATCCCATGATACAGTTCTCATGCACCTAAAATTAACATCAATAAAGCATTCAGATTCTACCAGCTACTTTGCTCTGATCTGGCTCTGCTTGTTCCCAGTTATTTAAAATCAGCTGGTGTACAGCACCCATTTTTCTTCCGGGAAACCAATGCTGAAAATGTATTAAGGTAAAAGTGTAGTTCTCTACAAAAGCACATACTATACATACTTATGCCAAACACTGCATGCTGAGGAGGTTTCACACAGCCTTACTGAACTAATGGGACAGGCTGTGGCCACTGAATCTGAACAACTCATTTTAAATCTGAAGACTACACTTGGCAGAAATCTGAGAAAGGTCTGTAGGCATGCTGCTATTATCAACATCTGTCAAGGATTTTTTTTCGTTTTTTTCATTTGGGAAAATGTAATCTGAGTAAAGCAGATAATTTAGAAGGAGCTCAAACTATTTGAGAAAAGAAAATAAATTATACATGCAAATGACTCCTGCATGATGCTGAGGATGCAGGGGAACTGGAATGGAAAGGCTGGGAAGTGTAGTGAGTTTCAGGCTCTGGTGAAAGGGGGAGAATAAACTGGGATTGGCAATGGGGATTGAAAGTACTCAGATCAGGAGAAACGGTGGGTATTAGATGGACTAGGACGAATTATGTTAATGGGAACATCAGACCCATTTTCCCATAATTTTTCCATGTGTTGCTCAGAGTATGACAGGAGCTCTCCTTATGGGACATTTAAGCCCCTCACCCTAGAAGCTGGAATCTGAGGTGGGTGAAACCTGAAAGTAATGACAATTTAAACCTCTGAAAAATGAGAAAACATAAAGTTAAGGTACACATCACCTCTGTAAGATCAGGGTGTAGTGGGAAGGGGACAAGTTTGAAGTGGAGGTAGGCTGGGCTGGGTGGATCCAGGTAAGAATGGCTGAGAAGGGGAAGTACAGGATGGCACTGGCTCAGTTGGTAGCTGATTATGTAATTAAGGAGATTTGTGACACTAAGGAAATCAGACCCACAGTAAAAGGAGGATATCTTTTGTTTTCATAAAATGTTAACCTTATTAAAACTCAAACCTTAAAAACCCAGGAAATAGAGTTAAGATATGCTCATAAAACCTTAATTTCATCCTCTCTAGTAGTGCCCAAATATACTCAGAACATATACATACACTTGCACTCTACATTGGTTATTAGTACATATAACTCAGGAAATTGTCTCATGACTGTTGTAGGAGAGAGTAATATTTTCTTTTGGCTAAGCCAAAGGGCCATGTTACATGGCACACTTAGCACAAACACACTTAAAATGCCAGCATCTGCATGTTCAACCTAACATATGCTGTAAATAATATAATACAATAAATCTTATATAATACAATAAATCTTATATTATATTGTATTATAGCAGTTATGCTTTTTTGAGCAAGGAATATTTCCATGTATAGCTAACGTGTGTTGAACTAACATGGAACTGCTTCTTGGAGATAATATGACCAAATGCAGTCCTGGGACTGGGACCCACAAGTGGATTGTGGGTTCCAGCCCAAGAACCATGCAGGAATCGCAAATTGGCTCTGATGCTGAGACTGAAAATCAGCTGATTGTTGGTCCCAGCCTTGGCACTGCACTAGAGTCTTAAACTGGCTTCAGTGCAATCCCTGGACTGAGACCAGAAATCAGATGATTTCCCAGCTCCAGCACTCACCAAAGCCAGTTCAAGACTCCAGTGTCACGAAGAGACTAGGACTAACAAGTTTGTTGGTCCAGCCATAACATGGCCAGAGCTGGTTCAATACTCCAGTGCAGTGAAGGACAATCCTTGGCTGTAGGAAGTGTTACCATGTGACCACTCAGAATAATTATAACTAGGGGTCTACCAAACTCAAGGAGGCAGCTGGCAGATTGCAGGACTGACCACCATGTTTACAGATGAGTGCAACAGGACTCTCCTATGCCTTCCCCACTCCAGAAGCCCTGCCTCTTCCTGCAGATTGCCACATGGCCTGAAACCTGGCTTAATTACCCTGATGAATCCCAGGGAAGCCATTAATCCATGTGTTATTAAGTGTGGATTAATAGCGTCCCTGGGCTAATCAGGATAAATAAGATGTGGTTTCAGGTCATCTCCAAGATAATCCCACCCTCTCACTCCTTTCCCTACTTCTCATTCTATCATCTTCATAACCCTGCCTACACACCCCTCCCTTTCCCTTGGAAATCATCCTGCCTCCCTCCCTCCTCATTGTGTTATTTGCATAATCCTGCCCCCTATAGAGACATTCCTGCCCTGCACTCCAAACAGGGCTGCATCTCCTCAGAATCCAATCAGCACCTGCTTTGCACATCCCTAATATACATGTTAGGCAGGAAAAATGGGGCTTTCCCACTTTCTGAACAGCAGAGCTATAAATTCTGATTTCCATGAGCAGAGAAATGGAGAACGTTACAGTTTAAGTTTACAACATCAGAATTTCAACAGCATCTCTACTCAGAGAACTGTTGTTATGAATAGTTGGGTTGGCTGGGCTTTGCCTCTAATTTATTGCACATATACTTATTAAGCTTAAAGAAACAACACAATAGGCATGTCTACACATTAATTAATGCACCATATTTATGTATTAGTTTAGTACCTGTAATAACCTGTAATTGGCGCTACTGCAAAGTAGTGCCAGTACATCAGTAGCATGGTTGTTGCCATCATGCAGTACTGTGTAGTAGAATTAGTCTACTGTGTTTTAGCATCCTGTGTACATGCACCCAGTGAGTATAGCAAGAGAGCTTTTAATTACTGGTGGCAGGCAGTTACACATCTGAAGTGTGATATAACTATTACATATGTTATACACCTATATTATACCATGAATACCTATGGAAACCAATCAGATTCTAATGATTCCATTAGAAAGCTAGTCACCACATAGATAATCATGCAGGTGTACCCTAGTTCACTGTTTTGTGATTTGTATCAACTAGTTGCCCCCTTATATTTTAACCTCCTTTCAAACCTCCCTATATTCCTGGAATAATGTGCCATTTACCATTTTCTAGGTATAATTTGCAAGGGCTTTGAAACTCCCTACCTATTAAAGGTTGAAAATACAACTAGGGGTTCATCTATCTAGGACCTTGCCCTGACCTACAGGGAAGATGTGAAAGTAATGGACAACTTAGGAAGAAGTGATTACAATATGATAGAATTCAAGATCCTGAGATGGTAAGCATGAGGTCAACAAAACGAAGATGCTGTATTTCAATATGGTAGATTTCAACTGACTCAAGGAGTTAATAGGCATAGTGCCATAGGAAAACAGACTGAAGAATAAAGACAGGGCCAAAAGCTTCTAAAGGACACAGTATTGGAAGCCCAACAAAAAGCTATTTTGACACATTGGAAACACAAGAAGAATGGCAAGAAGCCAATATGGCTGCATAAGGAGCTTCTAGAATGCCTCAAAAATGCACAAAGAAAGCAGACAGACAATGGAAAAATGGGCAAGTAACCAAAGAAGTGTACCAGAAAATAGCAAGAACCTGCAGGGACAAAATGAGGAAGGCAAAGATAAAAAATAAGCTGCACCTGAGTGAGATTAAAGACAACAAGAGATTCTATAAGTAAGTTGGCCAGAAAAGAAAGACTAAGGAAACTTCAGGTCCACCATTAACTAGCCAGTTAATGGTTTTTCCAGAATAATTCTTAAGAGAAGATATAAAGAAGGTAGGGTTACTCAATAGCTATTTTGCCTTAGTCTCTGCAAAATAAAAAAATTTTAAAAAAATGTTGCAACCAGACACCTAGTAAAGATTATTTGGATGAGGAAGGGTATACACTGAGGGAAGAGATAACAAAAGAAACAGTCAGTGAGCTTTTGATAGGTCTGAATACATTCAAGTCAGCAAGGCCTAATGAATTTCATCCCAAGATACTGAAAGAACTGACAGAGATCTTGAAGTCCTTGGCAATAATATTTAAGGAGTCATGAGAGACGGATGAGGTACCAGAGGACTGTAAAGGGCCAACATAGTACCTATGTTTAGAAAAGGTCAAAAGGATGATCCAGGGAACTACAGACCAGTTAGCCTTGCCTCCACACCTGGGAAGTTATTGGAGTATATTATAAAGAAGTCCATTTACAAGCATGGCTACAGGAGATGCTAACTGAACAGTAGCCTAATAATAATAATGCACAGTACCACATCACAGGACATACAGTGCTAATATGCTACCGCATAGTATTATTAGGCTACTACACAGCAGCATCACTACAAAGGCATTCACCAGCACTACTGTGTAGTACTTGATTATACAAGTACTAAATTAAATGCACAGTAACTACTGTACATTAATGAATGTGTAGATGCCCTAGAAGAGGAAAGGCTGATCACAAGTAGCTAACATGGATTCACAAAGAATAAATCAAGCCAAACAAACTTGATCTCTTTCTTTGAGAAAATAATTACATGGGAAGATGAAGGGAATGCTGTGGATATAGTATATCTGGACTTCAGCAGAGCCTTTGACAAAGTCCCAAATGACCTTCTCATAAATAAATTGGAAAAATGTGGGCTAGGCAAAACTGACATAAGGTTGATAGACAATTGGCTCAACAGCTGCAAGGAAAGGATCATTATAAATGTATCTATGTTAGAATGGCAGAAGTGTTTCAAGTAGAGTCCCACAGGGTTCTGCCCAGGGCTGTTCAGTGTGTTTATTAATTATTTGGATGCTGGAATTGAGTTTCTTGGGCAAATCTGCAGATGACAAAACTGGGAAGGACTGCAAACATTTTAGAGAACAGGAGTGTAATTCAGAAGGATCCTGACAGACTTAAAAGCTAGGCTAGAGCTAACAGGATGAAGTTCAATGCTGATGAATGCAAAATGAACAATAAAAAAAAATACAGCTACAAAATGGGTGACACCTGGCTACATGGAAGCACTTCACAGAAGGATCTGGGAATCTTGGTAGATCATAGACACTACGTGGGTCTTCAGTATGATATAGCTGAACAAAAGGCAAATGTGGTTTTGGGAGGCATCCTCAGAAGCATTAGGTGCAAGACACAGGAGGTGACAGTGTCCCTTTAGTTAGTACTGGTTAGGCCTCATCTAGAGTAGTGTGTGTAGGTTTGGGCTCCACATTTTAAAAAGGACATGGAGGAGTTAGAGAGGATCCAGAGGCAGGCAACCAAAATGATAAAAGGCTTGGAAGGCAAGTTATATGAGAAGCTGAAAGAACTAGGCATATTCAGTTTGTCATTACTTATGCATTATTCTGGAAAAACATTGAGTTTATGACAACATCAGAAGAAGTAGTCTGCAAAAAGGGTGCTTTAGAAGAGATATGATATCAGTTTTCAAATATCTAAAGGGCTGCAATAAAGAGGGAACTCACTTTTTCTGTTGTTGCAAAGAGTAGGATATGGACCAATGGCTTGAAGTTGCAGCAAAGTAGGTTTATCTTGGATATCAGGAAGGACTTTTTAACTTTACACAACAGAGACAATGGAACAGACTGCCTATGGAAGTGCAGAGGTGTTTGAAATGAGGTTGAATAAGCATTAATCAGGGTCAATTTAGGAGTAACTATGTTCATGCTATAGTATGGATATTTCCTTTGTTTCTGGGCTTTGCTGGTTGCCACATGGGGCCAGGAAGGATATATGTTTCCTCTCCTGATGCTATGTGTGCCAGTGGGGGACAGGGGTAGAGTTTACCTTCTTTAAAAGTTCTGTGTGTTTGCTGTAGCCAAGGCTGGGAATTTTAACTGGGATGTGCCAGTGCTCTTTTAAACCTGCACATTCCTGGTTAAAATTTTGTATTTCTACTCAGAGTCAGACCAATTGCTATATTTGGGGTCAGGAAGGAATTTTACCCTATGGTCAGCATGGGTGACTGGTGCCATCTGAGTCGGGGGGTGGGGTGGGGGGTACATACCCCCCCCAGTGACCAGACAGCGGCTTGGGGGAGGGGATGGAGGGTCCCCCCCACGGCCGATTGCACTTGCCTGAAAGCAACCACGGAGCTCCTGGAAGCGGCCACAGCCATAGTTACTTTTGGGAGCACTGCAGCCACTTCATCCAGCACTTCATTCTGGCCAGTGCTCACAGAGGTGGGCACTGGCGCTCCTGCCTACTCCCCCACCTGCCACCTAAGTGGGATGTACAGGCTGACAGGGGGTGTACCAACACTCTCAGGGGGTGCACATACACTCCTGTGCACCCCCTACGTGTCGTCACTGATTGTCAGATTGGTATGGACTGTGTCAGTTTTTGGCTTCCTCTGTAATGGGGGGCATGGCCCTCTTCCTTAGATCTCTCAAGAGTATTTTAACAATCTTTGCAGCAGCAGGATGCTGGCCACCAGCATGGTCCCTCTGCTTTATCTGCAGTAAGTTAGGATGTTGTGTCTTGTAGTTATATCAGTATTGGCTATGTAGTTTTGCTAAAATGTTAAACAATGGCTTTATATAGGATGGTTTGATTCATAGATTGTAGAGTCGGAAGGGACCACAATGGATCATGTCCGACCCCCTACCCCTGGCAGGAAAGAGGACCGAGGTCAGATGACCCCCAGCCAGGTGACTATCTAGCCTCTTCTTGAAGATCTCCAAGCTAGGTGATAGCACCGCCTCTCTTGGAAGCCTATTCCAGATCCTGGCCACCCTTATTGTGAAAAACTTCTTCCTAATATCTAACCTAAATCTACTCTCAACTAATTTACACCTGTTATTCCTAGTCACTCCCTGGGGTGTCCTAGTAAACAGCGCGTCCCTTATTCCCTGTTGACTTCCCCTAATAAATTTATAGGTGGCCACAAGATCTCCCCTCAGCTGTCTCTTGTGAAGGCTGAAGAGATTCAGCTCTCTCAACCTCCACGCGTAGGGTCTATCACAAAGGCCACTAATCATGTGAGTGGCCCTCCTCTGGACCATCTCCAGATTCTCTGCATCCCTCTTGAAGTGTGGTACCCAAAAGTGGACACAGTACTCCAACTGCAGCTTGACCAGTGCTGCATAGAGGGGGAGCATCACCTCCTTTGATCTATTAGTCATGCACCTGTTAATGCACAACAACGTGCAATTGGCCTTGTTGATGGCCTCGTTACACTGCCAGCTCATGTTCATCTTGGAGTCAATTATAACTCCTAGATCCCTCTCTGCCCCCAAGCTGCTGAGAAGGGCACTCTCCAACTTATAGGTATGCTGGGGATTCCTTCTTCCCAGGTGGAGTACCTTACATTTTTCTTTATTAAATTGCATCCTGTTTCTCTCTGCCCATTGATCCAACCTGTCCAGGTTGGCCTGAATCTGCTCCCTGCCCTCTAGTGTCCTAACTTTGCCCCATAACTTGGTATCATCATAACTTGGCCCTCGTCCAAATCGCTGATGAAGATATTAAATAATATTGGTCTGAGGACAGAACCCTGCAAGACCCCACTGTCCACCTCCCTCCAGGCTGAGAAGGAAGCATCCACCACCACTCTCTGGGTGTGGTCCCTAAGCCAGTTGGTCACTCACCTGACTGTGTAGGCATCCATTCCACAGTCTGCTAGCTTCCCAATGAGGATAGGGTGCAAAACTGTGTCGAAGGCCTTCCTAAAGTCAGGGAAGATGACAGCAGCCTCAGCTCCCGCATCCAGGCAGTGTGTGACCTGGTCATAGAAGGCTACATGGTTTGTCAGAAAGGATCTACCTGTGACAACTCTGTGATGGTTTCCCCTGCTGGGCTTGCACAAATGTGTTCCTTGATTATTTTCTCTAGCATTTTCCCAGGAATAGAGGTAAAACTGATTGGCCTAAATTTGCCCGGCTCATCCCTTCTCCCTTTCTTGAAAGACATTGAGATGCTAATTAGGCAACTCTGCTGTAAACATCTCATGCAGACACACCCAATGTGTCTATACTGCTTCCAATACTAATTGTCTGTGCCCAAAAGGGCAAGAGGGAATTTTGTGTTTTAAATCCTGGGCAGCAGAAAGACACCTAACTTCTCA
>JAGPOW010000261.1:58128459-58139486 GCA_030014935.1 Caiman crocodilus | reverse complement strand
TTCCAATACTAATTGTCTGTGCCCAAAAGGGCAAGAGGGAATTTTGTGTTTTAAATCCTGGGCAGCAGAAAGACACCTAACTTCTCAGGAAACATGACACTTCAGACATTGTCCTCTCTGCAGTATCTCCTCACTCAGTCAATTGTGAATCCCATTTGTAGGAACCTAATCCTCACTATGCATTGGATAGAGAATTTAGGCACCTAACTTGGCATTATGAATTCCACCCCAGGATCCTGGTGCCTAAGTCCTTTTACAGCTGTGGCTCTTTAACACTTGTTTAATTTCACACACATAGGTAATCCCATTGAATTCAGTATAATTAATCATGTCCTTAATCATGGTTGAGTGTGTTCCTAGCCTGAGGTATAAAGCCTTGATTGAAAAAGGTCTCTGAGGTAGAAATGACAGATTCTTGATGAGTTTATTTATATTTATCATCAAATGAAATTCACTGGAAAAACTTCTCACAAACATAACTTCTCCACCTTGCAAATATAGGGCTCTGTGGAATATAATTTTAAATGCCAAAGTTTGGATAGGGGTGATTCTGCCTCAGGCAGGAGGTTGGAGTAGATGATCCAATAGGGGGATCCAATAGGGGGTCTCTTCCAGCCCTATTTTTCTATGACTATATTTTTGGCAGCCCAGCTGAGCCTGCTATTATCTTCTAGAAAGAGACAGAATGACGGTGATGGTACTTGGTTAGAAGCTGAAACTTTGGAAAGGAGAAGGATGTGGTCAGGCTGTTTAAATGCTTACGAGTGCTTCATGGTGGTAATGGAGGCAAGGTCAGAGGGTCTTTTTTTTTTTTGGTTTGGGTTATTCAAATGTGTGTTGTGTTTGCTGGTGTGAGGGAGAGGAATTAGGTGTCTTTCTGGGGGAAAGCAAGTGACAGGCACTCTGTAGGGGATGGGAATGGATGGGTGGGAAATGGGAATGGATGGGTGGGACAGGATAGGAAGTGGGTGGGAAGTGGGAAAAGGCTTCTTGTAACCAGATGCAAGTGGTAGTTGGGAAGTATGAATGGGATTGGTCTTCAGGTTTGCTTGTGTGGGAGTTGAGAGGTATGTGGTGGTTATGGGAGAGGAGGAATTGAAGATCTCCAGTTTTGTGATATTCTTTGGGGAATTCTCTCTGTGCATTGTTTGTTCATTTACGACAGTTTGAGCCTTTTGCATAGGGTGAATATAAAACTAAATAAAAATCAAACTAAAAAGGGGGGTGAAGGGAAAGGGAGGCCTGCAGAAACAAGCCATGCTGAGCCAAATTTCTGCATAGCCTAAGCAAGACAGTGTTAGTTGCTGGATAGACTAGAAGCTCTGTGTCTATCTCATTCAAAAGGATTAGCTATCTTTAACATACTTAAATGACTTGTTTTCTTTTGATTAAGTTTCTTAATATCCACAATTCTTCATGTATGTTTAAAGCTAACTAGCCCAATATGAAATTGTTTTTAATTTTACATTAACAAAAGAGATGAATTCAGTTATTACTGCTGATGACATATTTAAGTAATTAAATAATAATGAGTGCTTTTTCAGTTTTCAAGCTATGCACCATCCTCTCTGGATCTTGTATAGTTTTAAAAAGGTACTTAATGCCAGTTAAGTTCAAAATGGTCAAGTGTCTCCTGGCCTGTAGTAAGAAAGAGGAAATGTCCATCAGAAGAGTTTGTGAAAAACACAGAAAGTATCATTAATGTTCACCAGGTTAGTTTGGTTTGAATTTCAGTATTCAAATAGTATATTTAGTAATATTACTCAGCATGGGTTATATACTGCCCACTTTAAGCATGGGAATACTTGTTTATGATCCAAACTTTTAAATCTAATAGAATATTTGGATTTATGATCTTGACATCTGTCCCTTTCTTCCTTCTCAGTCTTTTGTATTCCAATGACTCTGTTTGATACATTGCTCTGTGCATGCCCTTTCACAGCATCTGATTAAGTGAATTTAGGCTTACAAAAGCTTATGCTATACATCTCTGATTTATGTATTCTATAAGGTGCAAATCTGCCTTGAATTCTGCAGGTCACACCTCAACATCATTAGCTCTAAGAAGCTATATCACTGTACTTCTTTTTTCTTGCTTATTGTGATGGCCGGGTGAGCGCTGGGGCCCTTGCTGGGAACCCAGAACGTTAGGTGGGTACTTTGACGCGTGGAGTGGAATTAGGCACAGACGCATATTGGTTGCAATTAGGTTGTTTACTTACGCTACTGATGCACGCAGCATAGGCAGAACTGGCTTAGTTGCAGTTACAAATGTAGTTGCGGTTAACAACATAGCGAGAGCTCTTGAAATGAGACGAGACGTTCCATAAACGAATTACCGAGCGCGCAGGGAAGGGGGTATGTTGGGCAGGTGGGTGACGGGGAGTCATTGGTGAGTGATCAGTCCGCCAAGTTTACTTCAGGATGTGTCTGGAGTTCTCCGCCTTGGGTAGAAATAGCTTTTCCTTTTATATGGATAGCAAGCCAATTGCTAGTTGCCAAGTGGGAATAATTTGTAACTGGCCAATTGGTGGCACTCGTTTGAATGATGCAGCTGTTAGACTTGGCAGGCTTTTCCACTGTGGCGGAATTTTCCACTGCACCGGGACTTTTACTGTGCCAATCACAGGGGCTTGGGAATTTTCCACTGTGGTGGGAAATTCCACTGTGGCATAGGCATTCAGTTAATGGGTTCTGACACTTATATTCTCTTTACTAAACAATTTAGTTTAAGTTTAGTTGTCAGTTTATTCACATTACTTCTTGGCTTCAGTTAAATTACTTATATGAATAAGGTGACGAATAACAGTTTCTTGCATACAGTCCACACTGGAATATAATACTCCTTTTTTCCTAAGTTCTGGCTCCATAGAGCAAGGACAGAGTCTAATCTTCAGCTGCACCATGAGGGACACTGTAAGCAGGTGTGTCAGCATCAGCATCAGGACCTCTAAAAAACAGGCATGCAGCTGGAAATGCCAGCTTTACATTCACTTTAAGTTCCTATGCCAGGGAACAACACCTGGTAGTGGGGTGTTCCCAGCTTCCCAGCTGCTGTTTCCATGTGCTTGGTGATACAGCTAGGGAGCTGGGAGCTTTCTGCACATGCCCTTGGCTTTTGATACAGGGTTCCAGATGCTGGCAGGTGGCAGTGGTGCAACTGGGTTTTGAGCAATGTTATACCCCATTCCCACTTTATGCACACAGTACTCTGTTACACTGACAAAGCCAATTACAGTTTCCATACACTGTTCTTTGGACCCCCACCAAACATGGTTTTCCTTTTCAGTTATGCAGCTCTAGGTTAAAGCCCAGCCATAGACATATGTGGTGTTTGAAGCACTTCAAGTACCTTTAAAGCTTAAAACATCCCACAGATGCTCCTGTACATGCTCTGCTTTTACTGCCTGCCCCCACCTTGGGCTGGGGGGGGAACAATATAACAGCCACTGAGTGCTCTTCTGTATATTCAGCTGTCCTCAGGAACCTCCAGTAACAAAAGGCTGAGAGGTTTGCAGGGATTCCTGCTCTAGCCCCCTGGCTGGAGAGCATTAGAACTTCACGTTTTCATGGCCATTAGGAAGTACAGACAGTCCTCGACTTACGTTTCAAATTATGTTTTCACATTTACAACGTTTGTAAATTGACACCGTTTCAACTTTCTGACATCAGTTTCGACTTTACAATGCTTGATCCAATGCGATGTCACGCCAGCGAACAAGTTTGCTGAATCGCCTATCGCCCTGGAGAACATCTGTCCAAACTTCCTTGCACATTTTCTTTAAGAGAGCAGACAAGGCTCCAGAAACCTACAGCCAAGACACCTGAGAAGACTACAGCCAACAGCCCTTCAAAAAGTCCAGTGAAGTCACCTCAAAAAAGCCCTTCCAAATCAATATGATTGCTATTTACAATAGAAATACATTAATGTAGCTATATTACTCATCTATAATTGATTGAGTACAAAATTCTGAATTGTTTTTGGTGAAAATAGGGTATTGGGCCTTGGTTCATGAACCAATCCACCATTTATAACTTTGTTTCCTATGGGAAAATTGGTTCCGAGTTACACCATTTCGACTTAAGATATGTTTTTCAGTAACCAATTGTGTCGTAAGTCTGAGGACTGCCTGTATCCAGGGGTGAGGGGCACACATCTGCATGGAGCTGAAGTGCGCTAGATTTCAAGTGCTTCAAATAGGTGTCCATCCATACCCCAAATGGTTCATGCAAAGAGACCCCTGAAAGAATCCTTTTTATTTGGACGTTGTTTTCTGTCTCATAGAACTGATATTATCTCTTTAATAGAGTTTAAAGGACAACTAGCAATGTGGTATTACAAAGATAATATTAACCTTGTTGCTGAACTGAAAAGTAGTGTTTTTATAAATAAACTTGGATAATCCTAGACTACTGTTTATTCATAGCAGGGATTTCTTTAGAGAAAAAGCTGCACAGACCTTGGCAAAAATGGAAGTTGCTAACCACTGCAGAATACACAACTGAGATCTTCCGTTCAATAGAAATTTAATCATTTCCACCTTTTTATTCTGACTAACGAGAGACAATGTATATCACAGGCTCTGTTCATTTTATTCAGGGGTTGGCTTAAAAGAAATAAGACACAGGACAAAAGAATCCAGATTTTGTGGATAATCTCATTTTACAATAGACGTTGAAAGAATAGGAATGTGAGAGGCAAGGATTTGTAAAGGTGATAGCCTTAATTGGACCAACTGTGTAGTTTGGATAGAGTTAGACAAACTTTTAAATGCAAGATATTCTTCATCAAAATGTCTTGCATTCAAAAACTCCTCTAACTCTATCCTACCTACACAGTTGGTCCAATGAAAGAGATCACCCTAAGAAATCCTTGCCTTTCACATAACCTCTGAAACATCAAGGCAATCACACCAGTCTTACAGTACTAAATAAGAATGCATATTTATATGTAAGTGGCTAATAGGTGACAGCCATAGCAGATGGCAATACACAACTTAATCTTCAAATAGCACTGTTTTGTAACACAAACTGTGTTATTCATGGATTTATTGCTTCTAAACTTCTCTATTGCTGTGTTTTGTCACTGGGAAAAATATAATAATTTAAGAATGGGTTAATAATTTCATTTTTTCTCCCACACTAGAACATATATATCACTATATACAAATAATGGACCAAAATTAAGATACAGTTGAAAACGACTGCAGGTCCCGTATAATACCCTTTTAATGACATTAATTTAAATATGTAAGCTTGTTATTTTAATGGGATTATCTCACCAATGGAAAAATAACTGGTGGTGAAATGGGAAGTGGCAAATGATAAGGAATGGGACCCGTTACATGTTGCTAAATCAAAATTTGCCATGTGATATAAGTTTTATTAATTTTGAGTTTATACATTTAGGAAATATATTATCAAACAATACTGATGCTGCTTACATATTTCAACAACAATACTGCATAACTAAAGAACTGTTTGTTGGCAGATAAGGGTTTGATGTTTGCATAGTAACTCAAAGTCAACAAGTCATGGTGATGGATACTAAATACCTCTTTGTGTAATTAAATATAAAATAAAAGTTGGATTACAAATGGTGGAACCAAGTCTGCAAATACATATTCATGTGAACAGAATTTATTCCTACATGCAGTCCACTAAATTCAGTAGAACAGTTCTTGTGAATAGGAAATGCATGTGAATAAAGATTTCCAGGACTGGACTTTGAATTTGAGTCAAACTTATTTTAGTATTAAAAAAAATCTATAAAGGAAATAGATAAGACTATATCAAAGGGTGTAACTGGTGCTTTTGGCATCATTATCCTATGCAACCATATTGTTCCGGAACACGTGTATTAGGAGTAGCTTAGAATAATTTTCCTTTTTCTCCCCCTCCATATTTGTAGGCAATATTGTATCAATATGAATTACTTAATGTTAAATATTAATTGTGAATAATTACAACATTAATTCATTGCTATCTATTTTATAGTCAACAGCAACAGTGTTTCAAAAGGTTAAACTCTTTACCGTAATACTTTTGTTGAGGTAATATTGTACAAATACAACATGAATGATATTAATGACATTTTTCTTACTGTGACTCAATTCGCCTTACACTTTTCTCAATGGGTTTCGTAGCATGCAACTTAAACAGATCAGCATGTCTTTCAAATAGGAAAGATCAAATGACATTCCTCAATATAAAAGCATACAAACTGACTTAGGGCTAACTTTCACCTTCCAACACACAGATAGATCCACTTACCTCAGTGAGAGCTGTACAAGTGTACACAATAGAATTTGGATCCAAGATATTCAAGGGAACATACCTGATTTTTTCATTAATACTATTTTCTTCCTCAGGTCTTTGCAGAGGTTCTTTTCTGTTATTTGCAGACATATGTAGCTCAGACAAAACTAAAAGATTTGATTTTCCTTTCACAGAAGGATTATGATGCACAGGAACAATGGGATGACCTGTTTCAAAAAAGTCAGCTGCAGGATATAAAAAAATGAAAAATGAATTCAACTTTCAAATCTCAACATGATTTGTATGATAACATTTTGCTATTTACTGTACATTTTTCAAAATTTGAAAATTCAAAACCATTTCAAAATGCCTTTTAAAATTCAATTATGTTTTAAAGGCAAAGTGCAACAAGCCTGGTAAAGGATAGAAAATAGGATCTATTTATACATATATGTGCTAGGGGTGCACTGATAGATTTCTGGGGCTGATACTGATTGATAGCCAATATTTAAGAAGGTATATCGGCCCATACGGATCCAATTTGCGATACAGCTACCTCTGGTTGGTAAGTCTGGTGTGGTGGAAGGAGAGGGGGAAGGTAAAGGTGGTGGAGGAGGCAGATCAACACCCTCCACGGTGAAGGAGGGTGCAGGGTCAAGTGATTCCTGGGCAGGGCAGGTGGGGAGGCTGGAGCTTTAGCTTGTGTGGGGGGCGGGGTCCAGCTCCTGCTAGCACCCTGGGAGGGCATGGCAGGTGTGTGCCCCCTGGATCTGTGCAGGGTGGGGTGGGGCAGGCTACAACTGGGGCTACGCGGGGCTCTTCTTGGCAATGGCTGGGCTCACAGTGGGTGATAGTGGCGCTGGGAGGATGTTGCATCCACCTGAAATTTTGCTGCTTCTCCACTCCCAGCACTGCCACTGCCAGCTGCCTAGTGCAGCCCCAGGTCTTCCCAGCACATGGGTGGAGGCAGGGCATCGAACCAGTACTGTGCCGGGCAGTTGGTGGTACTGGGAGTGGAGTGGCGGTGAAATGGGTTGAATGCAACATCCTTCCAGTGCTGCTAGTGCCCACTCTGAACCCAGCCCCTGCCAAGAAGAGCCCCGCGCAGCCTCAGCTGCAGCCTGCCCTGTCCCACCCCATGCAGATCCAGGGGGCACATGCCCCCCCATGTCCCCCCAGGGTGCAAGAAGGCAGCAGGAGCTGCCTTTCCTCCATGACCTGTGGCTCTGGCCCCTCCCCAACCTGGGCAGTGCCTGCCCCTGCCTCTTTCCTCAATGCAGGGGGAATTGATTCGTTTCCCCATGCCCCTTCCATCCCCTCTCCCCTCCCACCACACTGGACTTACCAGCTGAAGGCAGCTTTCTATGCTGCTGGCTATGCCCCTTACTGCCCAAGTGAAGCACTGCGGCTGCATGTAGCATGGGCATTTATCACTTAAATTATTGGCCTCATTGGGCTGATATCCAAAACAGCCAGTTTTCTTTATGTTGGTACCGATCTGATACTGGACCTATGTATCAGTGCACCTCAAATATTTGCACAATTTTTCATGCAGAAATACTGGAAGCAACATTAAAGCAAAAAATTATGAAAAAAGTTAGAAGAACATTGTTTTTTAGAAATGCTTTTTAAGTTATTAATTGATTCAGGGTAACAAAAGTATCATTAAAATATAACCAATGAAAACAATTATTAATAATTTATCTTCTAACATTTGTGATTATGAGGAAAATTAATATATTAATTTTCTTGTAAAAATAGTTACATTTTCTGGATCAAAGAAAAAATATAAAGTTTTTGAAGGCTTGTCATTTTGGCCTACACTGCAGTGCAGTCTGTATATTAAGTCAAACACAGCAGCTGTTTAGAAGAATATAGTAACATCACAGGACAGGTCATGACAAGCTATAAAACAGAGTAATTTTATTCAATTTAAAGAGCAAAAGATATTTACCATATTTACTTAAATCTGAGATGACCCTCCCCAGTAATTACACCTTATCCATGAAAAATTTGTAAATTTGTTATAATTTTCCATGTATACAATCTAATTGGGGGGTTGCCTTTAACTCATCCCTGCAGGGCAGGCAGTGTGGAGATCAAGCAGCTTGCCTTGGGCTTGTGTGTGGCCTCCTGCCACCTCTGCCCCTTGCCTGCCCTGCCACAGCTTTGAGTCCCCCACTTTTCCCCAGTCCCTGCTCCCTGCTTCTGCCTCCTATTCCACCCCCCAGCCTCTGCTCCACAGTGGCAGACTCTACCCCCATTCTAGGGCACTGAGCACAGCCCCCAGCCCAGTCTCCATAGCAGCTTCAGGGGCTGGCTGGGCCCATACTCAATGCCTCAGGTTGCAGCATGCAAAAAGCCAAGATTCAAAAGTACAGAGGAGGAAGGAGGGAGAGAGGTGGGTAGGGGAGCAGAGACTATGCAGGGGGAGATGGCAGGGTGCAGAAGCAGAGGATGGTGGGTTACAGATAGCAACTGCAACTACAGCTGTAACTATGGCCCTGGGTCCAGGTAGGGGCTAGACCCCAAGTCACAGCAACTGCCTGCTATCCACCCCCTTACGCAATTCTAAAACAAGGGGGTTTTCCACCCTCTCCCTTCCATGTTAAATAGGAGGAAAAAAACTGCATCTTAGACTCTAATAAATATGGTATTGTAGGCAGAATTTAACTACCTAATCAGGAATTTGTAGAGGATGCCAGGATAAATATTTCTGATCTTGTGAAAAGTACCTTGGAATTTTTAATTATCACGAAGTAGCTATCTGGCACTTGGATTTTAATGCCTTATTCAAGAAACAACACCTTCAACTGAACAGTGCCTCTGCATTAATAGTTATTCAGAACAGTACAATTTATTGAATCATCATAATCCAAGTGATACCTTCAAATATGGATCAGGCATATTATGCTTTTGGCTTGATGCTGAGTGGCTGAGAGCCATTCAGCTCACATCCATCTTAATGTGATCTGAGCAAATGTGCAGGTTTTTTCTCTTCTCTGTTGGTGACAGCAGGGTGAGGGGCGATTGTAGGCAAGGAGCTGCAGGCAGGTAAGTGTGCCTGCACTCATCCTGGGAACTGCAGATAGCTAACTCTGGGTCTGGGGGCTGCGGCTGCAGCAAGTGGGGGGAGGCGGGGTTGCCTGCTCCCTCTAGTGGGGAAGGGGGTTGGGGGGGCCTTTTGAGGGCTGTGGCTGGGCTGGCAGCACAGGGGCTGGTCCCTGTGCTTGCAGGGATGGAGCAGCCAAGAGACGCTGTAGGGGGGAGGGGGAGGTGGGCTGTGGTCAGGCATCCTGGCGTGGCACAGCGCAGCAGCCTCAGCCAAGGGCAGGGGGTGCCACAAGCCTCTCCTTGTCTTTCCTTCAGCTCACGCCATGTCCAGACTCACTCTGAGTCACCATGCTCTGGCCTGGTTAGGATCGAGGCAGCTGGGGCCCCTCCAGCAAGACTGTAGGGAGCAGGGGGCTGCAGGCTGGGAGTGAGGGGCAATGGCAGGGTTCTCCTAGGTCTCTCCTAGGGTGTGTGCAGCGGTGGGAGCACCCTGGCACTGCTGAATGAGCTACCCAGGCTCTGGCCATCCCATCACCCACCCTGGGGCTCCATTCACCCCAGCCCCTCCCTCACTGTGGAGGTCTTGATCTGCACCCCCCCACCCCTACCTGCTGGGTACTGTGTGTGTGCACACAAGCTCACCCCCCACAAATAATATTTTCTCCCTCCACCTATGGTCTTTGGGAACTTTTGCCCCCTAGGATTAATTTTTTGCATGTTGGACTGGGTTGATTCAGCCCAGCTCTGCCCCTGGGATTGTCAGTAGGGGGAAGGAGGAAGCGAAGGAAGGGAGCAGATTGAGCTACAGGAAGGGGTGTGCTGTCTGGCTGGAGCTGGATGGGTGGAGGTGGAAAAGAGCTACCCCTGCCTTGTGGACCCCAGCTGGGGTACTGGAGGAGACCCCGGCCAGGCCCACAAAGTGAAGGGGCTCTGGTTCCACCCCCACCTCCCTCCAGTTCAGGTTGGGCAAAGCAGAGGCAGGGAAGCAAGCAGGGGAAAGGGTCTGTTACAATACCACCCCACTCCACCTCCAACCAAGCAGCAAACTGCAGCTGGCAGCTTGTAGCTGTTTCCTCCCTTCACCTTCTCCCTCTGCTGACAGCCCTGGATCTGGGAGGGAGGGAGGAGCTGAGGAGAAGGATGGTGCAGGCAGGCTCCGTCATGATATCATAGAATCATAGAAGTAGGGTTGGAAGGGACCTTGTAGATCTTCAAGTCCGACCCCCTGCCTGAGCAAGAGAAAACTGGGCTCAAATGACCCCAGCCAGGTAGGCATCAAGACTCTTCTTAAAGACCCCCAAAGTAGGAGCCAGCACCACTTCCCTTGGAAGTTGGTTCTAGATCCTAGCTGCCCTAGCTGCGAAGTAGTTCTTCCAGATGTCTAATCTAAACTTACTCTCCAACAACTTGTGATCATTATTCCTTGTTATCCCTGGGGACACTAGGGGAAACAAGGTCTCCCCCAAACCCTTCTGGTCCCCCCTAGTGAGTTTATAGACAGTCACCAGGTCCCCCCTAAGCCTTCTCTTCTGGAGGCTGAACAGGTTTAGGTCTCATAGCCTCTCAGTGTAGGGTCTGCCCTGCTGTCCCCAGATCATTAGGGTGTCACTCTTCTGGACCCTCTCTATGTTGTCCACATCCCTCTTGAAGTGGGGTGCCCAGAACTGGACACAGTACTCCAGCTGTGGCCTGACCAGTGTCACATAGAGGGGGAG
>JAGPOW010000261.1:58113622-58128359 GCA_030014935.1 Caiman crocodilus | reverse complement strand
GATGATCTTCTCAAAGAGTTTCCCCAGGATTGAGGTAAGACTGACGGGCCTATAGTTGCCCGGGTCCTCCCTTTTTTAAAGATGGGGACCACATTGGCTGTCTTCCAATCATCTGGCACCTGGCCCGAGCACCAAGAGTGCTCATAAAGCCATGCCAAGGGCCCTGGAGGTCTGGTGCAAGAAGGCTTGATCTCCCTGACCCAGCAGGTGAATGTCTGTTTGCTCGGGGGGGAGGAGAAGGCACTCAAACTCATGGCCCTGTAAGACAGAATTGATTTGTATGTACATTGATTTGCATACATGTCTGGTTGTGAGAGGTTGAGAGATTTGGATCTCTTCAGCCTATACAAAAGACAGCTGAGGGGTGACCTTGTGGCCCCCTATACATTTATCAGGGGAGGACAGCAGGGAATTGGGGATGTGCTGTTTACCAGAGCGCCCCAGGGAGTAACTAGGAATAATGGGTGCAAACTAGTGGAGAGTACATTTAAGTTAAACATTAGGAAGACATTTTTACAATAAGGGTGGCCAGAGTCTGGAAGAGAGGTAGTGCTGTCACCTAACCTGGAGGTCTTCAAGAGAAGGCTTGACAATCACCTGGCTGGGGTTGTCTAACCTCAGTCCTCTCTCCTGCCAGCAGCAAGGGGTAGGACACGATGATCCATTGGGTCCCTTCCAACTCTATAATCTATGAATCTGTGAATCTATGCCATTGTATTTAACAAATATTTTTAGGGAAGAAATTGGCCTAAAAAAAATTGTCATGAACATTTCCATTAGGGCTTTGCGAAGCAGGCTGTATTTGATTCAGATTCAGGGGACAATGATTTGATTAGTTGATTTGGATCACTGTCCCAATTTGATTCGGCTGAATCCAAATCTTCAGATTTGATGCCGTTTCAGAGAAACAGCAATTTGGCCATAGACACAGCTTTAAATGTTTTTTATACACATCTCAAGGTACCAGGCATAGCTCGTGAATCCTGAGATGGTGGGGCAGATGGAGCATCCCACAGGAGCATGGGGGTATCCCCCACCCACCTCCCTCAGCTCAGTGATTGGCCACGGGGGGACCCCAGGTGCTCCCCAGACCCAGGAGGTGTCAGTTGCGAAGCCAGGGGAAAAAGGGGTTCCCCTGTGCTCTCCACAGCAGACTCAGAAGTGGACTGGAAGAGCCTGTGGTCCACTTCTGGGCCCACCACTGACCACGCTGGGGACCCCCTGTGCTCCCGTGGGATGCTCCATCCTCCCCACCATCTCAGCATTCACGAACTGCCTGGTACCTTGAGGTATGTAGAAAAAACATTTAAAACTATGTCTATGGCCAAATCATCAAATCTCTCTGAATTGATTCGGAGGTTCTGATTCGATTTGGAGAGATTCTAAATGGTCTCCTGATTCGTTTCAGACTCAAACATTCAGCCACTGAATCAGGCCAAATCTCTGCTGAATCAAATCAGCAACTGAAGCTTCATACAGCCCTAATTTCCATACACAGATTCAAGTTCTATTAGAGTTCTTGTAAAGAGGCAAGGTAGATCTAAGGATCTAAAAGCCTCCTCCAATACTGAACTTGAGGACTTGAACTTTCTCTCTTGAACCAATCTTCTATTTGAAGCTTTCTAATCTTTCATATAACTAAGAATTTTATTAGTTCTATAATGTTGTAAGTGATAGAAGTGCACTGATACATCAGTCCATATCATACTGGCACCAATAAAAGGAAAATTGGCATTATCAGCAATCGTTTTTTTTTGGCTGATGTGGCCAATAATGTTGCTGATAAATGCTGTGTGCACGTGCATAGCCACAGCATGCATGCGGCCAGCCTGGTAGCTTGGAGAGGAGCCTCCGTCTGGTAAGTCTGGTGGTTGTAGGGGAAGGAGCAGGGAGAAAGAAGAGGTGTGTGGGGGAGTAGATCAAGGACCCCATTGTGAGGGAGGGAGTGGGGCTGGAGCAAGGGCAGGCACTGCCCAGCCAGGGGAAGGCAGGGTGCAGGAAGGAGCCATGAGTAGCTCATCCGGGGAGTGAAGGGTGGGATGGGGTGGCTCCTGCCACTGCACGCAGCCCTGGGGGAATTGAATGGTGGCGGGGTGCCCCCAGGATCTGTGCATGGGGCGAGGGCGGGCTGCCACTGTGGGCTGGGGGTAGTGGCAGGGAGGCTGGGCCAGGACTGCACTTGGGGCAGATGGGGGCCAGCCCCCTCTCCCAGCACCACCACTATCCGGCCCACCACCACAACCCCCCACCAGGAAGAGCCTAGTGCCATCCCTGGCACCAGCCTGCCCTTGCCCTGTGCATAGATCTGGGGGCACATGCCCCCTATGCCTCCCTCAGGGGTGCATACAATGGCAGGAGCTGCCCCCCCTTTCCCTCTGGTGTCCTCCAGATGAGTTGCAGCTCAGTCCTGCACCCTGCCCTGCCCCAGTCCCAGCCCCTGCTCCAACCCCACTCATTCCCTCACCACTGGGGCCTTGATCTGCCCCCACTCCACACTCCTTCCACTCCTTCCCCTTCAACAGACTTACCAGCTGGACTCTGCTGTCCAAGCTGCCAGGCTGCATACCAGCAATTGGATTGGCACTGGCCAATATGGCTCATCGGCCACAAGTATCAGTCCAAAAAATCTTTACTGGTGCACTCGTAGTAAGTGATCATGAAATAAACTGATTAGCCTGCTTACAGAAATGTGGATAAGCTGTATGCTCATATGTCATTCTCTCCTTGTTTTTTTTCCTGGCAGCTTTGGATGCTTTCCAGTTCATTAGAAATTGTCTTTCCGTGTCTTTTATTTCTTTCCCATCAAGAGATTCTGACAAAGAAAAGGGAATATTCATTTCTGTAACAAAATAAGCCAACTAAAAGGTTAAATCATTGTATACACACACACACACACACACAAATGATATAATATATCTTGAAATTTTTTTAAACGAGTTGCATGCACAACAAGGCACTTCTCAAATGCATGGGAAAAAGACTATCAAGTATTTGCAGTTTTCCAGAAGACTGTTTGACATCTAATTAAGACGTGATATTGATTGTAGGAGGTTTTGAAAAGAGAACACATGTTTATACAGAATACACACACATACACACACGCACATACACTTGTTTGGGCATAAAATGTTTAAAATAGGGTGTAAAGTCTGTCTGCTTTACCCATCCAGTAGTCCCATTAACCTTATTGTGCAAAGAAAAAAAAGCAGAGTTTTGCTTTTTATCATTAATTTCACTCTGTCATGCAATAGGCCAACATTTGTTCTAGCATGCCTGGGTTCCATCCATGTTCCCTAGTCAAAACAAATTAAACACCTCATTTGGCTACAGCTTAGTTTAAACCATTCATAAGAACTGTTTTGAAACTCAATTATTTTTCTGGTGTTCATAGGTTCTTTGTTTCTCTGTTAATCTCCACCTAAAATTTAGTACTCTGAGCTAGAGAACAACTAGTACTTCTAATATTGGGGAAAGGGACCCTATCTCTCTGTCTACAGAAGTATTTTTTTTGTTTCATTTGCAGAATACATTCTTTTGTGGACAGGAGATTAATCAAGCTGATTTCTCCAATGCAAAGATCACCTTCAATAATTACAAATGTGAACTGTGTTCATGTAAAGTTAGGGCTGACAGTCTGGCAGTGCATATCAGTAACATGCAGGCAAAACAAGAAAGTTTTATTTGTCCCCAAAACAAGCATTACTTAAAAGAAATACCAAATATTCAAGTATTAAAATGCATGTTTCAGGTTCCCAAACAGCCCTTACCCTACCCTACAGTAATTCTAGAGGGGGAAAAGTGAAAGACAAATCCACTTGAAAATCATTTTCACCCAACTGGGACACAAACACAAAAAATGTAAATGATTATTGTGGGGTCATATCACAGTTTCACTAGCTTTTATGTTACAAAATGTACAGGTTTCACAGTAATTGATAACAATCAAGCCATTATAAGCAATAGCATTTTTATAAATGATTACAGGGGTGTAGGTTATAGCCATGTTGGTCTAAAGACATAGGCAGACAAGGTTCTTTGGGTGAAACTGATATCTTTTATTAGACCAACCTAAACAGTTGGAAAACAATTATTAATATGCTTAATAATTGTTTTCCAACTATTTAAGTTAGTCTAATAAAAGAGATCAGATTCATCCAAAGAACTTTATACATGATTATTCAGTTTGAATCTTTAAAAGCTAATCATTTGGCATTAATGTTGATACTATTATGTGTGCTAAGAGAAGTTCCACTATAATTCAAGGATAGCTAATGTGCCATTTTTAAAGTCAGAAGTGCTCTACAATCTTTATTTTTACCTAGAGTTTGTGATTGAACTATAATCCTGTCCCTATATTTTAGTTTGTGGCAAACAGGATTCCCCTTAAGATCCAGTAGGCATAGCTTGGTCCATTTATTCAATACAAATTCCAAATCCTGCAATTAAACAAAGAAAACAACAACATAATTATTTCTTTGTCTGGAAACTAGAGGTAACAATTCAATAACAGTAATACATGTTGTTCAGTTAGGGCTAAGCCTGCAAAGAATCCTTTATGGGACTTCTTATACAGTACTTGTAAAATGAAATATAAGTGTTACAGAACTGGGATTTATAACACTGTTTGAAAGCATCACAACATTTTTATACAAAAGAAATTTAAGATAATGAGAAAAAAAGTTCTTCTTCCAGGATATAACAATGCCACTTGTAGACAATTACCACTGTCATCATACTTCCAATGGTCTGACACTGGCAAAAACAAATAAAGGAAAACAAGAAAAATGTCTTTAGTAAGTAATAAATGCATTTGTCCCATACTGAACTGACATCGGTGAAAAGAAACCATAAAAAACCCTTAAAAAAATAACTTGACTTTTGGAGACTTCAGAAATTTATGGGAGTAGAAATTTTAAACAAAAATTGATTAAAAATAGACTTACTTTGGCAAACCATACTGAACAATATAATTATTTATTTTACAAGACAAACTAACTCCCTCAGATATCTGTGGGTGGCCAGTTATAGTCTTGGCCAAAATACTGAAACTTTTTTAAATACACTTTTCTCTAACCTGAATTCTTTTCTAGTTAACCAGGGACATGATGACCTACATCTAACTTTTTTTGTCATTCATTCTAATTTACTGTATTTGAAAAAGGCTTAAATCCTATCTACAGGTGTTTAGCAGGTTGTTCTCTTCTATTTAAAGAGCCTACTTTTTAAAATACAAATTTTAAAAACTTTTCAGTGTTAATTTATATAAGTATCTATATATTATGTGGCTGTATGGAGGCTTTGGTGAAGGATCTTAAAGAATGTGTGTGGAAAGGAGTTGGTAGTGCCAGAACTTGGGTTTTACAGTTATCTTTTTTTTTTTAAAACAAACAAGACTCCAGGGTCCCATGTGTTAGATCGCCCCAACACACTGTCAAGCTGGTATACAGGGTTGCTCTGCCACTGGATCCAGGTGTGCACGGTCAGGCCAGTGCATGACTGGATCTGGCACATGAGGCTGGGCCTGAACACTGGATCTCAACCACAGATCGATCCTGCACTGGAGCCAGTCTGTGGGCCAACCCTGTGTACAGGATCAGGCCCTTGGACTGGCCCCATGCCACTCATCTGGTTCATAGGACTAGAAAGTTGAGCATCACTGGTTGATAGTTAGCACAAATTGGTGACAAAGTAAAATATTTGCTCATATAAACTCACAGTGCCTCCTTCATATTCATGTGGCAAAATGAGTAACTATCACCCTGTGATTTGGGTGACACTGGAGGGGAAAGGATTGCCTCTAGAGATCACTCCATTTTCCCTTCAATCTGGGATAATCTCTGTGAATTTTCCTGTAGGTGCAAGAATCATGGGTAGAAACTGAGGGAATACAAAAATGGTAACATAACCCTCTTTTGCCCTTAACAAGAACCCATAAGTATTCTGCAGAAACGTTAGTATTGACATGTACTTTTTCAGTTTGGACCTCTGAGGACAGTTCTTGTTTATTAGCTGGTGGGGAGCTCAAAACAGTTTCTGGAGCAGCTGTGTGGACAAGAGTGCTGCAGGAAGCCTTAGAGAAGAGAAATGCTATGTGGATACAAAAGACTCTTCTTATGGAATTTCCCAGTCCTATAGGGTAAGTGTCAAACTCCCATGGCCCTCTGGGCTGAATCCTAACTGCAGGGCTCCTCATGGGCTGGATCCAGACTGTGAGGAGCCTCATGGACTGTATCTGGACCACATCCAGTGGTAGGGCAAGCAGCAGTGGCATTAAACACCATGGGTTTCTGAGCTGCAGAAAATAATGCAGGCATCACTTGCTCCTTCAATGGCAACACATTCCAACAGGGCTCTGTACACCAGAAGTTTGCAGTACGCCCTGCCCCCAAATTACCAGCCCTTCCAGGAGTCCCCAGGCTGGCTGATACAGTTCCAGGGGTAGTATCCAATCCACAGGCTATGTGACACCTCTGCTATAGAGGAACAGTCCAGCAAGGCAAACACTGTCTGCTCTACAACAGTGGAGGCCAACCTATTTGGCAGGCATGCCACAAATCAGCCTTACATCCTCCTCTGATCGTCTTCCTCTGCCTGATACACTGCTGTGCTTCCCTTGTCCCCTCCCGGAGCTGTTGCATGCAACACACAGAAGCTGTCTATGCCACTTGTGGCATGTGCACTACAGGTTAATCACCTCTATTCTAGAACATTAACTTATGAAGACTCAGATAGCTTTTTTCTGAATAATACTGTGATAATATTCTTAACTGATTCAGTGCATCTGCACATATTTACACACATGCTATCTAACATCAGGGAAAATAATAATTTGGGTTGAACTTATAAGGAAAGAATATAATATTGATTTAAGAGTTCTTATTATTATCAGGTATTATCTTAAAATATTTGACGTCATTTTCAGATTTCATTTTAAATAATTCATTCAATTAATGTAGGACTTTGTAACACAAAACTGTATAATACTTAAAACCATAAAATGTATACAACCTAAGTTTGATAAATGTACACAAAGAGTCCTGTAGTTTTTGTTAGTTGTTCCTCACTTGATAAATGACCCAGAACATGCTCACTCCAGTATATGTTTATCCAAGAGCACACTAATCCTGTGCTGAAATATGATTACTCTTTCGATACGCTCTAGTTGTTCATTGCCTTCCTGTCTCTAATAAAGTGCTTTCACTTCCCAGCCTTTCAATAAGCTGTACTAAAGGGACCAGACACTTTTCTGGGCAGTCTCTGTTTGATAAATGATCATGTCATGCTATCACTTTGAGGTCTGCTACAAAATACTGAAAAGCAAATTATATTCCATATATAGGGGAGGTGAGTGTCTCAGTAGGCAGCTGTAGTACTGGCAATAACCTTCTTCACAATTAATGATGGCCATTTAAGAACCAGTATTTGACCGGTGTGCTCCAATTTTTATTGGAAATGTCTAGCTCAACTGCCCTAACTACATCTACAGACAGCAATTTGTCACCACTCTGACTACCTGTCATAATCTATTTGAGAAAATCTATAATTTTTCTCTTGTTCCTGACTGAACTGTAAAGTGAATGAATTCATCTTTTTTGATATCCTCTGTCATAATCAATACTGGGCAGAGGTTGAATAAATTAAAGACTTTGAAAATACAGATGATTTTATAGGCTTATTCAGTAATATTTTCTATACCAAATATAATACATTTGTATATACACTCTTCCCAAAATACAGGTTTAACAGAAACAAGTTTCTATAAATTTCTGATCCATAGAAATATTTACAAATGTATTTTGTAAAAGTCTAACGGAAAGTGTTTTCAAAGCACATAAAGCTTTCCTTCAGTATATGCACTCAAATTACAAAAGCATCCTGATAGTATTTTTTAACCTTAGTAGAGACAAGAGTGAAAAAGGTAAGCCTACTTTTTCATTGCTCAGGCTGAGAGAAATTAAAGAGTTAAACAGGCCGCAAAAACAGAATAATGATAAAGGGCATGTTAAAAGTACACTGTTTAAGTCAATCTATTTTATTTAAAAAAATTAAGTTCAAACCATTGTACTACATCCCCACTGCTGTTTTTGTGACTCCATACTTACCTTTTTCCATTTAAAAATAGTTTTTCTCTCTTGTTGTGTGAGAACATTTATTAAGAAAGGAAAACTGACCAATTAACAAACCACCTACGGGAAAGAGCAAGACTGGTAAAATACAATACAAACAACAAGACAAAGTAGCTTTTCGCTGATCTACTTCAGTTATAGGAATATTAGGTATAACTTGCTATTACAGTAGATTAGACAATTTTCAGGTAGAAATTTGAGTTTTAAATCAAAGGTGTCCTTTATATTGTATTTAGTTGGTTTCAGGAAGCTGGATATAAAACAAGTATATGAGAATTGTTACAACCATAAAAATGGTTGGCAAGAACTGCAGAAAATAGTCTACATCTTCACTGTTCAATTGCTTTTAGGGCAGTTTAGATCTTATCCACACATTTAAAACAGGATCATCTCCCTTGATGTCTGTTAATTATATTGACAATTCCCTTAATTATATGAGTTAATTGGCCCAATTCGCAATTATCCTGAGATAATGATCATCAAGAATGGAAGCTGAAGGAGGGATGGGAAAGGCAGGTTTACTGTGACAGCGTAACAATCTCAAATCAAAATGTTTATGCTAAAAGAGAAAGAAAATGGATATAGATATACTAGATAAGCCTCATACAAACTTGACAGAGGCATATAAGGTGACTTATATCCCAGGCTGTATTATTCCTGTCACTATTCAGTCTCACCTAGAAACCTCGATGGCTATCTAGATATTCCACCGCTTCTCTGCCTGCTATTTCTCCCAACACCAGTCTTTGAAGCTTTCCAAATTTATGTTAGGGCTAGTACTATTATAATCTATCTGAATAATTTAAATAAAAATAATAGTAACCAGTACACATTTACTACTGAAACCTTAAAGTCAAACCACTTAACTGCTGGAAGTCACCAACTAATTAAGAAGAATCAGATATTAAAGTACTAACGCAGCTTGTGCTGTGGATGCTGTGAAAATATTTTTTTCATTTCAGTTTATTCAACTTAGTTCAGTTCAATAACTAGGTAATTCAAAGTTGAGAAACTGACTGGAGTTGAAAAAAAGCATCTAAGCAAAAACAGAAATGCAGCATTCACCATAACAGTAAATTAGAAAATTTGAAAATTAATCCAAGTAAAAGTACATTAACCTATTTAAAGCAACACCCAAAATTAATTTATGGCACACAGTTTGAATCCAGCCTGCAGAGCTCCCCATGGGTCCAGAAATGTGGTGGCTGTGGAGTGGTGGCAGCGTTAATCACGGCAGCTATGATGACAATTAATGCTACCATCACTCCCCCACCCCCAAATTTCTAGACCCAAGGGGAATCTCAGTAGTGTAACTGAGATAGAGAGGGATGGGGAGGAAGGAGGCAACCAGGAAAGCAACTACTGTCTTTGTGGACAGTAGCAAAATAATCATTTCAGTTACAGCACCACTGCTTCCTTGTATGTCGAGGCTGCCTCAGGCAGAGAGCTGACCCCTGTGCTTTTGGGGAGTTCCAAGGGCCTCACAGGCCAGCATGCAAGACCAGTCCGTGGGTACAGTCCAGTCATGGGTTGACCCTGCACATGGACCCAGCCTGTAGACCAGCCCCATGTGCTAAATGTGGCAACTGGCTGACCCTATGCACCAGCCTGACTCAGCCCCTTCAACTGGCCTGTGGAGCTGAATAATTTGGGTACCATGGTTTAAATAAATGTTCACAGACAGGATGCGGCCTACTGGTTAGACCCCCCCCCCCCTTCCAGCCCCCCTAATTTAATGTAAAGACTATGGACATCAACATATTTAAGAGTTACCAACATATATGAAACACACACACTATAAGAAAATAATATATAACTAAAAATACTTTAATCAAGGTTCCTGTTTACTGGCTTATATTATTATTGTTAAAATCAGAAATCTATATTAATTCAGCCTGATATTTATTACAGCTTTTAAAATTAGGCTTTGTTCTAAATACAAATGGCCTAAGCCAGTGTTTTCTAAACCTTTGAGACACAGGCACCTGTTTCTGAATTAAAATTGGTAGCACACTTCACTCTTTCACCCAAAAAGGCATATAGATTCCTTAAAGAAATTAAACACATTTCATTCCCAGTGCTGAGATGTACTGTTAAACAATAACTCCATAACTTTTCTTAATTTCAAGGAACCCCAGTTGAAAATCACTGAGATAGACCCAAGTTCAGAAAAGGTACAGGCAAGGGGCCTGAGACTAAAACACTTGAGAATCACTGACCTCTAACTGTAATTCATTCCATCCAGAAAGAGCACACACCAACTGCAGATGCTTCTTCAGCCTGATGAAGAGTTCTTAAACCTGAAAGCTTGCTAATAATTTTTTTCCCCAACTATTTGAATTGGTCTAATAAAAGATATCAAATTTACCAAACGAACCTTGTCTTCCTATTAAACTATACATGCAATGTGTATGTGTACTCATTTATTTATAGTGTTCTTCTCTGATACCTCCTGCCTGTATTATTTTAGAAGTTATAAAACCTGAGCACACTATTCAGTTTCAATCTCATTGTTGATTACTGTTAACTCGAGACAAGATACTGCTTAAATTTTTCATGTTCTTTTTAATATTAGTTGGGTAAAAATGTCACATTGTTTAGAAATAATGAAGCAAATCCCACTTGCTCGTTCTGAGAAGATAAATTCTACCATAAAAATATGTGGCTGGTAACTTACGTAATATATTTGATTTAAATGATACTCGTTACTGAAAGGAGGAAGTATAAACACATTCAAAGCACCACTTTATCTTATTACTGAAACACCTTAATGATTGTTACTAAATAAGGACACTTGTACATGTAGCCATTAAAGAAGTTTTTCTCCAAACGCATGTATCCTTAATGAAAGAAATTCACCAGCTATGTTCATATCTGATGCTTCTTAAAATGATACTGTAAAAGTAATCAGAAAGAAAATAAGTGGTATAATACTAAAATCAGAAGAATGGTTGAGGCACCAGTAGCCTGATATGATATTCAATGATACCAAATGCTGAATAGGAATAGGGAGTTATGACTGTAATACACTGATGGCACGCAGCCTTTCATCTTGGGTCCAATTCAAAATCCACCAAACCAAACAGAAAAATTCCCATGTTTCAATCACCTTATGATCAAGCTCCTTAATTAGGCACACAATGAATTATTAGAATAAATTAAGTTTCACATGAGTATTTAAATCCATTCACAACAATGTTAAATCAAAATAACAATATTCAATTCACACTAAATAAGAAAAGCCTTCAATTAATACCTGTATAAGGTGAAGTTGGTTGTCAACTGCTATAAGATGGGAAATATTTTGCAGAACTGCTAGCTCTTGCAATTCATCTATATTGTTATTACTGATATTCAACACTGACAATGATTTCTGGAAGAGAAAGAAGGGGGGAAGTAACAATTATTTCTTCATACTGAAAAATGCAATAGTAAGTTCTTGCCCAAAATTTTACCATCAGGTTCACAAAGTGAATTTCACAAAGTTTGATTATAACATGTAAATGCAAATCTCCAGGACTGTTTTATAGTCTACATAATATTTTATGCTGAATCTGCATCTGCTCTTTTTTTATCGAATAACTTACAGGTTGTCTTTACACATGCTCTGTCTGGGGTGTGTGTGTTGGGAGGGGGGCTGTTTTAATTAGAGTGGCTAATTAAAGCACCAGCAGTGTCTTCTGTATTCAGCATTCTGTGCTTCAAAGCTCGTTACCATTTTGAAATGTGGGGACACTGAATACACATGATGCCGAGGCACTGGAGTGTGCTAATTAGAATGCTCCAGCAGACTTGATTAATTGAGTCTGCTCTGATGTTTTCAAATTAGAATGCAGCAGAGCAGGTATCAGGCACGTATATAGATACCCACAGATTCCTCAAAAGAGTGCAACTTTGGTCAGGAATTCAACAGTGTTATATCACTATTGTTTACATTATTTTTGATACCCATATGATTTTTTCACCTGAACATTTCAATGCTTTACAAAGTTGGGTAAATTTCATTAAATTTCTAAAGAACTGTGTTACACAAAGGAAAAAGACATAAATCCATTGTTTGGTTACACAAAGGACAAAGACATATAAATCCACCAGGCCACCAAAACGTGGGTTCCAAAGCAAGGACCAAGGCAAAAGGGCTATGCATATAAAAAAAAAAAGAGGTATATATATAAAAGATTTGTAATAATAGTCTGAAAGGAAGGCAGCATAATCAAGCAGTTAAAGCAAGACACTCAGGAGTCAGACATGGATTTTAGTTCCGGCTTTGCTATGAATTTGGGGTGTGACCTTGGGTAAATCAGTTCATTTCTTTGTCTGTTCTCCACCTGGAAACCAGTATGCCATTTTCCCTGGTCCTTGCTTTGCAACACACTTTTTGGTGACTTTTTGGGTTAATCAAACAATAGATATGTATGACTTTTGCCTTTATGTAACATGTGATTCTTTGGAAAATTAAGGATGGGGTAGTTTGTAAAGGAAAACTCTTACAGAATACCTACAATGATTCTTGCATTCTAACTCAAAACTAAGTACTTCAGATATTTATCTCAGTTAGAAAACTATTTTCTGTAGGTAAACATGAAAGGAACAAAGGAATGTTTTATATTAACACAGAAAAAAACAGCACCTTGAACCAATGCATTCAAAATCTAGGCCAGATACAGAATTATAAATTGAACAATATTTGCTTCAGTGGTATGGATTTAGAAGCCCAAACCCTTTCTAGAACTTGATTCGGGGCAGTGAGATCAACATTTCAGGAAGAAATTTTACCACCACTGTCTTGTAACACAGATGTGGAAAAAAAACAAACTTCCCAAACAAGTGGTCCATAGATCATTGTTGGTACTCCTTGGAAAGATGGCTAGTCATGTATTTTTGGCCCTTGTCCTCATTTTCTAACCATGAGAAACAAGAACAGATGAGAGAGGGAAACGAGATGAAAAGCAAAAATAGAAAGTATGACTGGATTGTACAAGGAGGACAAAACATTCATCAGTCTAAAAATGGCTAAAATTAATACATTTTTTCTACATGTAAAAAAACAACTTCCACAAGGATGCTAGCTATTCTAAGCCTTATAGATAGGGTAGGATATAAAGCTAAATAAATAAAATAAATAATGATCCAAATGAGAGGTGGGTCCATCATCAAATTTTACTACAAGAATGTAGAACCAGCCAACGACTAGTGGGTCTGAGCCAGAAAAATTCAAAATGCATCAAAATGAGTTACAACATTGAACAAAGAAATATTTGTATACTGTCTCTTCACTTCCACAAAAATGTTTTTGTAGAAAGGCTCCTTTTAAATAAGGGAAGGCAATAAATAAGATTCATATAGCACAAGGAATACACCTTGGATGGCTTTCCTCTCACACTGCTAAATGCTCATGCAGCTAATCAGACCACATATACATTAACTAGAACTGAAGCATTCACTTTTATTTTCTAATTATATGTGCATTTATTACCTATCCTATCCCATTACACATGGAATCAACACTTACTCACTGCCTAGAAAGCACACAAACTGAACCTTTCAGATTCAGGGATGAACCGAACACGTGAGGCAATGTTTGTCAGGGCACATGAGTAGACAGAGACTCTATCATATAAACATATGACTATATAAACCAACCATCTATTTTTTACTTAAAATTAATATGTTAGTCACAAATTACAAAGACAGGCCAGTATCAGTATGCAGTATCCTAAAAATAGTTACGTTCAGATAGCAATAGCTGGGGAAAGCTATTAGAGAAAGATCTAATGCTCCTGATCCATACCTAGAAAATAGTCTATTGTGACATTTTACTGTGCACTGCCAGGAGAAATGGGCAAAGTAAACTAATTATCCGAATCTTCACTAACGCTAAAAATATTCTGGTGAACAAGTTCCTGAAGTATCCATACAGGAAATCAAATTACAAATGATTTATCCTCAGCTCTTCAGAAGTAAAGTTTTGAAACAATAGTTGCTCATTTTTTAAAAATTTAGATCTTTTATTTCTTTCATTGTTATCTTCCCCAAGATATTGTACAAAGTTTAAATGAAAGCAGAGTGAGTTGATTTTTCTTTCATTTTCACTATGTCATGCCTTGAGTAAGCGCTGCGAGTATAACTCCGCCCCACAAGGGCTACGACTTGTTTGTTATGTAAAGAAGGAGGGGGTTCAGTGGTGTTCTCTTCCCCTATAGACCCGAAGACGGGGTACTTGCAGGTGGCTCCGGTGTTCCTCGGGGCTCCGCCTCCCCTAAACCCTGTCCACTCACCAACCGCTCGGGTATTCATATTTTCTCCCCAACAATGTCAGCCTCTTGACTATGGGGTCTGGTGTTGACTTTGATAATCTGGCCTGTCTCTGGGATGTTGATAAGCCTGGAGTGTCTGGCGTCCTCCCCGAAAAAGATGCCACTTGAATGCTTTAAATGTTGAGGGGCTGGGAACTGCGCGACCCCAGCCTGGCGCCCGACACTGTTTCTGTTCTTCTGCCGCAGGGCAGTACCTCTTGTGCCACCACAGCCAGCACCTGGAGTCTCTGCCCAGCTGCTGCACTCCCAGCAGACTTCCTCCCCACTGCTGGCTTCTGGCAGGATTTTTAAATT
>JAGPOW010000261.1:58080698-58113522 GCA_030014935.1 Caiman crocodilus | reverse complement strand
CCTTTGGGAATGCTGGGACTTGTCTGTGGGGGTTTCTCATCACCACAATAAATGATTTTTTGGGAATTGGGGAAGCTACAAAGCTGTGTGTACTAGAAGTGCAAGGAATTGGAACTGCATTTCATATGCTAAAGAAACTGGTCATTCTTTCATAAGGATTTTTTTCCATAATCCCAAATTCAGCTGGTAGCTGTCTTATTAGATCTATGTATGACTACTGAAAAAGTGTGCAAGCTCAGAATGAGACACGAATGACTGATTTCTTTGCACTAAGTTTCCCAATTCACCCTTTTTCAACTTATTGACCCTTTTTTTTTTTTTTTAACTCAAAGACTGTACCTACTACATGAGGCAAACCACCTCCACAGGTAGATGAGAAAATGAAACACTCCAGTTCAGCATTAAAATGGAGCCCTTATACATGACAAAAAGGAAATTCAGAAAGTATCAAACCTTCCACACTAAATCCCTTCACAATTTTAATACAAGTCTTCTGTCAGTTGCCTGTCAGAAAACTCAAATAGGTGCTTACTGTAAGGGAACGAAGGGTTCTTGGATCAAATAAGAGCTTTTCTCCAAGGGATAGCTGTTGACTTTCAACATGCAGTTCTCTCAATTCCTCTAGCTTATCCAAGCCCTCTATTAGAGTGATGCAATTGCCCCCAAGATACCTATAGCAAACAACATAAATGGGACTTAATATGACACAATTTGAGGGTAAAACACAATACCAATCTACTCTCAGTTCTCAAAACAAGAATAAATTCTTTAAAGCATTACCAAACAATATTATTTAATAAGTTAAAACACAGCAAACGTACATAAATAGCCTTGCACGAAACTACACTATTTACAGACTAATAAATATAAATCCATTGTACACATACCGTTATTCTATAGGTAATAATATTATTAAAGTGTCCAGACAAAGGACTGTTTTTAGTGGATTATGTTAAACTTACTCTAATACCCATCACATAATGGTACACAAGATCACAAAAGGCTTAAATGGAAATATAAACCTACAAGTGCATTTGTGATTTGAGTAACACATTTAGCATCATGAGAAAAAGACCTTAATGATTAATTAAATATTAACATAAATCTAAATTATTTCCTATTCTTAAAAATAAAATTATTCTCACTTACAGTTTCTCAAGTTTTTTCAGCGATATGAGGTTCTCTACACGTGAAATACAGTTGTTCTGCAGATATAGATGTTTTAGATTTGAAGCAAAGTCCAAATTATGTATTCGCCTAATTTGGTTGTCATACAAATACAGGACATTAAGATTTCTACACAAAGAGAGATCACCCTAAAAGGAAAAAAAGAAAATAAGGAATACTAAATGCAGCTCCTTAATCATCAGCTTCTGAAATCTGGCAAATACTTTTGCATTAGGTTCAGTTCTGCCTTATGATTTAACTGTAAATTTTCACATTTGACAAACACTTTAAATTAAAAAAATCTGCCTCAAAGAAACTGCAGTCTACTTCAACATCCCAATAACATAAGAGAAAACAATTTCATGGGAATTAAAACATAAAAATGATGGATTACACAAAAACTTAAATGTTTATGTATTTTAGTGTACTTTATTCAGATTACACCAAAATCTAAAGTTTTCTTTTACAGTATTTTTAAGCAAACTGAAATGTAGAAATTCCATGAGCATAATTTAAGTATTTTTAAGTATCTAGTATTGTAATATATAAATATCCAATCCTGCAACTGAATCTATCTAGACAGATACCTGCACCTGTGTTGGGTATCACTGTCACCTGAGAATACCAGACTTTGCCTACATTAATCTGGCTCTAAATCTTAATGTTTTCACTATTGAAAATGTTTTTTTCTAGGTGTTTTTAAGAGAAATTCCTGAAATCCTTGTACTTAGCTACTCATGATCTAGCAATTTCAACACATGTTGAGTATTTTGAGCTCATCAGGCCTACCCTTGGTCCTAGTTAAATCAATTACAAAGTTCAAAGGCAACAGACTGGACTCAGGTTGCACTCTTTAAAGTGCTGCATATTATGTTAAAAACCAAAGGAGGCAATTTAACTCACTAACAAACATTCTAATCTGTACATTTTTGGTAGCCACAGGACTGATCCAAATCTGTTTGCATCATTACCTTTACATGACCTATACCCCATTCCTTCTCTTTCTCTAAAATAGAGGGAATTTGCAAAGATTCTGCTATGAGTTAACTCCTCTGTAAGATTCCCAACAGAAGAAAAAAATAAATTTGTTAAATAATGAAATTAGTGCTGTATTTTAAGAATATCTGCTATCATTATTACTTTCCTATACATAAAAAATCTGAGCTGCAGGTTCATGATTTTTCTCCCTTCCTAAATAACTGTTTCAGTAACACAAATATAAATGCTTGTATTGCAACATCAAACCAATATTCCTGACCTAGATTAGGCCACAATGTAAACAAGTTGTGCTTTTATAATCTAAACCATTTAAGAATAATATGGTTGGATTTTGGTATGGGTAGAGTGCTATCAAAGCTGTTGAGCACTGGCACTACATTATCAAAAGCCTCAAAGTCCTACTCCACTCACTTCTACAATTATTTATAAATAGGTAAAATTATAATTTTTTATTGTTCTCTCAGCATCCATTCAGGTGATTTTGCTATCATAGTTACTGGAACAATTTCCATGACATACAGAAGGCTCATTTGAATATATATGTCACTTTTTAAATGTAAAAGTAGTTCTACAGTTGAAAGCTTGACATGGATAATACTCTGCCCCCAGGATCACTGTGAGAGTGAGGGCAACTATCAAGCCAAAAGAGGAAAATAAATAATAAATAAATAATTGCTTGTATACAGTTTTATATTTTATTATTAACGATAAAATTAATTGGCACATCAACACATCTGTCCATTGCTTCAGATAACAGTATAGGTTTTATTTCCATACTTCAAAACTTCCACTGACTTTCTGTATTGGAAAAAAAAAAAAAGCAAAACTCATGGATCAGGTCAATGTTGAAGCCCTCTTGTTGATGAAAGGGAATTATGAAATTCAATGTGTGTGAATATATGGAAGAATTACAAGTACAAGCCTTTGCTATGATCTTATTTTGTATATTCCACATATCTGTAAATTAAAAATCTATTTTACAGGATGCCAAATACAAGTTGGCTCTCCCACAGTTTCAATATTTTAACGAGGTTCAGCAGTGTATGCAATATGTTTTTTCTAAACAGGCTTAAGATACAGGTCATTTTTTCCCTCCCCGTTCTCAGTGAGCACTTCATAATAACAACAAAACATGCTAAATACAGGGTAAGAACAGTTTTAAAATACTAAAAGCTGTATTGTCATGATTCATATGAAAAATTCTTACAATTGCATCTATATTTTTATTGGATACATTCAGGTGAGTTGCTTTCCTCAGGTACTGGGAGAAAGACTCTTCTTTGTGGTTCTTGTGATTGACGCTTTTAGCAATTAAGTCTATTGTGAGTCGAACCATAATTCTGTAACAAACCAAATTTTCACAGACAGCTGCTTTGGTATCATTAAGAATTTAAAATGTTCTTGTAAGGTGATTTTTATAAAACTCCTTCAAAATAAACAAATTTTTGTTGTCTGCACACAGAAGCCCTGGAAAAGTTAAAAACAATTACCAAGATCTAAGTCAACTTCCCCTTGCAATTCCTTTTCTTTATATTTGTTTATGCCAAGACAATTATGAATAAACAGAAGCTTTTGCCTTTATAAATCACACCCCCCCTTTTAGATTTTGACATTACTTAAAACATCTTCCAGAAAATAAATGGCACATCGCATTTTCTTTGTTGTTTTAATATGCTTGAGACACTCATAACCTGCTACTTTGGGGGAGGGAGGTGAGGGAAAAAGATTCCCAAATAGAAAAGTTATCTCTATTGCTGTAAAATTAAAAATAAGCTCAAAATGCTTTAAGGGAGACAAGGATGGTTGTTTGTGGTACCTTTTAGAGCTATTGAAGGAAGCAATTTAATTTGGATTAAATTTAATCCAAACTACTGAACCCACTGTATAGTTAGGAGGTTTAAGAAGGCTGAGGGGAGATATGATAAAGGTCTACAAAATCACGAAGGGTGTGAACCAAATGAATAGGGAACAACTATTGTTCACTAAGTCCCAGCATATTAGAACTAGGGGGCACCTGCTGAAATGAGATAGGTTTAAAGCTAACAAGAGAAAGTACTTTTTTATGCAACGCATAGTGAACTTGAGAAATGTATTGCCACCATAGATGGTAGAGCCAGATAGCACAGCCAGGGTAAAAAAAAGGGACTAGGTGAATTTATGAATGGTAGATCTGTTACAGCTGTTGAACAGGACGGTTGGAGATGATTCTCTGGCCTCTCTAAAGCAATAAAAATGGATGCCAAAGAGATAGATCTCTCAAAATCAGAGGTACTAAACCTTTTGGCCCTGCAGACCAGATGAGAGTTCTGTGGGGGCAGACCATGGGCTGGATTGAGCCCTGGGGATCCAGCAGTCCTCCCTTTCTGCCCCCGCTCCAAATTAGCCCTAGGGTCTGGTGTTATCCCCACCTGGCCCAGCGCACCAGAGTCAGGCTCTTGATCCAGTGTTCAGGGCCCAGGGCTGCCCACATGTCTGGAAATGTAGTAGCAAGGGAGAGGTGCCTACTGATCCACCCCCACCAGGGGAAGCCCCAGAGGCCACACCTGGCCTTCAGGCCAGGGGCTGAACCCCCTGCTCTAGATGTCACCGACTCTGTACTCCCCACAACACCCCCTCTGCCCTTGTGTCAAATTATCAGCATTACGGTTATGTTCCCTGCAGAAGGCCTTGAAGTCAAATCTCAGCACGTTCATTCCCAGGGATAAAGTGTTTGTCCAGAAAGATACTTTTGTTGAAAGTCACTCTCTATGCTGAGGGAAACCACGGGCACACCTATGAGCCACCCCACCCAAGCAGGAAGGCCACTGGAGACACAGCAACTAACTCCTTGGGACAAGTCACAAGAAAACAGGGACCAGAAGGATGCCTCCTCGGAGGCCCAGGCGAGGCCGCACCTCTCTCCTGCCCCTGCACACGAGGCCGGAAGACGCCGCGAGCACACTCCTCTCCGCTCACAGCAGCCGCCAGCCGCACACCTCCCCGCGTCTAGAAACAGGACCCTCACCCAAACTTTCCCCCACGCCGCTGACGTCACGCGATGACGTTAAGGCCTGTTGTGACGCGAGAAGGTGGACAGCAGCTCCTCGGAGGAACGGGCCCACAAGCCGCTCCGCCCTTACCTTGCCTTGCCTCGCCTCGCCTCGCCTCGCCTCACCTCGCCTCACCTCCCCTCCCTGTGGTAGCGCCTGCGCGCAGCTCCAGGACCCCTGCAAGAGCAGCTGACACAACGGGGTCGCCGCGCACAATTCCCGGGCCTCACCGGTTGCCAGGGCAACAGAACGCTGGACGCAAAGGCTGCTGGGGGAGGGGCGGACAGACGAAGCTCCTGCGCATGCGCAGCTGGCAGCTCTGGTGGTGGCCGGTGCTGCTGTTGCAGCTGGAAGCGGCGAGGCAAGACCCGGGGTCTGTCTGGAAGTGCCCCGGCCTGTGCTGGAGCCCGCGCGGGGTTTCCTGGCCGGGTACATCACGGGTCTGGCGCGCTCCGCTTCCAGCCAGGAGTTGGCGAGACCTGGTCCGGGTTGTAGTTACAGACCTCACAGCAGTCACGTGCAAGCGGCGGCTGGTGCGCGGCCATCGCTTTCCAGGCGCTGTTCCGACGGGGGACAAGAGCAGTCTTGAGAGGGGCGCACTGCCCAGGACCCTAAGAGAAGCGGGGGCTTCGGAGCCCTTCAGCAGGAGACATGGTCACGGCTTCGAGGAAGACAAAGTCCCCTTCAGCACCAAGAATACAGGTTCATAACACAACTGGTTGTAACATTCAAACTGTGTCTTCAAGGGGTTTGAGGATGGTGTAGTCTTCGGCGAACCCTTTCTGTTGCAGGCCACGATTTGGGTTAAATGATATCTCGATTTGGGGTGACAAAACAGGTGCCCAGGTCACTCATCATTTATTTCATCTGTAAAGATTTCATGCTGTTTTCCACATATGTGAAACAGGATGTGAGGAAGCTTAGTACTTTTGTGTGCAAAAGGCCCCAAGATAAGGCAGTCGGGGTGAGATTAACACATGGGGAGTAACACTTACTTAGTTAAGTAAACTAAGCACATGCCTAGCACCTTAAATGAAGAAGGAGCTCAGTGTGCTTGCTTTACATATTACAAGTTATTGAGTTAAGAAAAGTAACATAGATATTTCATCTTCAACTGGGGCCCATGAGTTTGTTTGCCCAGGGCCCACTCGAGTTACCTTCTGCCCAGGGCTGGATTAATGTCAAATTATCAGCATTAGTTATGCTCTCTGGGAAATGCCTTGAACAGGTGAAATCTTAGTACATTCAGCTCCAGGGATATAGTGTTTGCCCAGAAAGGTGGTTTTCTTGAATGTCACTTTCTTTACTGGACTGTTCATTGAGAGTCAGGCACTGTTTCTTAACAAAAATGGTCAACCAAGCACTTCAATCATGTGACTAGCCCTACTGAAATAAAAAGGACTGCAGTTTTCTGTTTTTGCTGGAATGAGACCTAAAATATGTTACTGAACCTGTGTCCTATTAAAGAAAAAAAATCTTTTTTTTTTTTTTTTTGGGTGTGGGACAAGTTATCTTCATTTTTTTAAGGGCTATCCAAATCTTCTGTCCATTGAAATAAATGACAAAACTTGTAACTTTCAGTGGGACCAGGACTTAATTTCTCTTTTAAACAGTGTCTGACAGCAATGGATGTGAAGGCCTCCCTTTTTAATTACTGTCAGAACTGGAGGCTATGTAGAAAGGCTTCCCATCTACTGAATCTAAAAATCCCTCCTTCCCTCTCAGATACCACAAAATAACCTTATTTCTGTAGTTTAGTGTGAAATTGAAACAGTGACTTCAACTGCATCTTTTCTTTACAAAAACAAATTATGAAAATTCATTTTGAACTTTACTTTCCCCCTCATGCCCACAGGTGTCTAAAGCTGTCTGTTACCAATTTGTGTTAATATGAAAAAGCAACAAGAGACTTAAGAGAAAATATTTATTCATTAAGATTTGAAATACGATTCCAGTGTAGTGGCACAGGGCATTAAACAATCATCTGTGTACTGTTCAGTATGGCAGGAATTTGGCTAAGTACAGAACTAGTCTTGAAGAAAACATTTAGAAATAGTGTTTTAAAAGAGGGCTATATTTCGTACAAGATCAAGCCTGGAACTCTTTAACCAAAATTAATTTTTTAAGTACACTGAATCCCTTGAAGAACCTCTTGTAAGAAGTATAGCCCTCTTGCAGTATGAAGTTACATTTTATTTCTGAGTGGAACAAACAAGTTCTAATACAACCCCTACACATCACATAGCTAACATATTTTCTTAGAAAGTTTATTAGCAAACGCACCAACTGAAATGGAGGCAAAGCAAAGCCTGTAAATTGTGAGTAAAGTTAAATGCAGAAATAGAGTTAAAGTTTTTGAAAACTGATCTTTAAAATACATGTAAAATCTTTCTTGAGCACACACTTCTGCTTCTCCTGGCCAGCAAGACATCTCTGAAAGATAGAATTAGCTTTACAGTTTCACTTTAAAATCAAGTTAATAAAACAAATGTGCACCAAGTTCATTTTTTCACAAATACCCAATTACAACTTTTTTTAATGTTTATATATTTTAGGGTAAAAACAGATATGGGCTTTGTCGTGGAAGAAATTCTATTGTCTAGTTTTAGGTTCTTGTGAAGTTGTCATTGGCAATCCCTCAGAGTTGAGATGATTGTCTCCAGGATTGCTTTACCTATGGCTCTGAAGGTGGCCAAGGAGGCTGATCCAGAATCAACAGACTCTGTTGCAATTCAGGCATGTGTTTCCATATTGGGTGGTGGGTACCTCTGGATTCTTGATTTGGACTGTGATATGCTGTTTCTGCTGCTCCCGCTATTCCATCTCCTGTTGTTGTTATTCTTATAGTAAGGTTTAAAAAGACTGAGATCCTTGTAGTAGGCTCTTCCTCCATTTGGGGTAGTTCTGAGCAATAGTCTCCCATAAGTTGATGTCAATGTTGGCTTTTTTTCCCCCCCTCAAGTTGGCCTTGAGGATGTTCTTGAAGCACTTTCTCTGCCCTCCTCTTGAGTGTATGCCTTGACTGAGCTGGGAGAAGAAAACTTGCTTCAGCAGTCTGGAGTCAGACATTTGGATGTGGCTAGCCCAGCAAAGTCAGACAATTATCAGTTTAATGCTTGTGGTGTTTGCTTGCAAGAGGGTGGTAATGCTGGAGCATCTGTCTTCCACTAGATTCCAAAGATCTTCTGCAGGCATTGATGGTTCTTCTCCAGTGACTTGAGTCTCCTGTACATTGTCTATGTCTCAGCTTGTAAGGTGTGGATCACAATTGCTTGATAAACCATGAGCTTGGTTTCAGATCAGATCTTTTCAGGTGATGTTTAATTTCTTCATCAATGTCAGCCTTCTGCGAGAGATGGCTTCTGAGGTACAGGAAATACTCAACGTTCTCCATAGTTTCACTGTATATCTGAAAGACTGGAGCTAGGGACTGCTTATTACGATTTTGTTGATGGAGAACCTGGATGTTAACCATCAGTCCCATTTTCATGCATGCCTTGTTAAAACATCAAGGATTGCCTGAAGGCCTGCTTCTGAATAAGTGCGCATCATCATCAGTGTACTGGAGCTTACTGATTGAGGCTGGGGTGGTCTTGGTTTTGGCTGAGGTTAAACAGCTAATTTATTTGATAGTTTAGCTTACAGCTATGTAAATACCTTGCCTCAGACAATCACAGCTAAGCACCAGTCAGACTTTGATTTGCACCAAAACAGGCAGAAATGGGGGTGGGCAAGGCCTTCTCTACCTATGATTGCTCAAGAAGTGGGACAATGGGCTTGTAGGATCCCAGGATAAAAAGCTTTGTCAGGGGAAGAAAGTCAATATCTGTTTTCGCTTTCAGTGTAAAATAAACCTTTTTGAGGGTTTATTTGGGATAGCTATTCTGAAATAAACCTATGTGCAGACAAGCTATAGCCTCACATGCTAAAACAGTGTATTAGCATCTTAGACTTGTCCCTGTCTGTACCATCAGAACTAGTTGTGTATATTCCAAAAATATGTTAATATAATGAGGTTTTGATTCTTCAGTTGATTGCTTGAGAGTGAGTTGCGTTTTCCATATGGAGCACCTTAGAGTTCAGGCATGCTTTGCATGGGAGCAGCAGTTTATTCATGCATTACATACTGAAAAATTAAGGCCCTTCAGGCAAGGAATATGTATGCTTTATTTATGAGAAAGATGAGGAGAGGTCAAAAGGGAAAGTATTGGAAGTGCTCTGAAACACTCAGATTAAAAGCAATTTTACCTCCACATGGAGACCATTTTTGGAAAATTTTACCTTGGAAGTAAAAGCAAGATTAGATGTCTCAACTTTAACTATAGCAAACATGAACAGAAATATCTCTAATAATAGGATCATAGGAAAATAGGGCTAGTAGGGCCCTCACAAGGTCATCCAGTTCAGCCCTCTGTTAAGGCAGAATTCTTCTTGACTAAGCCATCCCAGCCAAGTGACTGTTTAACCCAAGGGTGCTCAACCCCTGGCCTATAGATCTGCATCATCCAGTCTATGGGGTTTCCTAAGTGTCTGGATACTCAATGGCAGGGGAGTTGTGGCAGTGTTAATTACTGATGCCCTGATACTGCTAAGTTTCCAGACCCAAGCGGAGATCCACAAGTTGGATAATATACCTCTGCGTGCCATCAGGCTGGCATGTGACTGAATCGTAATGTGTGGGACTGGGCCCATGGGCCAACTCCATGCTACTCTTCCATCTCACAGGGCTCAAAGGTTGGCTGCCATTGGTCTAACCAGCTCTTAAAAAATTTCCAGGGATGGAAATTCCAGAGCTTTTTAGGTAGCCTATTCCAACACGACCACCCACAGTCAGAAAGTTTTTTCTAACCTCTAACCTAAATTGTCCTTTATTGCAACATGTGGCCCTTGCTCCTAGTCCTGTCCCCTGCAACCACAGATAATAGACTATCTCCATCCTCTCCATATAATTTGAAGACCGTTATCAAATCTCACCCTGAGACTACTCTTCTTAGTGAGAGAGTTTTTTCCTAATATGTAACCTAAACTTTCCTTGCTGTAACTTGAGACCATTGCTTCTTGTTCTGTCATCTGCCACCACGGAGAACAGTCTAGCTCCATCCTCTTTGGAACCACCCTTCAGGTAGTTGAAGGCTGTTATTGAATCTCCTCTCAGTCTTTTTTTCACTAGACTACTTCTGAGGAAACTGATCTTATTTAATGTGCTCCAACCTCCTAACCATTTTCATTGCCTGCTGCTGGACTCTCCTTTAATTTGTCCACATCCTTTCTGTTGTGGGGCTCTTGAAACTAGACAGTACTCCAAATGTGGCCTCACCAGCATTGAATATAGTGGAAGAATCATTTCCCTTAATTCGCTGGCAGTGCTCCTTCCAATGTAGCCCAGTAGGCCATTAGCATTCTTTGCAACAAGGGCGTATTGTTGGCTTATATTCAAGCTTACTGTCCATTGCAACCTATAGGTTATATTGAGGAACTCAAGTGACTGGTATCTATACTGGTATCTTGTACGTCATTATGCAATTATTTATTGTACTTCTGAATCATAGGTGCTATTTAAATAGCATGTAACTACCTAGTTTCCTCATTTTTAATGCAACTACCATTTGAAATATTGTCTTCACCAAACAATGAAATAAAATATGCACTTCGTTCCAGATACACTCTTCATCTGATGAATCACCTGTATATCTTTGGATGCAGACACAAACATTAATTTCATTTTCAATAAAGGAATGCCACTGCAGTAATACACAAGCCCTAGGGTAACTAGGTCTAAAATAAACAGACAATTCATATAGGAAATGATAGATGAATTATACAGGAGTTGAATGCATATTTCAATAAAAAATTAAAAGTTCCTGAAAATAATATATATAACATCCTCTTAAAAAGTTTAAATATATTCTGTCCAGCATAATCTAAACACAAACTGAGGCAAGTGTAAAAGTTCTTTGTTAGTAGTATTACTGGCTTGTTGTTCAGTTCTGCATTTTCTGACGAACTAAGAGGTTGGAGTAAACTTGTAATAGTAAACAATTCTGCTTGTTTTTTTCTAATTTTCAATAACAAATAATCATTTTCATAATTTTACAAATAGGAAAAGTTACAAAAACAGGCACAAAATTGCTTTAATGAAGGTCACGCATGGTTTGTGGAAGAGTCAGGAATGGAACCCAGGTCTCCTGGGACAGTCCCATGACCTAGCCAATGGACCATGCCACTTCCCAGAATACTCGTTTTCAAAAAGGCTTGTGCAAAGTAATTTTCCATAACAAAAAACAAACCAAATGTCACAATAAGTTTTTCATACCATGAGAGTTTCATGTGAGGTTCAAATCTAGCTCTCCTAAGCTATGCGTTTCCTCATGGATATGACTTCTAGGTTCTGAAACTACAACTGTGGTTCATGGAAAAAACAAACAAACCCCAAACACCCTGCCCTTAAGGAACAATATACTTTAAGCCCCTATAAAGTTTGTAATTCCAAAATAAATATGAACATTGATTAACTAACTGGAGACTCCCTGATGTCAGTTGTTCTGTAAGTCTTGGCACAAAAAACTCCTACATGCAGGCAATTAATCATGTATGCTATCACACCACATTTTAGCCATTTCCTTTTCTTAAGCATTTGTGCCCTTAAAATCATATAGCTTCCCACACTGGTTTGTAACATAACATTTGATTTGTTTATCAAGTAAATGTGTGTTTTGCTAGATGTTACTAAGGTGGGGCCCCAATTCTGACTGGAATTTTGTGTACCAAAGCAATACAAACCATGTACTTCTGTACTAGTAAGAAATGTGTCAAACTGATTTTAAGACACGGGGTAATCTAAAATAAATAAAATGATATAAACTTTGCCAAAGGAGGAGGAAAAAAAGTATATTTGCTAATAATTTAGAAATATGATAAATTTATGTTTTTAATTTGGGTAACACATCAACATAGTTAATCCAACACATCCATTAAGAGTCTTCAGGTTCTCTAAGTTGGAAGTATCTTTGTTAGTCAAAAATATTTTGACTTATTTTTACAAAAATGTATTTAAGTAAGTTTCTACAAAGTTGAATTCATATTCCACCAGAAATTGGGACTCAGTCCCTGATCTTGTAGAAATCTGCATCTCTTTCAGACTCTGTGGATCTTTTATATACTAAATATACTATGTTAAAAGTCTAATATACATGAAAAACTCTTTAAAGACTTTTTAAAAGGAAAAAGATTTCTTAAAATAAGAATTGCGTATGAAATTATCAATATAAAATTGTTAACCAAATACTACATTTGTTAAAACTATGTAATTAAGAAAAGTCCTGTTGTCAAACTGTATTGGCATTTCTTAAGCTATATATAAAAAGGTACCTAGAGTTTTGTATACGTAATTTATTTTCTAAGCAAAATAAATACCAAATTAAATGTGGTTATACAACAGAAGTATATGAATTGAATTAAAGCTCCTGGCTGTCAAAATAATTACACTCTGTTTACAATACAAGGTAACTGACTTGGGTAAATTATTAACTTTTAAACAAAAAAAGTGAAAAATATCAAGCAGAAATTTGTTCATAAAATTGATGGACTACATCCAGCTGTTAAGTCAAAACATGCTTTAATGCATGTTTCCTTATTTCAAACTATTCTTTTGAATTTAGGCTAGAAGCTAGCTAATCATGTTCTGTGGGAATTAGCCTTATCTTATTTATTTTTTACAGCTTACTTACTGTACTTCTTATGATTCTCCATTTTGTTGGGCATGACAACAAACTGCTCTTGTAAAATCTAGGTAGTGCTAAAGATAGCAAACCTCCATTTACTTATCAACACTGAAAGAAGGATGTAGAACTTTGACTTCAAATGCTAAGAGGTTGCTATTTTAGTTCCTGAGCAGCTCTAATGGGCCCCACATTAGGCCAGTCACAGCCAAACATGATGTTGTTGTTATTATTTTTTAACTTGGGCCCTACACTTTACATTTTGTGTCACAAATAACACGTCCATTATGGCATAAATGGGAAGGGTACTATATGTGCACCTGATTTAAGGCCCCATATAATGATAATTGACCCATACAAGTGTTCCATGCACAATATCAAAAACATATGTTTTATTTAAATTTAACAAGGCTAAACTAATAATGTACTGATTGTGGGCCCCAGTTGAATGCTGCAGCGTGGGCCAGTCCTCGGACTTTTCCCAATGCGGTCCTGAGGCTTATGATGATCTTGAATTCTCCCTGTACTGGGAAATAGTAACCGTGTGACTCAAATCTAATCCCTAATTTCAATGGAGTGGCACACTTTTTGGGGTTGGGGAGCAAATCCCATCATGCCATTGAATGAACATGTGCCAGAAGCCTTGGTTACACTGATGAAGCTCAGTTATGAATCAAATACTGTAATAAACCAGTATATTTTTGTCCATTTAGTCAATAAAAGTGATGGATTTGGCTAAGTGCTGTGCAATGTTTTAAAAATCTGAAAATTTTAATTCCATTTGCAATAAAAATAATTGTAGTCTGCCTGAAGAACTTTCAGCTCATGATCATTTTAAACTATGACAAGTTAGATTTGTGCAACTACAGACTGATAAGGTAACTTAGAGGTACTTCCTTCATATGTTAAACTATAAGGCATTTTTACACTTACACTTACAATTTATATAGCCATTTTTACTGTCTCAGAAGTTGGAACCAGGTTCTTCCTGAAGGATTCAAATTGATAGTGTTATATTTCCAAGTAGCAATTTAGTATACACAGTAAAGATGACTTATATTTTTCAAAGTTATGGTTCAAATACTTAGTTTGTCAAGCAACTGTATACACATTCTGTGTGATTAGGTTTCAATGCTAGTAAGTTTTGCAAAGTGCTCAAAGAAACTGTAGGGAAAAAAAATACGTTCTCATATCCTATTGTTCCTGGATGTTTACATTTTCTAAAAGGGACTACAGTGCTTGCTCCTGTACTGTGTAGGACTGTTAGTGTTGGTCAATCCACAAAGATGTTTGCCACTTCAGATCACTGAAAATGCTTTGGCATCCCCACTCCTTCCCTCCACCTCCGTTCTGACTAAATTGTAAATTTGCTATTACATTCAGCCTAAATTATACTTCATTTTATTTTCAGAGGTGGCTGCATTTCCTTCCTGATGTACATATTGGCTTCAAGCTCACTAGAATTCTTTTGGATGAAAAGCATAACATGAATCATAAATGGTTTTAAGCGGGGCTAGAGGAAGGAGTCAAAAAAAAAAAAAAAGTCAAGAGAGAGACAAGGTTGAGAGTATATATCAGCCTTTTATATAAAGTATGTTGTAAATTTCCTCCCCACAAAAAATTCCAAAACCAAGAAATTCAGAATTAAGGATAAGCTTTAAAGAAAGCAAAACACATTTGAAGATTGAAATGCATCATTAAGGCACCCAAAACTAACTTTACACAGTACTGCAGAAATGCCACAATAAACAAACAGTTATGATTAACGTGTTTTAATGCCTGTATTCCTAGATTAGATTAAACTGATTTTTAATGACATTCATTTTTCATTTTCTTCCCTCAAGCAATGAGAGAGTCATGGGGGAAGGGTAGGGGAAAAGTAATATCACCATAGAGATATAAAGCTGTAGACAACTTGGTTTCACTGGAAGTTTGCAATTCATATACTCCATTTTTTCACATTTTCTATTACTGTTTGGAATTCTTAAGTCAAACAGAAAAAGTTTACATACTCAGTCTGCCTTCAAAAAGGCTTTCCCGTTTCATATGAAGTAAGTACAATTCTGTGTTCAGCAGAACTACACTATTGCTTTTCACTTGTAGGAATACCCTTTGGCTAAGAAAATGTAAAATAAAATCAAGTTTAATTCAATTAAAAATAAAGTCCTTTAATTATAAAGGACTATGTACATACAGCATCAAAACCATCTAGAAAGAGGATGCATGAGACAATAAGCATGTTTTAATAGAAAATACAGCTTTTGAAAGGAAAAAAAATGAAAGTGGAAAATAGTATTTCAACTGCAAATCTTTTGCTGTTTAGATTTTTCTTGAACCCTTCCTGCTCATGAGCTTAAATGTAGTTTTTAATATGTATAGAATAAAGTTATTGGGTTAAATTTAACATAAAATTGGGGTTTCTTTTAAAATCAGAGAAAACCAGAATCCCTGCTTATCACTGCCTTTTCTATGAAACACACTGTTACTTATTAGCAAATAATTCCCACTGTGTAGCCACAAGTAAACTACTTGGCTAGGGTGGGGGGAGAGGGAAAGGTCTGGCTGGGTTTAGATGGGGATAATTTTGCTTTGAACTGCAGTGGAATGGATGACCCTGTGAAGTCCCTTCCAACCTTCTTTTTCTTTATTCCAAATCCGTTCAAATGTTTGGATCAGGAGTATCAAACATATAGTCTGCAGAATGAATCTAGTCCACAGAGCTTCTTTCTAGCCAGATAACTCACTCAGATCCATCCAGCAGTGCTTCTTGCTGTGGCCAGCACCCATGGGGTTAATGCCACCCATAACCCCTACATTTCCAGCCCTGTCTGGATCTACCTATGAGAAGCTCTGTGGGCTGGATCTGGCCCACACATTTACATTTAACACACCTGGTATAAGAGGACACTTACTGAATCAGCTTGTGAAAATAAGCTAATGCTTCAATTATAATTTTATTCTGAACTACATTAAAAAAGCTTGGAACATTTTAGGTTAACTTATATTAGAAGAGGCATTGGAAAGCATATACAGTATGTTCTAAACAGAAATAAAATTCTTAACTGGTCTCAGCTACTTGCAATCTAGGGAAATTTAAAAAAACATCTCTGGCAAAACGGGAGAAAAGTGAATAAAAACCACACGATAAATCATTCAAAAAAAAAATCACTTGTTCATTTTTAAAACAGCTTTTTATTGCAGATTGATAAGAGAGATAAATACTAAAGGATAACACCAAGCAAGTTACATTTTTTTCTTCTTTTGGAGCAATTATCTAAAGTGGTTGTGTCTGATGGTAGAGAACAGTTTCAACATATTTCAGGACATCTTGTTCTTTAAAACTGGGCAAAAAAGATGGGAAATATTTAAAGTACTACAAATTAACTGAATATTTTTCCATTCTGACTTTAATTCCAAAATTGAACAAGTCCAAATGAAAGAAAGAACCATAACTAGTTCTATGCTGGAGATTCATATCAATTGGTGATGCACTTCAAGCAATATTTATTTGATTAAAAAGTTTATCCTTAATAACCTGAGACATCAATCCATGTATAGCTTCTATGGTGGTCTTGCAGCTGAAAAACAAGCATAAATTTATTGTTGGCTAACCACTGAAGTACCTGTCATTGTATTCTGAGTTATTCAGCTGTCTTAGGAGTTCGCGGTGCCCATAACCCCATGAGTCTCCACAACAATCCAGATGTGAAAAGTGATGCAAAGCAATTTAGTCACAGTTGCCAATATCTATTTGTTATTTTAAAAGGCAAGCTAACAAGATTTTGGTATGTTGAGAACCAAATTTCATAGACTTCTTTTTTGTCCTACAGGGTTAGCACATTTCTAGCCTGGAAACAGAACTCCATCTGCTGGTGGTATCTGAGCAAGAGATTCCCGAAACAGAGATCATCCCTCTGGAAAAACAGTGTTTTTTGCTGGTTTGTCTTGCACGCATTTGAGGTTCATGCCCAAGCCTTTCAGTTCCTTGATAATTAGTAGTTCAGTTTCTATTCCAATTAGTGCATAGCACCCATGCTTGCTTTATAGGAAAGACATACTGAAAACATTAAGACAATAGTTTACCTCTCTGAAAAGTATGTGCTAAATGCTTATATGTCAAACAGATTACAATGCATCTGTGCAAAAGACTAGCCAACAGTATTACTTGCAACCTAAGTAGTTTAGGGGTACATAATGGTAAAGCAATGCATATTTAAATATGTGAAAAATCAGAACATAAAGTGTCTTCCAGCCCTGAATTAGAATTCAGAAAGAAGCATCCAGCTCGAAGCGATATGAGATCTGGATGAGCCAGGAAAGGGTAGAAGAGACCTATGTAAGCAAGGAAGTTTATGACCTTCCAATAATCTGCTCTCTGTGCTATATCCGAAGTACAGCAAGGGGCGGGGGGGGACACACAATACTGCACTTAGGGCTATCCACAAGAGATGCTCTAGTTTAAGCAGAAATTAATTCAAGGAAGTCCAGTGATTCATTTTATATAGGTCAGACCACATGACCACAAAGGCCCCTGACAGCATGGGTCAGCAATTATTTTGGGTGGAGGGCTGCTTAGTGAGTTTTGGTAAGCTGTCTAGAGCTGCATGGCTAGCCCTGCTCCTTGACAGGTGCCCCATTCCCTGGTCACCATCTTGGGCCTGGAAGTCCCACCCTTGACCTCTGATCCTTGCCAGAAGTCCCTCCCTTTCCCCCTGGAAGTACTCCTTCAGAGAAAAGGGTTTGCTATCTTAGAACCAGAAAAAAACAAATTGTGTACTAAAAAATCAAATACCCACAATATTATATTTTAATTCAATTAAAAAAATATTTTTGTCCTGATACCCGTGTTTGTGCTTTATGTGTAGAAGTGATTGCATAATAGCTCAAAATGTAGTCTTACTCTTGTATAGTATGTGGGCTGTGCATGGGTGCGTGCATGTGTATGTGAGAGAAAGAGATAGATTGTATCTGAAGGGGGGTGTGGGTGGGGTTTGCAGAAAGGGCGGGCCCTGCTCTTCCAGGAGCCTTCTGTAGTTTCCACTGGGTCCTACTGCCCCTGGCTCCTGTCACTTTTGACAGGAGCCAGAGGCAAATTAATATTAATTTTAAAAAATGTCTATGGGCCCTGCAGGCTGGACAGAATGGCTTGGCAGGCCAGATTTCACCTGTGGGCCATATTTTGCCCACCTCTGCCTTACAGCCTTACATTTATGAATTAAATGCTGACAGCTTAATGAAATGGAAACATACGGTTTGGCAGGAAATAATGGTGGGGGCTACCCATAGGATGACAGTCTAGGGAGGTGGCAGAGATGAGACATGCCAATCTATTTACTGAAGTCACTGGAAACAACACAAAATAAGATTATTAAGATTTTGGGGGACAGATTTTTATGTTTGTATTTTTCTCCTTGACCTACCAGCTATTCCAACCTCCAAACATTTCAAAACACAATCATTATTGCAACTGAAACAAATCATTGGAAGACAGTAAACCATGCACAGCTCAGCCATGGGAGTGAAGAGGAAGTCAAAACGTATTCAGTGTACTGGCTCACTGTGACTTTAAAAAGAGTCAGTGGTAAAGGGGGCTGCATTTAATACGTGCTACCATATGTCTTATTCAGATGGGCTGTACTAACTTATCTTTGTGGCAGTTTCCTCTTCAGCATGTTTGCCCAATGTGGGTCGTATGTTTTATAGTCAGAATCAGAGTTGGTACCACTGGAAACCAACTACGACGCTGATTAAATGCTGAGTATGAGCTGCTTTTGGCAGCACTTTAACAATAGTGTATTTAGAGAGATTTCTTTGTGGGTGATTATAAGACAAAGGGCTTTTCCCCCCCCATGTCAACTGGGGGAAAAAATCTTGTTTTGCATTTGAATAAATATGGTATTTGAAGAGTGACATTAAAGCTAATAAAAAAGCAACAAGTGTTTATTAGAACCTCAAAGCTCAGAAAGGAAGCTGGATTTTTTTTTAAAGGAATACAAGGGAGTAGTTGGGATGATGGCACCGCAAGTGCCTTTTAAATTATACTGTAATATTCTATTATACTATTTTAATTAACTGACAATAGAAAATAATATTTGGGAGCAGGATAGCTAAATAATCTAAAAAGCAGGCTTCATAGACATTCTTAAAGTGTATTCCTTTTATTTATTTGAAAAAGGAAATGTTGCTCTATGCAGAGATAAAAAAGGAAAACTCTGTTTGAAACCCTAAGAGCATGACAAACAGAAGAAAATGCTGATTGAAGAGAAAATAATTTTAAGAGCATCTATACTAAATATTCATTACTTGTATTTCCATTACCTTTAACTGAATTCTAACAGCAGTAAAAATATAAGCGATATTATTTTCTAGCAGTGCTGGCTTTCTTCATTTAGCAGACAGTTTTCTGTTTGTTGAATAGATTTTTTTAACATTTATTTTTATGAAAATCTCAAACTCAGGATTTTTTCATAGTGTTAGTTTACAAAAAATCAAACCAACAATATACAAATTATAGGTGCTCTTGTAAGTTTAAATAATAACAAAACAAAAAACACCCAACGCCTTCCCCCTTTTAATGGAGTATACTTTGTGGGGCAGGTTGGCCGTAGAGATGCTTAGGGTCTGGAGAATAATCCCCTCCAAGTTATAACTACAGATATTAAAACAGGTTTTTAACAAAGATGACAGCATGCCCTACAAAAGAACACGTATGTATGATCTTACCTATCCCTTGTTGCTTTAGCAAGTTTGTCTTCTGATTTTCTGTCATGAGTTTCTAATCCCAACATGAAACTTCCTCGTCCAAGCTGGGCTTCTGACTGTTCTAACTTTTCAGACAAATCAAAGACTTGGCCAGTGGTATAGTCAGCATTCTGTAGGAGAAACATGCCATTAAATATAGTAGCCACAGCTTAAGTCATGTTGGTATTTAGGTACCATATATACAAGGAAACAAACCTATCCGTAAGTGTAGGCAATGCTGATATCAGCCTACCAAGGCATCTCTAGCTCATCAAGAAAGACAACACAAACTATATGTATTTAAGACTAGCAGAGCTAAGGGTATGATGAACAATTACACTGGGATGATGACAGTTCTTTGCTGCTCTTGAGCTGCCCCTGCAAATAAAGCAGCAGTGGTCCCAATCATTTTTGGCCAGGAGAGGTTGTACAAAATGTGCATTTACAGGAAGATATCTTTAGTTTTTGAAATAATCTTAGAAGAAACAGCTGCAAATGAGGAGTGCTAAGCATTTTCTCTGAAATGAAACAGAGTAAGACATGGCAGCATTGGTGAAGGATGAGGCAACATTTCTATTATAATCTTATTTTAATTGTTTAATTTGGTGTCCATGAAAACAGTGATATACTAAACGATATCTAAGACTAGAAGTAAAAAAAACCCATCAGAATTTAATTACGATTTGTTACCCTATCTAATTATGATACATACTACTAAGAGAAAAATTAATGTTCTAAAATGACTAAGATTTCTAGTTTTGAGAAGTCACTTGTATGAGCACGGACCAATCCTTGCCTATGCAGGATTGCAGTACACTGATGCTAGAGCTGCACCAAGTAAAATATAGCCATGCTTTTGCCAGTTTGAGGGGTACAACTAAAATTATGCTTTTTACCCAAGCCACTGTTTATTGTATTACAGAACCATAATGTACAGCCTACATGACAGTCAGCATTTGAGAAGCATCAGCATGGAATCCTGGCTTCTGGCTTAGCGCTCTCCTGCTTCTGTTGGTATAAAAAATACCTCTTATGGTTTACCTAATTTCATAAGCTGTTACTTCTATCAAAATAAGTCACTTCAACTTACAGTAATGGGTTCATTATAAAATAATCTATTTAGATTGCCCTTCTTTCAAAAAAATTGGGTTTAAACTTGGATTGTTGCTTTCAGTCATTTCAAATACTTTCTCTTCATTATCTCTAGTATTCATTATGAATTTTGCATGCCATTTGTAAACTAATAATTTGTAAATAGCCAATCTATTAGTATTATTCTCTTGTATATCAGTCAATAATCCTCTCATTTTATGGTGCATATTTTAGTAAGTCAATGTAACCATTCCAAAAGTTTCAGTGGTACCTGAAAAAGACATATATTTATAGTGACCTGATGGAATATTTTCCTCACCCCCAGAAAATATACAACTGAACTAGGCGGATATGGAATTATGTGCTTTATCTCACTCTAGTAATATCTTATACTTCAAGGAAAATTGCATTATGAAAAATATATTTTTTAATGTACTTGCCCTTGTGACAGTAGACCACTATCATCACTTCCAGGAATGTTTTACAATGATAAATCATAAAGAAATAGGGCTAGAAGGGACCTCAAGAGGCCATCTAGTCCAACCACCCGCCTGAGGCAGGAGAAGTTGGATCAAACCTGCAACCATGGCATTATCAGCATCATGCTTTTACCAACAGAGCTAATCTGTACTTTGCAGCCATGATTTTTAAAATGTGGCAACCCTTAATTTTATTTTTTTTATTCTTCCACCAAAAATAGCCCACCTTATACTCATTTCTCCTTCCTATTCTCCAATCCCTACAAAAACACACTCACTAATGTAAAAATCTGTTGTTGTGAACAGTGACTGAGGGATGAGATTTTTGCTCTACTGTACAAGTAACCTGAGGTGAGCAATTATTTTGAGTGGAGGGCCACTTACTCAGTTTTGGCAGGCTGTTAGGGCCGCATGGGTAGCCCCGTCCCCTGATAGGTGCCCCACGCCCTGGTCACTATCTTGGGACCAATGTCCCAATGTCTTGGGACCAATGTCCCAGGGCCAGCACGGGTGGGGCCCAAAGCAGGGCTCAGGCTGGCAGGGGACCTTGGAGCTGGGCTGGGTTGCACCAGCAGGGAGGGAAGAACTAGCCCGGCTCCATACAGCCCCTTCCAACTGGTACCCTGTGCTCCCGGCACCCTGTTCTGGGCCCCACCAGCACTGGCCCCAGGACACCAGTGCAGGCCCCATGCTCCCACTGGCTCCCTGCCCACTCAAATCCAGTGCCCCCCAGCCCCATGGTACAGGTGGGAGGCAGTGCACAGTCCTGGCCCCCTGCTCGCCAGCAGGGAAGAAGCTGGTGCTAAGCGTGGGGAAAAGTGGCCCCTCACTTGCCCCATGGCCGGCACTCCCTGCTGTAGGCACTCACAGCTCATGTGGGGCTGTCTGGAGCAGGCACAGGCAGCCTCAGGCAGGCTGAGAACAGCTGCAGCGCAGGTCACTGGCCATGGGGCAGGCGAGGGGCCACTTTTCCCCACGCTCAACACCAGCTTGTAGCCCACCCCACTACCAGCCTGACAGTGGGACTGGGTTACAAGGTAATGCTGAGTGCAGGGGGGGTGGGTAGAAAGCAGCCCCTTGCCCACTCCATGCCTGGTGCCCCATGCTGCAGCTGCTTGCAACCAGCCTGGGGCTGCCTGTGCCTGCTCCGGACAGCCCCATGTGGGCTGCGAGTGCCTGCAGTGCGGGATGCCAGCCATGGGGTGGGTGAGGGGCCGCATTTCTCTGCGCAGGGAAGGAGTCCAGGGAAAAGCTGAGTGTGGGAGGGAAGTGGCCCCTCCCCCACCTGGTGCCTCACACTGCAGGCACTCACAGCCCGCATGTGGCTGTCTGGAGCAGGCACAGGCATCCCCATGCGGGCTGTAAGCAGCTGCAGTGCAGGGCACTGGGTGTGGAGGCCCACTGCCCAGTCCCCACCTCATCCCCACTCCTTTCTTGCCCAGGGTCACCCCCCCCTTGCCACCTACCTGAGCTTCCTGCAGGGGCAGCCACGTGCTCCCAGCCCAAAAACCCCAGCTGGGGCTTTCAGCTGGGGGCAGGGCCAGGCAGGCCCTGCTGCTATTGGAGCCCACTGGGCTTCCCCCGGGTCCTACTGCCTTTGGTTCCTGTCATTTTTGATAAGATAGTTTATGATAGAAAATGGGTAAATATACCTCAGAAAGTGAAACATGTTTAATGTGAAACAAAAAATATAATAAATCAGTAGATTACAATTTTTTTAAATAATCTGAACCACAGTAAATCTTCTGTTGTAAGCATGCACTGCTTAACCTTTACATTACCTGATTAACCAATCCTTCATTTCCCTCTTTATGGTTTCAACCAGTATGCAATAAACCAAAATACATTAAAAAGTGATAGCCAAGTACTGGGTGAAATGTAATGTCTCTGTCCTACAGGACAGTATACAAATAGCCAAAACGTGTGAATTACCAGCATGCCATTTAGCAATCTACTGTAATTACCTGTCCCCCAAAATAATGTCTCCTATATGCCTTGTTAATTTTAAGGCATACCAATCATATTTAGGCATACTATGTGATAAGGAGATACTGAAGTTGAGTTTTTTTTAAATAGATTCAATTAAAACTGTAACTTATTATCAAGCAGCAGAAATAGGGACTGTTTAAATTAAATAAAAATTAAGTAGTAAGGTATTATGTTCATGAAAACTTTCTTTTTTCTTATTCATTTATTAAAATCTGATATACAGAACTTAAGTTTGGAATCTAAATTCCTTAAGTGCTTGTTAAGCAATTTGCTTCTCAAGTCCTTCCGTCTGGCACCAAGAAGTAAGGATAGTTGCATGCTGAATAGTATTTTATAGTACTTACTGTAAGCAAACTAGAAGAACTGAGGGTGTTAACCCAATATTTGTTCCATAACAGCTCGAGCAATTTACGATCCAAAGATGACTTGAAGTAAGAGACTTCTAAAGCATAGTATCTGTTAAAAAAAGCACAAAGCAAAGTTTTCAAAATCAGTTCCTATGGCACATTTCACAACCAAATCTTTATGTTCACATAGATCTAGAAAACTAAAATCAAAATGCACCTCAAAAATGCAAACTGACAAAATACAGACAAGATATTATAAATTTCAATTCCATTTCATATACTGACAGCTACAAAAGCTCCCAGAGATGTTTTTCAGAGGTGGGATATCCTTCCACTGCACAGCTATGCTGTTCTAATATAGTAATAACCATTCCTATTCTTTTCAATTGTCTGTTGCAACAGAACAGGCTATAACAGGGGTTGGCAACCCCTGGCACGCGTGCTGAGCACGGCACATGAGGCCATTTTGTTCGGCATGCCGCAGCCAGCCCTGGCTCCAGGTAGGTGCTGCTAGCAACGGAGCCTGGACTGCTTCCAACAGGGCTTGCAGAATCCCTACTGCCCCTTGTGCCCCACAGCAGGGCAGCTCAGCCCACCCCAAGGTGCCCACGCAGTCGCCGCCAGCACGGAGCAGATGCCGGAGCTGTGCAGCCTGCCCATTGCTTGCTGCAGCTGCCGAGAGCCCAGGCTGGCTACAAACAGCTGCGCTGGGCTCATCACCTCCGTGCCGGGAGTGGGGGAGAGACCAGGGCTGTGCGGCCTCAGGCCCCTCCCCCACCACCTACTCTGAGACGTGCATGCATGTGCTGGTGCAGAGCTGATGCCGGAGCCCGGCACAGCTGCTTGGCGCCTCCTGGATGCAGCCGGCCCCAGCTCTGGGGAGCTGCTGCCAGCTGGGATACTGGGCTGCTCCCAGCACGCAGCTGGGACGCTGCAAGCCCTGCTGGGAGCAGCCCAGGCTCCAGCAGCTACCCAGAGCTGGGGTAGCTGCTGGCAGCCATAGAGCCCAGGCTGTGGGGCAGGGGCAAAGGGCACAAGCAGGGCATCCTGCCATGTACCCCTTGCCCTCATTTTGTTTTTCTGCCATGCCAGCACTCCAGCACCTTCCGAGGTAGGCATTGTGGTGTTTTTTGGCACTTCAGCCAAAAAGTGTTGTCTGCCCCTGGGCTTTAAGGTTGTTGAGGTAACTGCTGTGGTTTGATGACTTATTGTACAATACCCAGATGCCTGCATACAATTATTCCCATATAAACATAGTAAAGGACTGCTAACATAAAGAAATGTGAAAGGTAGGAATATTAGATTGTGATAATCTTGAGAAAAAAAAATTATTTTTTGTTATACATCATATAATTTTTTCTGTTCATATTACAAAATTCCAAAAGGAAGGAAGGTCAGCTGGAAGGCAGGCTTTTAACACCTTTCTTTTTTTTAAATAAAGACCCAGGTTCAAAAAGGTAACCTAATTCCTATTTAAGAATCCAACCAATTAAATCTATAGAGTTAAAATATTATGGATTCAAACCCAACTGAAGAGTATACTACTTTCTCTCATTAGTGGGAATGCATAAATATTTAGAAGGAACTCCTTTTCTTCCCTTGTCCCAGCCCATATTCCTAACAACAAAAGAAAACTACAAAATGTTTTGAGACTATGTTCTTTAAAGAAACTGATAAGCCACAATAGAAGTAAGGAGAAAAGGAACCTGTTTCATTTTTTCTGATTTAAAAAAATATTTCTTGCAACCAAAATCTTAGGAGGCTGCTGGAGGGTATGATGACACCACAAACAGCACGTAAAGGTAGACTATAAAAACCCCCCAGAACCTGCAAGGGAAAACAGTTCAAGTCTATAAAGTACTGTTTCTACATTGCTTAAAATAAACTTTTATTAAATAAAACTAGCAAACTGCCTATCAAGCATGATGTGGGGGGGGCAGGGAGGGGGGTCGTGCAGAGAGAGAGAGACCTATGTCACTCACCTCCCCCCCACCTTGGGTAGGGGTCCAGCTTCCCCCACTTCCCTCCTGGTCTAGGCCTGCTCCCTCCCTTCCCTGCCTGCCGCTTTGGGCCTAGGCTCATTTCCCCTCTTCCCCTCACCCCCCGCCTCATTGTTTTGGGTCCAGTTCCCTCCCACTGCTTCGGGTATGGGCCATGCACCACCCCATCCCCTGCCATTCAACCCTGCACTGCATCTGCCTCCCAGGAACAAGGGGGCTGGGGAGGGGGAGGAAGGGAGCTCACATGCAGAGGTGGCTGATGGTGGTGGGTGGTAGCGGCCAGCAGCACGCTGACACTGGTAAGCCCTCCTCCCCTTTCTGCTACCCTCTTTCCCACCACCTCCCCCTCCCTGCTGGCCTGCATGCGTGTGAGAGGGGGGCCGCTCTGGCCCCTGGTTCCAAGGAGCAATGTTTTGTTTGGTTTTTTTTGGGGGGGGGGGGGTGGAGAGAGGGGAAGGCCAGACACCAAGACTAGCTCTGGCCCCTCAGTCTCCTCTGTCATGGCAGCGTTTCAGTGTGGGTGTGTGTGTGGGGGGACGAGGCCAGTACTGTGCTGCCAGCTCCCCATACTGCCACCGCCTCCGGGAGGAGGCGCACACACCAGGCCAGCATTGCTGCCTCCCCACCAGTTCCAGCCCCTTAGTCCCTGCTGTCACGGCAGTGGTCTGCTGTGCGTCTATCTGTGCAGAGCAGAGCGCTCAGATTGGCTGCCGAGACAATCAATCACAGTGCAAATAAAGCGTTATGGACAGACAGGCAGAGAAAGGCTTTTATATTAGAATTATTATTTTGGAAAAGTGAACCCAAGAGAACTTTGTGTTTCAGATGGAATTTAAATTAAGCTAGTTTGATGAATTTTCTACTTTTAAATCTCCAATTATTTAACTGTCAACTTTAGCCAGTCAAAATCAGCAATGCATCATACTTTATTTTTTTGGCCTGTTTAAACTTTGTCATTGCACATAATTTCATCTTGAGTAGTATAAGTTCTTATTTAAATAGAACAGATCCACTAACCTATTAACATTAATATACTGACCCAGCAATTTTCAGGAACTAATTAATCCATTAGGGAAACAATGTATTTGCAAGTAAACACACTCATTCAAAGCAATTCAATTATTTAATGAGCAAGAAAAACAAAATAATAAATAAGAAAGAAAGAGACAGAAATTAAAAATATGAGTGCTATCAAGCAGTCCATTTACAGAGGACATTACAGCTGGATATCAATAATTAAGTATATTATACCAGCACTTTGTTCACCTAAAATAGTCAGAAATTATTTTGCTTTAACATTTCCATAGCAATTTTGCTCTTAGAGTGCCTTTTACAAATATTAATGAATTTAACCCCAATATCGTGATGCAGGGAAACACCTTAGTTTTTAGTTGGTAAAAAAATTGATTTGCCTAAGGAAAGTGTTAGGAATTTCTAATTCCTAGTTCTATATCTTAATCACTTGACAAGGACAAAGATGAACTAATATGCAAAAGGAAGGATATTGCACTCAAAAAACAAACAAACAAAAAGAACCTCAAAACCAAAAACACATGGAGACTGTGCATGTATGTGTGTAGTCATTAAACTACATAACCAACTTGAAAAAATAATGTATATGGTAACATGCCAAATTTATTTTTTTCATGTAATTGCAAAAGTAAAGCTTTGGACATTTCTCAAATGTTTCACATTTGTACACTTATCTGTTAAATGCTTTTTTCAGCATTAATGCCAATATTCATAATTAATTAGGCACTGGCACTTCCATTCAGGGGTGTCCAGAAACTAGCTGCTTCTACTCAGCTGCCTCAGTGTCTTCATTTAGTCCCTCAATCTTTAAAATAGGGTTCCATAAAGCATGAATGAAAAACAGCATTTTTTCCACAAAGCTAGTAGCAACACAGACTTCTACTATAGCTATCTTCTGAGGTACTTACTGTTTACAGTGCACACCAAAGTCTTCTATTTTATTAAGTGGAATAGTCTGGTACTCAGAAGGACCTTCATCTGGAGGTTTATAGCCCTGCCAAGGTTACACATGCATAAAACATACCACATAAGTGAAAAAAAACTTTTTTATACAGAAGTCTTTTTAAGACCAATTGCAAATGTTTTAATTTAGCATAAAGAAAACAACTTCTGAAAATGGATGGCCCAATGGACCTGTTAATAGATTCTGGAATCTTCTTGGGTACGTGATTCACATGTGATTTGAGTAAATAACCAATAATAATCTGATGGAAGCAAGTTGGTGGTTTCAGTCCAGTTCCTGTTGGATATAGATTGTAAATAGGCATCTTTGGGCAACGTGATAAGACCACTAGAAGTGATCCAATCCCACCCCAACCCAGGGGAGGACTGAAAAATATTAAATTCCTTGGAAAGAAGTCTAGGAGTCACCCCCTCTGAATCTAACATACCAAAGAAGAGTATTTAATAGGACAGCACAGATTTTCATTGTTTATAGTAATTCAGTGTAATCTTTACATTGAAATCAGACTCTTTATCAACATTATTTTTCTTCTAGGATAAATATGCATATACTGATATTTTAATGTAGATAAAAGCATTTCTGAAAAATACTTTTTTCTGAAAAAGCGTTTTGAGGAATACAAAAGCCAGATCCAATTATGAATTATTCATGTTTATTGGGTGTAGGTTGTAGCGGTGTTGGTCTAAGGACATACGCAGACAGAGTTCTTTGGGTGAATCTGATACCTTTTATTAGACCAACTTAAATAGTTGGAAAACAATTATTAAGCAAGCTTTTGGGTTCAAAAACCCTTCGCCAGGCTAAGGAAGTTTCAGCAGCTGGTGTATGCTCTTCCTGGATGTAATGTTTACCAGGGATCCTTACTTACTTAAGGGTTTATACATATAATTAAAATACAGTTCAGTAATTGGGTAATTTTATTAGTCTCAACAACTGTTTACCTTGGGATACGTTCTAAATGCTCCAAGATTTACTTTTCCAGCCGATATCGTTCTTGTTGGATCAATCTGTAAAAATACAGGTAATATTCACTATGAATAGTTGGTATCATTTTTTAAGTTTACAGTTTTTAGATGGAAACGCTAACTTGAAAAATTCTTGTTACTTTGTTATAAAGAATTGTATCTTTGTTACTTACATCAAATTGAGTTCTCATTACAGCATAGTATAGTACAGTATGAGTGACTTCTCACTAGCTACTCTAAAATTAATTTGTTCACAGCATACCTGAATGGAATGGCTAGCAAGCATCTCAGCAAACCCTTTATTATCACCTCTTTTGAGACATAAGGGGCCTATTACATCATCTAACTTTTGATGTGGATATGGGAAGAAAGGAATGCAGGAATGCAGATGAGTTTATTAATTCGTTGTCCAGTTTAGCTATCAGAGTGAAAGTTGAAGCCACTTCCAACATTTCACTGATAAATGATACAACAACATAACAGAACTTGGGCCCAAATTCTGCTCCCTTTTCGACAGATACAGCAAAACTTAACAGCTAAGTGACATCTTGGGATACTTACAAAGATTTTAGGTCCTACTCCCCCACATGCTTCTCTGTTTGCTTTCTCAGGATGCTTGGAAGGGATCTGCTTCCAGCCCCTTATACTCTGTTATGATTTGATTCTTATCTGGAAAAGCATGCAACTCCCTGTGAGGCCCCCATATGACAGTCACAGGAAAGCCATAGTTACTATCTATCTGATGTCAGAGCCAGGAAGAAAATAAGCCAGAGGGAGTCAAGCTTTGTGAAGATGCACAATGCTGCACAGACATGATCCTAGATTCCCACTCAATGTTCCTGCATTCTGCACTTAAAAATCAATCACTAGATAAAATGAAGACAGCAATAGGAGCAGAAACAAAATGTAGGCTCCTCCTGGTTTGCCCTCTTTGTGGCTTCACAAATTGCCCCTCTTGGCTGCCCAACAGGCCAAGCTTCAAGAAGTAGGATAGCAAGATGCTCTTAGCCCTGTTTATCTTATCTTTGTGGAAAGTGCGAGATGTAGATCCAAATCCCATCCCCTGGCTGGGGAGAGCCTAGAACATGAATCTCCAAGTCCCTAGATAGATGCCCTAGTCATAAGGCTATTGGATCAAAAGGAGAGAAGCCACACCTCCAGTTTTTGAAAATTTTTCTAAGGGGAAATGCTTTTCTAAGGAGAGTAGGATCTGAAGTCCCCAAAAGAGCTGAAACGCTGAAGTTAACTCCAGAGTACTATGTACCCATCTAAAGGTGAAGCTGGATTTAGCCATTTACTTCTGAAAATTCTTCTTAATATTTCATATATACTTTTCTCTATTTCAGACCAAAGTCTTAATGATACTTTTTCCAAATACCCTCAAATTATTTCAGTCTTCTGCTGTTTTTTGCACCCTTCACTAAAAACAAGTATACAGGATATTGTTTAAACAAAAACACCAAACAAACGAACAAAGATCCAGAAAACACTGAGTCACAGAACTGGATTGCTGAGACTTCTGCAAATGACCACATGTAGGCTATTTAAACACCGTCTTGCAGAAGTACCGAACACCTTTCTAATCTAAGATCAAAACTAGATTTTAAAATAGGAAAACTGTATATAAAGCATACAGCAAATGTTAAGACCAATGAAACAGCTGTTTTTTACCATCATTTTGGCCATGCAGATAGCCAAAAAACTCAACAAGGGAAAATACCGAACTGAAGCTTGAATATTATCCCGCCATAAAACAAAGTAAGATAGCATTAGCAGGTTAGCTGACAGTAAGAAAACTCAACATAAACATAAATGAAGTCTAATTATTGCATCATTTTATCAGTTGACCAAGTGCTCAGTTAACATCTAATACTTACAACCACTGCTACAAAGGGTTCCTGAAATTGCTGATTAAGCATCTGAGTACTGACATCAATCCCTGAAAGCCAGCAGCCATAGCCAGGGTGACTGTGATACCAGCCAATTGCATTTTCTAGACGACCAACCTAACAAACGTGAAGGAAAAGAAAGTGTATTGTTAATGTCTTCACATAAAATTAAAGTTTCAGCTGCCCTCTTTTGGACTTCACGCACTGCAGATATTTTTCCTTCCCTGTAATGTATCTACTTACTGTTTCTTTAAACTTGGTGCAATATATTTTTTTAAGAAAGTGGAAGTACGCTCATGACTACAATGAAAGGCATATCTTGATTCTTGGCAACCATCAGCTACTTTGCTCTTCCATACATCATCTAAGAAGTAATCTTTTGGATTCATACCATGCAATCAGTTTTGTCAAATGTATACCATAACAAGCAATTAAAAATCCTTAAAACAATAATGGAAGACAGAACATGCAAGAGATGGGACGCTGTATCTAATGAAGTCAATGGATGCTAAACAAATGACTTTTGCAGAAGGTAGAAGTCTAAAGGCTTAAAATAAAAGAACATTTTATTTTTTTTAATGTTTACGTGTTGAACAGCTACAAACAGAACACTAACACTTTTTTGTGCATTTTCATTCCTATGCACAAAAAAGGATGAACCAAAATCAAAGTCATTTCCAAGATGTTCACTTAACAGAACACCAACAACTTGTTACCTAGTATTAACAAAATAAACAATTTAACATTCTTTTACTGGCAATAATTCTTCTCTCAAGGCCTGTGAAAAAGTCAGCATATGAACCCACACTAGAGCACTGTACAAGGCTGAAGTCATTGTGCTAATGCATGAGACAACAAAAGTGATCAACAAAATGGGAAAAATGATTCTATGCAAATGTGCATAAAACAGAAACAGGGCAAAACATGTTCTAGGAAACACTGTTGCAAGTTATCCCTAAAAGTATTATATTTGGAGAGTAGGTGCTAATTTTGAGATGGAAATATGATTTTCAAATGAAAGCGCAAAGCAAGGATTTTTGTGGGTGATCTCTCTTTTATTGGACCAAATGCACAGTTAGGATTGATTTAAACAAGCTTCCAAATGCATGACATCCTTCTTTGGGTCAGGGACACAGTTGGAATCTCTCATTTCCTGGACCATCATAACTACAACCTCACTCCAACACTACCATTTTCAAATTAGCATTTATAACTTCACCCTAATGAATACATCTCAGGTATTTTTCCATATATTGTGGATATAACTGAATTAAGAAAAAATTCAAAATCACCTGCTTAAATCAGGACAAAGGACCAAAACAGCCCTAAAAAGCAGAATAAGTCTATATCTTTTAACAAAACCAACTTCTACTGTGTGCGGTCTTTTCTCATGTTATAATTCATCCTGGTTCAAAATCTGCACTGACATCTATAACTAAACAGTCAGAGTGCAAATGTGATTAGGATTCATAATTCCTTGATCTTGCTATCTTTGCTTGGTTGGTTTCTGACACTAGAGGGGAGTCCACTGACTTCAGCTGAATCCTGCAGAGGTTAACATCTGTCCAATTAGAGCAGAGAGAGATGGTTAGCCATAGAAAAGCAATGGTACTATTCAGCAATGGTAACTCAAGGCAGAATGGGCCTTAAAATATCAGAGTGTACCTCTTTCTCATTCTGCTGTACAGGACCATTCATCAAGTAACAGGAGATGCATAAGATGTTATCAATTTCCTTTGTGAATCTACCAGACATTAAAGGCCCAGTCTGCCTGTGCAGAGTCCAGTGCAGGATCAGGGCCTACATAAAAATTCATGATATTTTTAGGGATGGAGAGGGGCATTTCACAATTATCACTCCTTTCTTCCCATCCCAAGCATTTTGCATAGTAAACCTTCACAAATTAGAATACCCTGAAGCAGCACTGACCACCACATACGCCTCCTTTTTTCACCTTTTGCAAAGGGTTTAGATGTGGTTACAGAATAAAGTGCATTTCCAGAGGGATTTAGGAAATGAGAGGTGAGGAGGGGAGAAAGCATGCTGCATCTGAGAGATGTTTCTGCTCTTGTTCCGAAATGTCAAAATTCAGGTCTGCACAATCCAGGTAAGGCCAATTTGGGAAGAAACCTGCTCCCTTACCCTTCCCTGCTGCTGAAACCCTACTGTGTGCTGCAGGCAGCAGTGCCAAGGGGAGTCGGTTTGAACTCAAGCAGGAAGGAGCATCAACCCCTCTCCTCTTCCCCGATAAGAAACAACACGTGAGGCAGGTGTGAGGTGCCTGGAGCAGGCAGGGACCTGTGCTAGGGTTGCCAACTGTTTGAATCTATTCTGGGAGGTTTCATCACAATGATATTAATGACTTTACGTTAGAAAGGCAAATGCACATTACTATTACATTTTAAAAACCCAC
>JAGPOW010000261.1:58069863-58080598 GCA_030014935.1 Caiman crocodilus | reverse complement strand
GGACTACTGTATAAATCAGATGCAACATTTAACATTTATTTTAATGAATGCCCTATCATTTATCTCCCGGGCAACTCTCAGCAGTCTCCTGGAGAAGTTTCTTTAACCCTGGAGGCCTGGCAACCCTACCCCGCGCGGGCCCGCACCTGCTTGGCGTTCTCAATGTAGGCTGCCATGTACTCGTAGGCAGCCGCCTGCGCATTGACGCGCGTCTCAGTGCCCTCCACAGGCAGGGCAAAGCTGTCCATGATGATCATGGTCTCGCCGTCCACCTTGCCCAGCATCAGCCCCATCACCTCCAGGTTGCCGCCCGAGCGTGCGTGCATCACCATCTTCAGCAGCGCCAGCGCCGAGATCTTGCAGTACTTGAAGTAGTGGTGGCTGCAACGGCACGCGACCGGCCCGCCCAGCTCAGCTGAGCTCACCTCAGCCCGGCCCAGCCAGGGGCCTCCGCCGCCCCCCGAGTGGGGCGGGACAGCTCAGCCCCAGCCCCAGCCCCGGCCCCGGCCCCGCGCTCACTCCTTGGTCCAGGGCTTGGCCGCCAGGATCTCCTGCTGCTGCTTGCGGTCGTACTTGTAGATCTCGTCGATGCTCTGCGCCTCCTGCATGTTGTTCGCCAGCTCCCACGTCTTCTGCGCCATCCCGCCGCCGCTCCCTGACGCGCCGCCGCCAGTACCCCCGGCCGCCGCCGCCGCCGCCATGCCCGTGCGGCCGCCGCGCCCACCTCCGCTGCCCGGGGGGAAAGGGACAGGACGCGACGCGGTGCAGCGCGGCGAAGGAAGTGGAAAATGGCTGCCGTGGGCGGGGGGGACGGGGAATGGTACGGGCCGCAGGCCTGACACTGGCTTTTGCGTGCGCCCCCTAGCGAGCCCGCCGGGGCACCGCGGGAGTGCCGGCGGCGAGAGGATGGGGCTGGGGGGACCTTAGGGGTCTCATCTAGCCCCCTGCTAGGAGCAGGACCAACGCCCACTAAGTCACCCCAGTCAGCGCGGCGAGGAGCTGTCTAACGCCCTCGCTTCGCCGCACTTCTGGAGCTGCTTCTGAGCTTACATTTCCTGGCCTTGATCCTTCTGGTCCCAGCTCTGGGCCTCGAGCGCAGCCCCTGACCACCCCATAGGACTTCGGCGGGCTCCCCCTGGCACAGAGGATGGTAGCCAAGCCCAAGATTTTTGCGCTGCAGGCAGACCACGGGGATGCACACTTGCTTTGTGGGATGGAGATCCTAATTTAAATTCTCCCTTTAAAATGCATATCATCACCATCTTTTACTGCTCTGCTCATACACATTTAATTTGGATATTAGGGAAAACTTTCTCCAGGGTGGTGAAGCACTGGGACGGGTCACCTAGAGAGGTGGTGGTGCCACCTCCGTCCTTGGAGGATTTAAGGCCCAGCTCATCAAAGCCTTGGTTAGGATCATGAATGCCACTTCCCACAGGCAGCAGCAGGGGCATGGCAGCAGTGAGTGGGGACAGCCTGCAGGCGGACACAGCAGTGTCAGCAGCCAGGTGTGGGGGTGGTGAGCGCTGAGTTGCGACTGTCCACAGATGTTGCCAGCAGTGTCAGCAGCAGCCAATCTCAGGGGGTGCGCATGCACCCACGTGGACCTGCTACACATCACCAATGGCTGGGATAATGCAGTTGGGGACGGTTGCGCTCTAAGCAGGGATTTAGACTAGCTGGCCTCCTGAGGTCCCTTCCAATCCTAATTTTCTAGGATTCAGGACTGTATCACATTGAAATAAAAGGCTTTTTAGGTAAAGACCATGTCATTTCTGAGTGGGCCCTGTCATGGGATCCCTTAGGGTGGAACCATGTGCTGGGATGAAGTCAGTGAGGTGGGAGCAAGTCTGAAGTACACAGAAGCAGGAGCCTACAGTGCCCTTACATGAGGCCCAAGCCTCACAACTGTACCCACTTGGGAGCTGGTGGATGTCTTGTTCCCTCCGGGTTTCACCTGGAGAGATTCAGTCAGTAGGCCAGGACCTACAGCTGTAAAACAAGGAGGGAGGAGGGATGTCAGCTGGATTTTGTATATTTATCTATGAAATGCAACACTCTAGAACTCTTGGCTCAGAGATGATACTTTTTATTAGACCAACTAAGAAATGGCAAAAATACAAACAAAAAAAAATCTTTTTCTTCTGCAAGCTGTTGGACACAGATGCCCTTCCTCAGGTTCAGGGAAAATTAATGATGGTAAAAAGTTCCCGTAGGTAGAAAATATACTTCAATTCTGCATAGAGGAAACGGAAGGTGGAAGTCTGTTCCTCTGAGTGTCTTTTGAGTTGCTCTTTGATGTGCAGATCAGTCAGGATTTCTTCCCTGGTGCTGCCAGATGGCAGGCAGGGAGCTGTAGAAATCTTTCTTGTTGTTTAGCAATGATGCTTAAATCCAAAATTAGCTAAAATTCAGCATTTTCCATGTTTCAGGGATGTATTTGGTAGCTGCGTTGGTCTGAGACAAAAAGAAATGCAAAACTCTAGAACTCTTGGTTGAGAGGTGATACGTTTTATTAGACCAACTATGAAATCGCAACAAAATTATCTTTCTCTGCAAGCTTTTAGGCACACACAGCCTTCCTCAGGCATATTTATCTGTGACATTCATATTACATTGTTCCTGCATCCTATTTGTAATGTGTTGGGCCCCTGAGATAAGAAGAGACACAACACTGGACAAAAGGGGAAGAAGGTTGAGGGGAGTCTCCTCCATCTGCCAAGAAATATGGAAGCAATATTTGGTAGAAAAACATCCAGGAGAGAAGTGCAGGCTGTTCTGAAGGGAACACTTAATAAGATTAGGTGTTCCTGGATGGATGTGCATGTCTGCTGCCCCAACAAATGACTTTTGTAACAGCGCTTATAGGATGGAAAAACAGTGACTTAAAAACACTCTGGGACTAGCAGTGTCCTTGCCGTGATTTTGCCTCTCCAGTCTGCGATTCCAGGCCTCCATCCTGGGCCAGACAGGGGTGACCTAATAGGAAGCCACCAGAGAAACGCGAAACCAGATGATCGCCCTGCTTTTTTTAAAAAACACTTTTCTTCCTGGCTTTGCAGGACTTTCCTAAGTTAAAGCCAGCGAGGGGGTGTGAGCTCGGCCTGCGGCGGGGCTGCCAGGTGCGTGGGGATCCGATCCGGCAGTGAGCGCAGGGAAGGGGGGTGTCTCACACAGTAGGGCTGGGGCGTGTTGGGGATCCCGGCGTGGGAGACGGCGCGCTGCCCGTGGGCAGACCTGGGGGCTCGTGGGCGGGCTGGCGTCCGGCTCAGGCTGCGGCGCGGAGCTCCCAGGCGGCAGGGGGCGCTGGGGATGTTCCTGCTGTCAGTGCCCGCGGCCGGGGAGGCGGGAAGCGAGGCGCGCGGCGGCCGGAGCTTGCGTCTATGAACTCGCGCGGAGCCGCTGAGTGTCGCTGCGGCTGCCCCTGCGCCCCTTTCCCCGGTGAGGTGGCGGCGCGGTCTGCCCCAGGGCCGCCGGGCTCCGGGTGCGGGGCGTTGCGGAGGGTCTGCGCCTCGCGGGGGCGGCGGCGGCGGGGAGGGCTGTCGCAGGCCCCAGCAACGGTTTCTGTTGTAACCTGGTTGCCTAACAACGCCGAGCGGCGTCTTAAAGGGGCAGCACGCAGGGCTGGCCGCTGGGAGCGCGTTCGGAGCCTCCCCGCGTGCTATCATGTCCCGCCCTTCCCGGTGCCGCGGGGCGATGTCATTGGCGGGCGCGGGGAGCACGAGGGTCCTGCGCGTGCCCGGAGCCGCCCCTGGCTGTACCCGCTTGGGGGGGGAGCTGTAGGGGGATGTGGTTAGTGGCGGTCGTGTGGTCTGCTCCGGGCCGATAGCGGAGCGGGGTTGGGTTGCGGCAGCAGCTACGGCTGCCCGCCATAGAGAGCGGGTCCCCGCCGGGGTAGGGGCGGGACGAGGAGGGGAAGCCCCGCTGCAGCTTTTCCAGCAGTTTTCCAAGCGCGTTCGACTGCCTCTTCCCCGGGGGGCTGGGACGGGGGCTTCCAGCTGTTTCCAGCGTTCGAGCCGGCTTCGGCGCTCCTGCCTTGTTCTTCCTCGCGCGGGGCTGGGGTTGCGGCTACGACTGCACCAGGCTGGCAGAGTTTGCAGGGATTCTGATGGAAATTGTGGGTAGTATTAAGCTGGGGTGGGGGGACTCTGGACCCTGGCTCCACTGCTGCTTTTTTTCCCCTCTGCTAAGACAGCCAAAGAGCAAAAAGGCCTGGCTTCCCCACGCCAGTTCCCGAGGGTTTCCCCTCTCGTGATGGGCATCTTGCTGCAGTCGCTTCAGGTTCGGGGCCTAAACTGGAAAGAAGAGACTGGCACGGGCTGTGCTGGGCTGGCTGGAGCGGGTCTGTTGGAAAGCAGCTGAACTGTTCCTGGTGGTAAAGCCGAGCTGGTGTTAGCAGAAGCAGGCTGGTGCTTAGTTGTCTTCAGCATGACCCCCTCAAAATTCTCCTCTTCTGGGCTGTCTGCTTGTTTTCTGCTTGGCTAGATGGACTGAAACGCAGCACAGCCCATGGCAGTTTGTTTGTTTCCACTTGCAGCTCCTCAGCTGACTACCTTGTTGCCATTACGCATTGTGTTTATGCATGTTGGCTTCATTTTAAATAAATGTTAACGCTTGTGGTAAGGTAAGAGTGATATTATAGCTGTGATGGTCCAGAAGTGATGTCACAGGCATAACGTGTCATGCCAGACGCCTAATTTCTTAGGGTGATATCTTTCATTGGACCAGCTGTGTCACTGGGATAACGTTAGACAAGCTTTTGAATGTAAGACATTTGTAAACATGGTCATTTGTGTAGGAGCTTGTAAGATGCTATAAAACAATTTAAGAATTTTGTCCTTTTGTAGCAACCTTTGAAATTAACCTAAGTAATCGGAAGTATTACTTTGTAACAGCATGAAAGTGTTCGAGAGGGGAATATTTCTGACCATGACATCTTTCATTAGACCAAACGTAGCTGGGATAAAGTTAGACAAGCTTTTGCATGCAAGATGTTTGTAGGATCTCTGTGCCTATGACATTTGTCTTGCATTTGAAAGCTTGTCTCAGCTTTTTCAACTACATAGTTAATGCAATGAAGGATATCACCCCAATAAATCCTTCCCCCTCAAACACTTTTTAGTTTATACGTTGTAATCTTTCCATTTACTTTGTGTCATTTTATAGGAGCCTTTGAAATGAATCAATTTTTAAACAAATTTTGTAGTGTCCTACAGATTCATATGTGAATGATAGCATTTAGCATGAACCATCACAAAATTAGCTAGTACTATGTTCGATGTAGCATACATATAAACCATTTTAATGGACTTAGCGGGGGGGTGTTGTCTGAAGGGATTTTTGTTGTTTTTGACTAGTTTTAATATATTCTTGCATGTGTCTACATGCATATGCACAAAAATGAAAAAGGGGAATCTGGTGATTTTTCAATGGTTTAAACTAAAAGCAGAATCTTAAATAACTATTCATTGGTGCAATGTCTAATTTTATGAAATCACTTGATTTTCTTCCCTTGAGCATTGGTGTATTATCTGAACACCGCTGTGGATTCATAGCCCTCAAAATGCTCAAGTAAACTCCGTATCCCCTTTTCCTTTTTTTCTGCTCCATTTTCTCTTGTAGAGGATCCTTTCTAATAATTTAATTGGCAGTTGACTCTTGTGCTTGTTTCACCAACTTTAGATCCATGCACATTTTAAAAGATCATCTCAAGGAAAAAGCAGTGGCATAAAATTATCTAGTTATTTCCTTAGCAAAATTCTGTTAGTGCTTCTTGCTTTAGCTGTGTTAAAGGTAGCATGCTGAATTAACTGTATTTCTGTTAGTCTGTTTAGGTACAGTATTCTACTATGAGTAGAATTTTGAGCTCTCTTCACATAAAATGAATTTTTGTATAGTAAAAATAAATCCTAATAGGCATCTTGCCTTGGTTTTTCCTTAATGTTTCAAATTGCTTAGGATCAACATCTGATTAAAAGTAAAAAAATATAATTATAGATAGCTCATTATATTATCTGTTTTGGAGTGAGAGAGACTCTTGCAGCTCTCACTAGCATTCATTTCCTAACTTAAAAAAATTTCTCCAAATAGGGTTTGGAAACAATTCCAGAGTGGAACTGAAGGTCAAATTCAGTTACCACAGTCCGGTGAGCTATGGAAGCAACTTTTTTTGGTGTATGACTTGATGTATGTTATTCTTGCAAGTGAGTAGGCTTCGGTAGCTAGCTGATGTGAGCAAGTATGGAGCTTATTGTGAAAAAAATCTGTTTCTTTTCATCATAATAATAATGTTCAGCAATCCTTCTGTAAAGTTGCTTCTCCAAAAGTAATATAGCCTGTGCCTAACAGCATATATTCTCTTTTACGTTTTCTTTGACTTTCAATGTGCAAAGTCAATGAGATTAATGATTTAGGACAATCAGATGGGGGATTTATTTTTGGAATTGATCTTCCTGTATTACCACAAAGGTTTGTAACTGGGTTGCCCTAGATCTGCCTCATTTGAGGACTGTATAACTTTACTAATTTAAAGAATAACTTCCCCATACCAGTATGTTATACTAACATTTTACTGTAACTCAGAAGGCAGACTTCTCTTAATTTCAGACCTTTATTTGCTTATTTTGGTACACTGTGTGCTAATTTTATTTTTTCCATTTGCATTGTTATTTTTCAGCTGTCATGAATCAGTCTCTGTGTGTTGTGTGTCGTGCCCCCTTCCCTCCCCCCACCGGTCATTTTTGACAGGCAGTTGGCTAGTCCTATAATAATAACCTATATGGAAAACAAGAGTACTATATTCAGAAAAAATATTGGGACTGTCTTATGGAATCTTTTGTTTCTCTTGGAGGAGAAATTCTAAAGGTCAGGGATGCTCAACCCCTAGGCTTTGGGCCAAAACTAGCACATGGAGCCATTGCATCCGGGCTGTGGGGTTCCCCACAGGTTGGGAAATTTTGCAGTGGGGGAGCAGTGGCAATTATTACTATTACCTTCCCATGCTGCCAGTTTCTCAAGCTTCATACGGCTGGGTTAGGAACAGGTCACACTGTCTCCTCCTTGCATGTCCAGGTCAGGACTGGGCACCGCCCATCTAACTGTGGGGCAAAAAAGGATGGGCACCACTGCTTTAGTTCATTTATCTCCAGGGAGATTTTCTCTAAAGCTAAGCTAATCAAGATTTTCAAGCTTATGTTTTTTTATCAGGTAATACACAATAATTTGATGACTAAATTGAGTTGTTTAAGTTTGTTAATTTAACTTCTTGTAAACTCCAGTTCCTCCTGGTGAAGAATTGCATCATTCTGAAGCTATGTTTCTCTCCTAGGAATCTAAAACACAATGTCAGATATCTTGGACCAATTTATTGAAGAGCAAAAGGCCAAGTTGGCACAAGACAAAGCAGAACTTGAAAATGATCCTCCTTATTTGGAGATGAGGGTAAGAGAATTTAACTGCTTGAATTTTAAACGGTTTTTTTAAAGTCTGCTTTTGATGTGCTCATAAAAGCTAATTCTTTATAAGATCTTTTACATCTGTGCATGGGAGGGCATTGGCAAATCTAATTTCTTTTCTGATTTGGGTATTAAATGTGTTCAGCTGTGAAGATTGGTAGGCTGTGCTGCATTTCTTTCAGCCATCAGCCTATTGAATTTTGATGTTCATAGCCTGGTAGCCAGAGACACTGAAGTATAAGCCCTTGCTTTTAATGAAACATTCTTATTGTTCTGGGTGGGATTGTTTCTAAGTCTGGGTTCCATATCCTCAGACTACCCTTCTTTTACCTTTCCAGAAAAATAGTCACAATTCTATTTCTTGAATTAGTCTCTGAGACATGGTAATCCTTTTTGTTTTTCCCCTTCCATATTGCTTTGTCTGCTTTGGTGTACTATTATCTTGCTAGTCTAATAATTCTCAACCTCCTGCCTCTTCCTGTTCCTACAGCCTCAGGTCTCTCCCCCACTGTCATTCACTGCACTGTTTTTGCACCCCACAGCCTCAGGCCCATGTCCTTGCTCTGTTGCCAACAGACTCCATCCTCACTCCAGCCTGGGGCACAGAGCATGGCTCTAGCCCAGCCATGTAGCAGGAGACTGGAGAATGAATGGAGCCTGCTGATGCAAGGGTAAATGGCAGCAGGAGGGGAGAAGAGGTCAGTGGGGATCAGAGGCAATGGGATGGGGAAATGGGGGAAAGAAGAGGGTTTCTGAGGTTGAGGGGGCAGGAGTGATAAGTTGGGGAGATAGGAGGGCTGTGAGGGGCAGGCACAAGGAGGGGAAGTGTGGGAGGCGACAGGCAGTGAAGGGCAAACTGCCTGTCCCCCACATCATCTGCCCCTTCCTAGTGCCTGGCACCCGTGCCTACCCCCTTACTGCCTCCCTACTGCCTGTCCTACCATGTGCCAGCCCACACCCTCCCCCCTCCCACCACGTACCCCTCACAGCTGCTTTCCCACATGCAATGCTGGTAGGAACAACTTTAAGATGATCTTCCAATAATTAGATTCTATATGTGGAAAATTATATAACAAATTTGCAAATTTTCCATGTATAAAATCTAATTATTGGGGGGTCATCTTACATTCAGGGCTGTCTTGGAAAGTACAAGAAATTGGAAAATTTGAAATTGTTTACCCCTCAATTGACAGAAGTTATGGAGGGGTGTCTTTGAGTCCACTGAAGGGTGTTTGGAGTCCAAAAAAGGTTGAGAACCATTGCGTTAGTTACCTTGCGTTCAGTTTTCCTAACTCCTGTTGAGCCCCAAGCTATTCATTTCCTGCTTGGTGCATCTTACTTGGCCATCAACTTTTCTTTGTTTATGTACCCATGACACTAATTTTTCAAGGTATTAAAAGAGCATGCAGGCTTTTGTCTTCATCTTGCCTGCTTAGACCAGTTCTGGGAAGTAGGAAGATAATTCTGCTGCATTGAAGGCTGTATTTTCACTCTGCATGAGCTGTGGGAAGAGGTAAAAGCACAAGGAGCTGATGTTCTGACCTTGCCCCACCATATCTGGATTTTTTTGTTAATTTTACTATATGACTGACTAATAGCATGGACCAGATCTTTCTTTTTAAGAAGAATAAAGGTCGTAGTAGAAGAATGTAGTCTGTGAAATATTTGTGAATCAAAGAATTCGAGTGCTAGTGAAAATCAAATACAACAGTAGTTCTTTAATACAAGAGCTCCTCGTATATAATGATGGTGAACTCCACGCTTTGTTGCATGTATTTAAACTTGCATCTCTCTGCTTTCAAATAACAATTAAATAATGTTTCCACAAGTGATTTTTATAGCTATTTCTCTTGTCTATTCAAGCAAAATGTACTTTTTTTTCTTTTCAGAGCAAAGGTTCAGAACAGCTTTCTGAGACCAGCAAAATGTTAATCTCTATGGCTAAAGAAAATATACCAGCAAACAGTCAAGAGAGCTGTCCACTAGGTATGGTATACTTTTTATATGCAGTAGTTATTAGGTGTAGATAATATTTAATTATCTTTTTGATCTTTAAGTATTGCAGAATAAAACTTTCATACTTTGCATTCTTATAAGAGCATCATAATAGTTCAGGCACATTTAAGTTTCTTTCACTGCCTTTACACTATCTTGTTTGCTGTCTGAAAACTTGAGAGAGAATGTCCTTTCTTGTAAGCATTATTCAGTTTAAGACCTGGGCTAATAATGTCTGTTAGCCAGTCCTGGGGGAGGAGGAGAGAGAGAGGCAGAATGAAGCTGTCTGTTGGAGCAGTATTTCAGGTGGAGTGTCCATTCCATATGCTGCCAGATATTTTTCCCCTGCTTAGGGATGGAAAAGCAAGAAGTTTTTAGGGTTTTTTGGGGTGTGTTTGTTTTTCTCTTGGCACAAGTAGTCCTATGGCATGGTTCATAGGATCACAAGCAAATGAGCTAAGTCTTCTGACAAGCCTAAAAAGGCTAAAGATAAAGCAGCTGTATTTTTTTTTAACTGGACTCTGTACTTGGATCACTTTGGTTAAATGAATTAATAATATTTGTGTTTAATTTCTTTGTGTAATAAAGGATGATGTAGTTAATTCATGGAATACACAAAAAATAAATCAAATGCTTACTTGAAATCTAAAGTTATGTGTTAAAGCTGCGTTTACTAGAAAACCTCTTGAATATGAGATGGACACAAAATTCAGTTTTTATGCTGTTATTTTTTTTTTAGGTGTATATATATTTTTTTTCAGTTCAACTTTACAAAAAAGTTTTGTACTTTGACTGGAGCGTTTGTCATCTCTCTACAAATCTTTATTTACTTTCTAATTCTCTCCTGTTTTCTTTCTTTGCAAATACTTGATGTTATTCCAGTCTCCATATTATTTTTTTTCTTTCTAATGTGCCAACCCTATATTTCTATGTTGTGTTTTCCTCATGTGCTTCTGTTTTCTTCTTAATATTATTTGCTTAATCCCTGTTTACAGCTTCAGAGCTTTTTTCCATCTAGTTTTTGCTGCTAAGCAACCTCCTTTCCTTTCACACACAATGCAGTTGCTACTGTGCTGCATCAGTTTTTTATTCTTGATTTATTTTCATGCTGCTTATACCAGAAGTAGCATATCTGTGTTCTCCATCCATAAGCACTTAAGGAGGCGGCTAGGACCAGGGATGTCATTGTCATGGGGGATTTCAATCACCCGGACATCTGCTGGGAGGAGCAGTCGGCCAAGTCCGAGAGGTCCTGGAGGTTCCTGGCAGAGTTGCAGGACCTCCAC
>JAGPOW010000261.1:58037926-58067506 GCA_030014935.1 Caiman crocodilus | reverse complement strand
TACTTATCCCAAAGCATTTGACAAGTCCCTTTGTTTCAGTAAACAAATCAGTAGTATCATCAGTTGCTGATGTGCCTGTATAAACTACTGTACATATACTCATTCTATCTGGTGGACCTAATGAGAACTGCTCAACTGTTGTAGATTACATATACTAATAAGAGCTAGTAGAGATTTTATTTACCTTATGTATTGAGGGTTTCAACCTCTTTTTTTTGTTGTTGTTGCTATGAAGCTATAGCTGGCTAAAATGTGCAGGATAGTTGCAACCATGACGTTCTTGTAACAAATCCATAGCCATTTAATAACTTGTGAATTAATGCCAGTGAACCACTAGTCATTTTTGTAGTTTAAAAACAAATGCATCGCAAGTTGTCAGGTAAAAAAGTGCAACTTTAATTTGTTTTAACAACTCTGAATTTCAGCATAATGAGAAATTATGGTGGTTCATATTTTTAGGTAAAAATTATGACACAGGCAACAGACAAAAAAAATGTACAGAGTTAAAAATTTGTTGCACTAGTAAGCCTTCTGAATACCACAGGGCTGCCTGTTTCATTATTTTGTTACTATGCAGTGTAACAGAACTTTTGGGCCATGCTCTGATTTCCCTGTCCCTCTGTAAATACGGAACAACTTGATTGAGATTATCAACATTTTTTATTTAAATAATGGAGGACAGTAGAGTTAGTTTGGGTTTAACATATAAATAAGATCAAAACCTGGCTTCATGTTCAACAGCTAGTACAATACGCTGGAATGAGTCATAGTTTTGTTTTGGCTTGTGTGTGTGTCTACTTTCTTAATAACTGTTAAAATTGATTAAATATTCAGTGACACTTTTCAGAGTCCAAGCAATGAAGTAGTTTGTGTAATTATATTCTTGTTAATGTGACAGACGACCAGGGATCCTGGTTTTCTCTGATTAAAAAAAAAAAATCCCAGTTTTTGAATGAAAAAAATAACTACAAATCCTTATTTCTGCATAATTAAAATTAAATGCTTCTTGAGTGCAGATGACATGTGCGGATTAATTATAGTCTCAACTACATTTCAGTAAATTTTAACTAATCGGCACGTCATCTGCACTCGAGTGATGTTTCATTTTAATCATGCAAAAATATGGATTTGGGTTGTTTTTTGGGTTTTTTTGAAAATTGGGGATTTTTTTTTAATCAGAAAAACAAGGATCCCTGCAGATGACACATGATGATTTGATGCAAAAAGAGAAGCTCTGTTTCCTGACTTGTAGTTGGGGTTATAGTATAATTATTGAAATCAAGAGACATGTTGAAGAAAATCTTCCCTGCCACAGAGACCCGGGGGGGTACCTCTTGGGGTTCTGTGGTAAGGAAAGGGAAGACGAAATAAGGAGAGTCTTGATAGGGGGTTGTTGTTTCTGGGGTTATTATAAAGGGTGAGGATCCTTTTGTAAAAAGTAATAAGGAGTCTTCAAAGAAAAATGTTGCTTCCATTTCAAAGAAGGAAAACAAAGGAATAGGAGTCTAGTTGAACTGTTTACCTTTTTATGCAATTTATTTTCTCTATCTGCAATACCTTTGTGATGTCATAAAGGAAGGTAGTATTTGTATGTACTTCATCATTGACATCAAGCAGCACAATGAAACAAAGAAATAGTGAGATCCTGGGCAGCACATGACATAAATATCTTATTACAGTAAACTGTAACCTTCAAATTAATAAATTGTATTAATTTGTTTAAATAAAATTATATATCTTGGGGGGCTCACAAAAAGATGTTAAATAGGAAGTTCTGAATTCTGGATAGGTAAAAGGATCACCTCTAACATGCGTCGTTCCTTGCTTTAGGTTGCAGTTGGCTGTGGTCTATTATAAATTGATGTAACTTGTGAGAGTTGCGAATCTACTTTAAATTACATCGAATGCCAGAGTTTGGAGTTTCTCCCCTTTCAGTTGTTCCAAGGACCTGGCTGAATGTGTGACATTCAGTCACTGGAAAAGCATTTCACAATGACACTTCAGTTTGCATATATCTTAGTAATAAGCCAAGATTTTATGCTTTTCTAGAAAGTCTTTTTTGACTTATCTTATGTGTTGTAAATTGTACACGAAAAGCATTTAATAGTATCAAATGGACACATTATATAACACCAATAAGAAGGAACACAACTATAAATTATGATAGAGCAGGCTAAAAAAAATCTTTTTTGCCTTTTTTTTTTTTTGCCTTTGCCTCTGTGGCCCTTCACAATCCAAGCTGCTGAACAGGCTTAGAAGGCTTTCTCTTTACAAGTTGCTCTTTAGACTATCTACCTTTCCTCTCCATAGGTCTTCACTATAGCTTTCAATAACAGTAGTAAATTTAGACATCATTTGTGTAGCAGGAACTGAAATCTGAAAGTAACGATGACCTCTGAATGTATTGCCTGTTGTTTTTCCCCTTTGTTGAATTGTCTTATGAGTTCTTTCTTTGGGTGAGGGAGAGAGATTCCCTTTGTTAGAACTGTTGGAAACCAATCATATGCACCTTTTCATTATGTAGTTTTTCCTAGCTCTTTTTAAATTAGTCAGTAACAAAATTGGCTTATCAGCCTGTGCATACACAAGTGTAAGAGTGACTGGGATTAATGTTTTGTGGCACTTAATTTTTTCTTTATTTGTCATCAAGTCACTGTACAGGTACTAACTAATTTTTGCCATGGGTAACCAAAGTAACAGAGCCAAAGCAAGGTGATTTGCCTCTGTCTACAGTAAATCAAGAACCTGCAGAGAAAACATTTGAAATGTTCTTGCTTCTGGTCTATGTTGCAGGACACTAAGGTGCCTGCTCCTTTAAGGGCAGAAACTTCCTAGAGAGAGGGCCCTAGCAGGCAGGCAGAAACCCCACAGGTGCAGGTTACTGTGGCAGCAGGCTAATGAGGGAACTAGCCTGCACCTGCACCCAGTCAGCTGCCTGGAAAAAGGCAGGGCCCTGGGCATAAATTCCAGGGCTGTGACTAGAGGTTTAGTTCCCTGGCAGCAGCCAAGGGGAGAAGGAGCTCTCATAGAGGAAGCTATTTGGAGATGCTTCACTGCCTGTTCTGATGCTGGTAGGATTAAGGGGCTATAGGAGGTCATAAGTGGTGGTGAGGAAGAGGCCCATTAAACTGAAAGAGACAAGCTTGCTGCCTTAAAAGGGATGGAGTGTGGACCCTATGTTATTTCTGTATTGTAGTCCAGGAGCTTGTGCTTTCTGTTGTTATTTAAACTGCTGGAGACTATCGGGGAGGAGGAGGAGGCCTCAGTGGGGCACACTACAGTGTAGAGACCCCAGCGCCAGAGGGGGGATGCCGCAAGAGAGGCAGAGCAGATCTCAACGCCAGAGGGCTCAGTTAATGAGGCTGGACTTAACTGAGACCTTAACGTGAGAAGACAAACGTCTACATACCATCTGCGAGGCATGGGGTGTGATAAAGCGTCAGTTTTGGAGTCACGCATCTAGCCCATAAGGCTTGGGGGTATCATAAGGCACCTCCTTAGTGTGGGACCCAATAAGAGATCTAACAGCTTACAGGGTTTAGAGGAATCTATCAGGACTGTGACCAAGCAGGAACTCTAGGGCAGCCTCCTGATCCATCATTTATACCAGCAAGACATGGCAGGTGAGATTAGTAGGTGCCTGTAAGGCAGAGCTGGCATGGTCACAGTGCCCTAGGGACATCACCACCATCCCTAGGGAAGCCATATCATGACAGTCTCCTAAATTGTTTTGCTTAGATCATAGTGACTTAGAAACATTTTCAGGGTAACTTGCAGGCAGTATTACTTTACATCTATCTCTGTCCAAGCTAAGGTATGATAAAGAGTACTATGCTGGGGAGGTAAGTAATTTTGTTTACAGACTGATAGTAAAACATGGACTGGAAAGTTAGGAAAATAATAAATTCTGTATAGTAACTGTGACTTTGCACTTGTTGCATACATTTTTTTAAAACTTGAAAGTATAAGAGTACAGCAAAAGCTTTGTTATCTGGCATCCATTGGGAATGGAGGGTGCCAGATAACAAAATATGCTGGTTAACTGAGGCCTGAACATCTTTGCCTGTTCAGGCTGCCATCTCTCCCGCTGCATCCGAGGCATTGCTGCCCCTTCCGCTGCATAGACTCCCCTCCTGCGGGCCCCGAGGAACAGGGAGGCAGGCCCTGTTCAGGCTGCTATGCCCCAGGCCATGGGGGCTCGGCAGTGTAGTGTGTGCTTTGCCCTGGACTGTCAGGGCTTGGTGAAATCGGAAGTGTCATGGTGGGCACTTCCGGTTTTGCTTTTACCTTACAAGCCAGCATGCCAGTTAGCAGAGCGTGTCAGCTTGTAAGGTGCCGGGTAACGCAGCTTTTACTGTAATTGGTCTGAGAATATAACAATTTCAGAAGTAACAAGAATCTTGAACCATGGCTGAATGAATGCGTCTGTTATTAACTTAGACCTGAATTGTTACAAGATGGACTTCAGTATGCTGCAGCAATGTTTTCCAAACCTCGTGGGTTTATACCCAACAGTATAGAAGTTCAGCAGTCTTGCGCTGCCTTTGTCACTGCTTCCAGTTGTTGCCAGTTGCCCTCTGCTGCCAGTTGCTCTTGTTGTTCACTGATGTGCAGTTGGTCGAGGGGAAAGTGGCAGCTAAAGTGAGGAGGTTGGGGGCAACTGCAGATTTGCCATTGTGATTTACATGTGTCCCCCTTAATAACTTTTTATGCTTACCCAGGGAAGTACACCTTACACTTTGGAAGCACTGTACTAGAATAAAAAGTTGAATGAAGAAACAGTCACTCTTCATGAAGAGTACCTTCATAATTATACTGAAGCCAGTAGTTGTTGCACATTATTGTCATGCTAAAAAGTAGAAACTTAAGATGCATGTTTTTTGAAGTGTTTTATTTTGTGCAACTAGTGCAGAGCAAAATATCTAGTAGTGAATGCTTACTGTATGCACTAATGTTTATACCAGTGCTTCCCAACCTTTTATTGCTGCAACTTGCTGCTAGTAGTGGAGTATGGTGACAGCCCGGGGGCGGGGGAGGTCCTGGCACATCCTTTGTGTGCAGTGCTGCTGTCATTGTCCCTGTGACCCTCATTTGAGGTTGTACCAATAAAAAGATTTTGCTTCCAGATTAAATATCAATAAGGTGGTATAATCTACAAATAAATCAGTTCAGAAATGTTTGTAAAGCTAACTCTAAATTCAGCTCATGGTAATTTTTTTTTCCTTTAGAAGCAATACAAGGAACGGAGAAATTCTGCAATTTTAAAAAACAAAGCAAAACATTCTCTCAGTTTCTGTAATGCTTTTTACATGGTCAGTCTTATGGGTAAGAAATTCATTTATAAAAAATATATACAAGTCATCGGTGTAATTATGTAAAGATTTTTCAGTTACTCTCCTTAACTCCTCCAGTCCACTACTGTATAGCACTGAAAATAATGTGAGTAAAAATTGTGTTAAACTTTTATAGGCAACTATGGCTTGAGCTTGCCTCTTGGAGAAGAATATGAACGAAAAAAACATAAACTGAAGGAGGAACTCCGACAAGATTATAGAAGATATCTTTCTCAGGTAAAATCTTTGGCTTGTGGCCTGATTTTACTCTAACCAATACAGAAAACACTCTCAAATGCCTTTTTGAGAAGACTGGATTTATTCTGAACTGTGGCAGTATCTAGAGCTGTGACAGTATCTAGAGAATTATTTTCAAGTCATATCAGCAGGTGCTACATGTTGTAGTTTTTCATAGATCTTGGTGCCCCAAGATCTTATTTTATTCTAATAAAAGTTGTTTAAATGTAAAAATAAAAAAAAAACCCAACCCCTTTTATTTTTCTGCCTTCTTTTTCATTTTTTACTATTAACTGATCAGGTAGTTACTTAAGTAGTTTTCCATATTAAGCATGAGCAGGTTGGGTAAGATATGTATTTATTTAGTCAGAAAAGTGTCTCATTTTTCAGCTTTTACAATTCCACTTATTTTAGTATAACAGAAGGTTGCTGTTGGTCTTAGTACAATTTAGGAGATTATTAAAATTTGATCTTGTATGGTTGAAGGCCTGGTATAATCTCCATCTTCATTTGGAATATTCTAAATCTAGTCCAGTCTAAATCTAAAGTGAAAAACACTCAGATCCCTTAACTTCAGGTGCTTTGTAAGCATCTATTACTGTTGTCTATCGTTGTGAATTGACACTGAAAAGGTACGTACAGTAGTTGTTTTGGTTTTTTAGTACAATCAAGTGGTTGTAATGGAAGATATTTCACGAATAGTATGTTTTCCCTGACTTTTAGGGTATTTCACAGGCTAAAAGAAAGGTAGGGTGCCTGCAATATGTTGTTTTTTTCCTCCCCTTAAATTTAGTAGCTTCTTCCTTTGCTTCAAATGAGCTGTTTTGCTGACTTGGATTAAGATAATTTGTTTCTGTGCTTTTGTGCATTTGTATGTGCTGTAGTTGTGATTAATTGTATTTGTATGCCCGCTTTCTGCAAAATGACATGCTATGCTTTTTAACCTTCTGTATAATTTTACAATAGTTGTTGATTTTTGTTTGTTTTGGTTTTGGTATTACCCTTGCATTTGCTTGTATTGCTCTATCATGCTGATTCTAAAAGAATGTTTTTATGGTAGTTTTTTTGCTACAAGGCATGCCACTCTTCATTCGTAACATTAGATGGGCAGTATACGTTAAGAATGTTTTTAAAGGACTTATTCCAGAAAACAACATCTTGGAAGAATCACCTATTAGTGAAGTGTGTTCTGAAGTTTGTAAAATGCTATAAAAACAAACAAACAAAGCCCTTCAGGGCTTTTTCTGCTCCTCTGTCATAGTAAGTATCATGTCAGCAAGAGAGAAACTGACACCCTAGAAAAAAAACAGTGGAGCTGATATCCCACAAACTTTGGTACTAAGTATAGCAATTAAAAGAATTTGAGAGGGAGAAGAAAATTATTGGCAACCCTTTTCAGTTAACTTAAGCATAACTATAGTTGGTAAAGACTTTTTTTTTTTTTAAATGTGGTGATGTTCTTTTTAAATAACTTTAAATTTAACTAATGTGGGGTTGGAGTGTTCTTGTAGCTATGATGGTCTGTAAAATATCTTGTTTCTTTCTCAGATCTGAAGAATGGCACTTCTTGCTTGTAAACTTGTCTAACGTATCTATCCCAGCTATGCAGTTGGTTCAGTAATAGATAATTGCCACACACACCTTGCTTTTCTTAAACTAAAATTTTTTTGAATGAAGGGTGGGTGGGATAGTAAAAATAATAGTAGAAAAAGACTAAATGTATATAAGGATTTATCCCTCAAAATATTATCTGAAATGATTTATTTTTTAATATGTTTATGTTAATGACTGCATTGGCATATGCCAGAAATCAGATACAAAAACAACTGCAATAGTTGGCTTTTTAAATTCTGATTAAATAATCTTTTATTAGACAATCAATATTTTTTTCTGTTCTTTTCCTTAGTTTGAAGTTCAGATACAATTGTAAACTAATCTAATAATATGGAAAATAATGCTGTTTTAATAATGAATTGTTTTATTTTAATTTGAAATATCAATAGTTTATTTCATTTTCTTTAATTTGCATATTTAGGACTTTGATCTTGAGCTATTAAGAAATTAACAATTTACTTTGTATCTTGCATATATTAGGCACGTTAAACTCTTTTAATGTTTATGGAGGAAATTAGATACTGATCTCTAGTTTCTTTCTCCAAAGTAAGTTGATACAGTGACAGCCTCTCAGAACACTAATGCTTTCATTGGTAACCTAACAACTATGCATACACAGAGAGCAGTTTCTAAGCTAAGTGCTGACTATCTACAAACATCTTGTTAAAAGTGGGAAGTTATCTCTAGTCCTGTTTTAAATACGCCATTAATTAAATACTGGCAAGGATTACAGTCAATTCATTAGCATTTTTTAAACAGAAATGTCCATGAATAATTCCTTCTATTAACCTTACTCATTGTCAGTATCTGGGTGTTTGTATAGTTGCTAAATCCTCCAAATCCATGAAGTTGTTATACGTCTTATATGGGTATTGTCTGGAACAGACAGATTTTTCTTGTTTGTTTGTATGCCAGAACAAAAGAGAACTTTATTGTAACAGAACAAAGGAAAACTTTTCTAACAAAATAAGACATCTGATTTTTGAAACACTATTAACTTAAAAACACAAAGACAATATATTTCTATGTAAAATAAATTATCAATTTAAGATCTACCAAGTGTGGTGGGGTTTTTTTTGTTTTTGTTTTTTTTAGAGAATTTAGTAGCTGCTTTTAATAAGCCATTTAGTCCTGAAGGCTTATATTTTTGGCAAGTTTTAGCGTTTCTTAACTGACATTAACATTTTGACAGGCTGAAGATTTTAATAGTTTTGATAACAGATATTGGTAATCTAGACATAACTAATCACACAGTAATGTTTCTATTGGAGATCTCTGTCATTGGCAGCCTCCCAAATATTCAATTTGGGATCATTGAGATGAGCCTGATAGGATATCATTTATGCATAAAAATCAATGAAACTTTAACTTCTAATTTGTTTTGCTTTTGTTGGCTTGTATTCCAAAAATATATTTCATTCCAAAACATAAAGTTTGCCTTCAGTTTGTTCCATTTTATTAAAAATAATTATCCTGATATATTTCAGGAGATGTAATTGTGAAATTCTATGTTGTGTGTTTGCTAGCAAGGAAAAATTGGTTGTTCAAAATTTATTGAATCAGTCATTTTTGTTATTCAGAAAAATTATTTAACTACTGCTGAAGTCGATCCATATACTCAGGGACTATCTCTTCCCATTGATGAGAGAAGATCTGCCAAGGTATGTGTACATAATAAATTAAGCTGTCAGTTGTGTGGAAAAAGAGGCTTCCCAGTTAACAATTAAAGAAACCTCCAAACTACCACCACAATTCCTCCTTTTTATTTGCATATGAATGTGCTCCATTGTCATTAGGCTAAGTTAAAAATAAGTGAAACTTTTTAAAATTTATAATAGGCTGTTTGGTAAGTAATTATCAAGATTCCCCTTTAGTGGAGAATATGTACATCAGCTTGTAGGTAATTTTAAATTTTGCTTTGATGGTACCTGATTCTGGGCTAGGACCGGCACATGGTGCTATTACTTGTCTGAGCTTAATATCTAGAAGACTTAGTCATAAACTGGGACCCCATTGTGTTAGATCCTGCTTACAAATGTAGAACAAAATGATAGTCTCAGCCTCAAAGAACTTATCTTTCAAGTTTGTTTTTCAGATTGCTACCAGTTGCACAGTTCTTTCCAGAGACATGTCTATGTAGAAAGTACAAGGTGCATCGAGCTTCATTTCCTATAAATATGTGGATTTTTTTTTGTGGATTTTTATGTATAAATATGTGCTTTTTTTTGGTTTTATTTCCTTTTCATTATGGCCTAGGGAAAAGATTGATTTTGTAGTCTTTAGCATTTATTGAGTCTACAGATGGATAAAACACTACCACAGTCAAGAATATACTATACCAAATAATTCTTTGATTTATTTTTTTCTCTATGCATAGCATACACTCTTTGGATGTGATAGTGACACCTAAATAATTCAGGCAGATACCTAAAGAAGGATCCCCTAGATAAGGAGGACTAGGAGGAGTGGCCTCAAACTGCAGCAGAGTAAATTTAGGTTGGAGGTTAGGAGGAACTTCCTAACTATGAAGGTGGTAGCCTGTTCCAGTGCTTGACTTTGAAATTGTGGATACTCCATCCAAGAGCAGGTTGGATAGACACTTGGCTGGGATGGTTTAGTTGGGGATGATCCTTTTTTGTGTAGGGGGCTAGATTAGATGACCTTGTGAGATCCTATGAACTCAAAACCATATCCTTCCAACTCTTAGTTTTACAGCAAGACCAAATTGCTGGAAGGTGGCAGTCTGTGCAGCACTGATTAATTAGTACCTAGTGATTTGACATTGATACTTGGATTTCTGCGTTCCCTACAGTATAAATTCTCCTAGTTTTAATAGTCATTTAGTGTATTAAGGTCCCTATTCAGCAATCTTGCCAACTTTTGTGACTACTTAAAGTCTAAAATTGGTGTTTTATAAAAGCTGTTTCTCAACTGAGGAAAGTACTTTTCAGGCAACCTTCATGGTTGCCCACAAGTTTGGCATTATCATAGGCGGAAAGATTGAAAATTTAGCAGGTAGAATATCAGTTTCATTCACAAAACAGTTGGTAAGATCCGAGACCCATACAGATCTCTGTTTGTCTAAATGGAGATATGAGCTCTGGTTGAAACCTGCATCTTTGGAGGGCAACTGAATTGGCATGTAGTGTTCATATATGAGTAACATATTCTGAGTAGCTAAGTGACAGCAGAAAAAAATAGTGACCTAGGTAGGGAAAATACATGGTTCATGAAATTGTAATGTAAATAAAAATGAAGAACAAAAATATTTAGGTTACAGATAAGGATTAGGCTCTTGCTGTACAAAGAGGCATTCACTGTTCTGAAAGCTGAGGGTAATAGTCTCAAGAAATAATTTTAATAGCAGTTTATTTTCTGCTGGAGACTGTCTGTGTTTGTTATCAGAGAATTACTTATTTCCATTTCAAGATGTGTTGGGGGGTAGATGCTTCTTACTATTGTTACCCTTATTATATGTGTGTGTATGTATGTATGTACATGAGGAGAAGGAATTGGTAATGTTTCACCTTCACTCCTTTCTTTCTCTCTCTCGGTCTTAATCATACTTGCATGTCCACTCACGGTTTGATAGCATACATATATCTTTGCATCACTCCTGTATGTGGGTCAGCAATTATTTCCATTTTACTTTTGGCAGGCCTCCCTGGACTGTAGAACTGCTACCATCACTCCCTCCCACCCATCTTCCCCTGTGAGGGAAAGGCTGGGCTAGAGCCCAGGCACCATCTTGGCAGTCTGAAACTATTGTTTCCCTTCTATGGGTTGTTTATTATAAGCTGTTCTAAGTTTAGGGTGGAATACAAATCTAAGAAATAAAATAGAGCTGACAGATGGAGAAACGGAGGCATTAGGAGGCCACATGACTTGCTGAGAAGCCTTATGGCAGAACAGGGACTTGAACCCAGCCTTTCCAACTCCTAAGTGAGCAACCAAACACTGAGTCATCCTTCCTCTGTTTGTTGCTTCTTTGGCCCCTAGCACACATTCATTTAAAGATATAATGGAAGCTGATCCCCACTTCCAACAGTCATGCCTTCTTCCATGCCACACTTGCATGGCAACAGTTGTGATTTTTGTGATCAGGGATATAGTATCCTAATTATGCCTTTCTACTTGCCAGTACACGGGGACTCCAGGAACTGGCTGACTGCATGCCCCTGAATGCATTGCAGCCAGTTCAAAACCCCAGTATGATCCCTAGGTGGCCAACAACTGATCATGCGATCACAGGATCGTCTAATCCAGCCCCTTGCTTAAGGCAGGATTATCCCTGACTAAAGCATTCCAGCCAAGTGTCTCCAGTCTGCTCTTGACATTTCCAAGGATGAAGATTCCACAGTTCCTCTGTGTATCCTGTTCTAGCGTAGACTGTCCTCATAGTCGGAAAGTTCCTTCTAATCTCCAACCTAAGTTTGCTATGCTGTAGCTTGATGCAAAAGCTCTTAGTCCTGTCTTCTATGGCCACAGAAGAAAGCCCATCTCCATCCTCCCTGTAATAGCCCTTTTGGTATTTGAAGACGGTTATAAAACTCCCTCCCAGTCTTCTCTTTCCCAGACTAAATAATCCTAGTTCTTTCAGCCGTTATTTGTAAATCTTGCTTCCCAGGCCCTAATAATTTTTGTTGCTTTGCACTGAACTCTATTTATTTATATCTCTCCACGTCCTTCTTGAAGTATGGGTTCCAAAACTGGATATGGTACTCCACATGAGGTCTCACTAGTGCTGGTTAGAGCAGAAAAACAGCTTCTCTTGATTTGCAAGTAACACTCTTGTTAAAACAGTCCAGTATGCTATTGACTCTTTTTGCAAAGAGCTCACTGTTGGCTTCTGTTCAGCTTATGGTCCATTGTAACCCCCAGATTTTTCTCTGCAGTACTGTAGTCTAGCTGGTTATTCCCCATTGTGTATTTGTGCATGCATTTATCCAAGTGTAGGACTTTGCATCTGTCCTGATTGTTGGCGCTGGCCCAGATCTGCTTCATATTCAATTTAAGGCACCATACAAACCAGCCATAAAAATATTCCATGTTATATGTAGAATGTTTTTATGGCTGGTTTGCCACTTATGGTGCTTAAATAGGGTGCATGGGTAGCATGATTGCCATTTATGTTGCAATTAATATTAATTGTAATTTAAAATAATGTGTAGGAAGAGCCTTTATACATGCGGGAAGTTAAAATCTGCCCAACTTTTCCCCCAGGAAATCGATTTAGGGGAGATACAGAGCTAACTGGCTGTGTTCGGGAGTGGCAAGGATAGACCTAGCTGTATACTGATCTGGAAGCAGAGGGGGAGAACAGGCTCCTTGTGGCAGGTCTCCATGCTACTACGTGGAGGTTGGATTATCCTGAGCCAACTCTCCTGCCACAACTTATGGAACATGGGCTCAATTCCCTTGAATGATATGAAGATCTTCCTGCTGGCCTGGGCTCCCCTCTGGTATTTCCTATGCAGCTCCTCCTCCCCTACACCCCACTCCTTTTCTCTTGGGTGTTCCAGTGGATCACAGGCTGCGCTTGGGTGTTGGCCTGTCAATTGGAGCACTGCTGAGTGATATCCCAACTGTGGTTTCTGGCCATGCGGTACTGTAATTAGAATGGAAAGCTAACAATGAAAATGAATAACTAAATGTCACTCAACATGGGTGGGGCAGGGCGGGGCAGGGCTCAGCTCTGTTGCCCCACGCTGAGCTGTTTCCCAAGTATTCGAGCATAAGGGAGGGTTTTCTCTGTCTTCACCTTCTATACTCCTCCCTCTTTTGATATTCCTTGTTCTTGGGGCTTGCCATGGACATACTTCATGCACGGGCTCTGAGAATGCATTGCAGCACCCCAGTAGCCTCATCGCCAGCGAGGTCCTTTCTCACTGAGCCTTGGGTGGTTTCTTCCTCAAGAGGGCCTACCTGCACTCATGTGGGCTTTGGCTGGGTGGGAGTTGCCTGTCCTGGGGCTCCATGCTGCACTGAGGTGGGAACCTAGTCAGGCACTTGACCCAGCTTGCCTCTGGCCCTGAAGCCTGGGGTCAGCTTCCCTGACTTACGGTCTGGTCGTGGTGTCTGTGGTGATGGGGGTAGAAGTGTTGACAGCAACTGCAGTGGCAGCGGTGTCTGTGGCAGCGAGCATCCAGTGCTGTTGGCAGTGTCTGGTCCTGGCTTGGGTGCCTGGCATCCTCTACTCTGGCCCTAGTTTCGGGGTGTTCTTTTATGGTGTGGCTGCTGTGCTGTGCCCCAATTCAAGTTAACCTCACTTGGCTGCACAGTGGCACCTGTGCTGCACATGGCCCAGTCACCTGTGGCGTGGGGATTACATACCCCCTCCTTGACCAATGCTATCAGTGAAACCACACATCAATACTAACTTTTTAAGGATGTTTGTTTATTATTTAGATTTGAGTCCCGCAACATCCAAAAGGTTGAGATGGCTTATAGTAAAGAAACAACCCGAGATAGGATTCCCTAAACAACACTCTGTGGCAGTAGTACCAACCTGCAGTGGGCTAGCTTGCCCTTTCAGACTGGAACTGTGCCAGCTTGCAAGGGGAAACCCACCATTTCCTGTGTTTTTCTCCCTGACTCTAAGGAACTGTACGTGGCACATATATAAAAATAAAACACAGGCTGTCACGTGGGCTGCAGCAGTGTGCTGATGGGCTGCATGTGGCCCATGGGCTGGAAACACTGGTCTAGACCTGACCTTCTTGGTCTGGGCCTTCTTACCTTCAGCTGTAGGCCCACTTCTTCCAGCTTTGGTTTCTCCGCAGCAGCAGTCCAGCTGGAGTTTTAAGCCCTGTGATCTGGGCCTTGGGCCCCCCTTCTGGTCCTCTGACCTTGAAGGGTTTAATCCCTCTCTCTCCCTTCCTCCCTCCCTTCCATTCCAGGAGCTCCCAAACAACACAACACAACACAAACTAAAATCCATATTTCTTTTGGGTCCTGTGGCAAGTGAAAAGGGAGGAACAGAGAAACCTCTCTCTGCTCTTACTATGCTTCTGGGCACCACTGTGGTCTGCCTGAGAGTCCTACCTCCCAGCCAGGGTCTTAAGAAGCCCTTCTACCCCAAAGGTAAGTAAGCCTTTTTATTCCTACAAGGCCCTCCCCTTGTCTGAGCACAGAGGTTGCTTATTAGAGCCATGTGAAATTTTGCTGGCAGTTTTGTTTCAACATTGTTTCGACTTGCTTTGAGTTCAAAACAGTGAAATGGAAACGAAGTGGAGAGCTTCAAAACAGCCTTGAAATGAGGCAAGTCAACACTTTACATTTTCGAACAGTTTACCGTTTTGAAGCTCAAGCTGGGCTCGCCTGCAGGGGAACAGAAACTAAAGTAAGGAGAGGGAGGGGGAAGGAGTGCTCTCATTGACTGTGTAGCTGGCCAGTGACTGTCATCCTTTTCTGAGGTCCCTTGCAATCCCAGTGCCCTGGGTGAGGGATGGGAAAACTGCATAGAAGGCAGCATTGTTTGAACTGCCGTGCTTTCTGCCTTGGTGTCAGTTGAGTGAGGGCTCACCTTAATGCACACACAGTTATGTCTCGAGTTTTGCCTGTCAGCAGCTAGAGGTTCAGGGCCCCAGAACCCAGACTCCCTCTGTACCCATCTCCTTGATAGCTGGCAGGCTTTGTGACCACAGCAGGGACTAGCAGGCCTGCGATTTTGACCCCACTGTGCCCCAAGACAGTCCCACAAGCACCCATGTCACGAGTTTTGCCTGTCAGCAGCCAGAGGTGCAGGGCCCCAGAACCCAGAAGCCCCTGCACCTATCTCCTTGACGCTGGCAGGCTTTGGTGCCTCAGCAGGGGCTAGCATGCCTGCAGTTTTGACCCTGCTGTGGCTTAACACATACACATGACGTGAGATTTGCTTTGAAGAGTTTGAGGTCTGGTTTCCCTAAAACCCCTGCACCTACCTCCTTGAAACTTGGCAGGCTTCAAGCCTCAGAAGGGGTGATGATTCCTGCAAGTTTCATCCAAATCAGGTGAGAAATGACAGAGTTATAGGCTGTTTTGGACTTTCCCATTATAGCCTATGGGCGAAACATCAAAACCGAGAAACTGTTTCAACTAAATGGAATGGTGGTTTTGAATTGAAACGAAATGCTGTTCTGTTGAAACACAACTCAAAATGGAACGGTACCATTTCACACAGCCCTATTGCTTATCAGTCTTTGTAACCCTGCCAGCTGCTTGCCCTTGGCTGCAAGCCCTTCAGCCACTCTTCAGGGCTGAGCTACTAGTCATTGCAGGGACTTTATTCCTTCCCATTTCACTGATTGTCACTTGGGGCTTCTCCCTGGACATTCTTGCCTTTTCCCTGCCACCCCAGGAGTTTCTCTCTCTGGGCCACAAAGACCCTTCTCTTAGAAGGTCTTTGGTAGACTTGCTGGCCCTGTAGCCTTCCCACAGTAACAGGGCAAGAGTTCCTTCTTACATGCCCCAAAAGGGCTGAGAGTGGGAAGCCGCAGGATTTATCCATCCCTCTGAGAAGAGCAAGCGCTGATGTTTCTCAACTGTTTGATCTGCTAGCTTAACAACCTGCAGTGCATATGACCCTTTTTTTTTGAAAGCAGTAATGCAGCATAAAATGTCTTGTATCATGCAATTTATTTCTGAATCAGTTACATGACAATAAATGAGGTGTTTAAATCTATTAAACATAGAAGAAATGATACTATAAATGGGCTCCAGTAATCATTAGGCTAAGTATTTCACAATTACTTTTTACTGCTTTTAGAGGCTGAAAAATGTGATTGCTGGGTATGGAACAGAAAATGTAAAGGGGCTTGTGATACATTTCTTTAAATATATCTCGGCAGAAAATTCTTTAAGTGTTAAAACATTAAATTAAAATGCTAAACAAATAAGCATGATCTGGGAACATGGCTCCATTGTGACCTTGTGTATACTTGTATAGACAATAAAAAGGTTTTTATTGAGCAGCATTGCCTCTTATTAGGTTTGCCCGGTACTCCTTATTATGCGACACTGTTTTCAGTTACTTATCACTTTGGTAAATTTTAATTGGGCTGAATTTTTTTCCATGCTGGAGCCCTGCATCAAGAGACTTTTTAAAAACCAATTCAGCTAATTCTGATAATCTGGGTAAAGAAAAATGTAAACGTAACAAATTCTGGCTCTTTTCCTTGAAGAGCTGTTATGTTCCCATATTTTAAGTTGCTGTTAAAGTTTGGCTGCCTATGTAGCGTTATGTGTCAGGAATGTGCTTTTGGTCACTCCATGGAAATTGACCCACATTTAGCTAAGTAATAAGCCTTTTTAACATTGTGATTCATACTTCTTGAGCAAAGACATCTTATGAACATGAGCTGGCAGTTTAACAAGGCCATCAACAGGGCCAATAGCACCTTGTTGTGCTTTAGCACAGGGTACATGACTAACAGAACAAAGGAGGTGATGCTCCCCCTCTATGTGGCACTGGTCAGGCCACAGTTGGAGTACTGTGTCCAGTTTTGGGTGCCGCACTTCAAGAGGGATGCGGGGAATCTTGAGAGGGTCCAGAGGAAGTCCACTCACATGATTAGTGGCCTTTGTGATAGACTCTATGGGAGGAGGTTGAGAGCGCTGAATCTCTTCAGCCTTCACAAGAGACGGCTGACGGGAGATCTTGTGGCCACCTATAAATTTATTAGGGGAGGTCAACAGGGAATAGGGGAAGCGCTGTTTACTAAGGCACCCCAGGGAGTGACAAGGAATAACGGGTGTAAACTAATTGGAAGAGGATTTAGGTTGGATATTAGGAAGAAATTTTTCACAGTAAGGGTGGCCAGGATCTGGAATGAGCTTCCAAGAGATGTGGTGCTATCACCTAGCTTGGAGGTCTTCAGGAGGAGGCTAGATAGTCACCTGGCTGGGGTCATCTGACCTCGGTCGTCTTTCCTGCCAGGGGCAGGGGGTCGGACACGACAATCCATTGTGGTCCCTTCTGACTCAACAATCTATGAATCTTCGACTATTTTAGCAGCTAAATTCCTCAGGTGATCCCATCCACAGTGGGCATGTTCTAGTCTGGGTCTTAGCATGATTTCCCCTGGCTGTTGCAAGCCATGTTTGGGCTTGGTGCAGGAACTGAGAGCAAAGACTCTGTCTTCTATGTTTTCATTTACCTCCATTGATGGTAACAGGGCACCATCCCCAGGATGGTTGAAAACCCCTGGAGTCCCTCTTATTCCGACTCACTCCAGGAGCAGTCTACCCTTTAGTCACCCGCCACTTCGTAATGTTCCTTGTGGTTCTCAGAGGGGAGACTGCCCCAGGGCTTGCCAGATCTTGTCTTCACTCCAAAGAACACCCAGAGGTGGGGAGCTTCTGTCTTAAGGGATAATTAGAAGGCTCTACATTACTCTACGCTGTAACTCATGGCTTGCAGATGTTACTGTTGTCACTGTTGGCCTCTGTGGCCTCCATCCCTTTACTTTAGCTAGGCCTTATATCCTAGGCACACTGCATCAGGTCTGGCTTTGAGGTTCTAGCTCGTGTTTGTCCCTTCAGTCACCGGGCCCCTGTCTGACTGCGCCCCTTTCTGGGGCCGGGCTCCTGGCTACTGCCTACTACGTTTTCTCTGCCCACTCTGGGCTCAGTAGCTACTCAAACCTTGAGCCTACCCCTGGCTGGGCTCAAGGCAGTCATGTACCCCTCGGGCACTGATGGGTCCTTTGAAACCTTCCCAACCCAAACTGCTGGTTTAAACTGCAGCATAAACTCTAAGCCCCTGGGCTGTAACAAAGAATAAAAAAAGTGGAGGCAGCAGGTCTGCTTACCCTGTGTCTCTTTTCAGGGTGCTCTGTCCTGTGCCCTTGACCTGCAGAACTGTTTTCTTCCAGTCTCCTGGGCACTTAGGAGCCCTACACTCTGCCAAAGCCAGGGCTGGCCATCTGCCCCAGCTAGCTCAATCCAGGGTTTATATAGCTTTGGTCTGAGCTCTGTCCCAGTCATGTGATAGCCTCTGTCAGCTGACCACCTCACAAAGTTATCTTTAATCTCTGCTCCACTGAGAGGCTGTGCTCTGAAAACTCTGTCCTTAAAGGCATCACCCTGCTTTTTAGTAACAGGGATCAGGTTCCCTGTCACACCTCCTTAATTATAATGCAAAAGGAGTAAGAGTGAGGCGCAGAGGAGGAGATGGCTAACTAGAATTGGGATTGGAGACTGGTGAGGAGTGAGGGGAAAAATACGACTGGCAGTTGGGGTCTATTTTGTGGCTGGAATGAAAAAAACAAAGTGTGGAGGCTGTGACTAGCTAGCAGAGGGATGATCAGACTGCACTTGGGATGAAAAAATTACTTGCACAAAAATGGAATGGGGAATGATTGACTAAACTGCAGTACTTTAGAGAGAGAGACTCGGCAAGGGTCCCCTGTTGCATACCCCAAAAGGGCTGAGGGTGGAAAGCTACAAGATCTGTTACAGCGGACCATAAACTGAATAAGAGTAAAAAATGTGCTCTTTTTGCAGCTCCCCTCCCAAAAACAAACAAATAAAAAACCCAGAAAAATAGAGAAGGAAAAAAAAAAAGCCAATAGCTTAATACTGTGAGCTGCTTGGCTGGGCCCCAGCCCTGCACTTTTTGCTTTTGTCCCTGGTTTATTGAATGCAGTACTTATTGGGTGTCTGTAAATGTGTGGGGACGCTGTAATTACAGTACATTGGAGCAGACTCAATTAATTGAGTTTACTGGAGCATGCTACTTGTCACACTCCAGCAGCCTCCGCGTCTTGTGTATTCAGTGCCCTGCACTTCAAAATAGTGATGGGGGTGATTTAATTAGTGCTCGTTGAACAACCTTTAGTTAAAGTGCTACTGCTGCCATTTTGAAGTGTGGGTCACTGAATACATGAGATGCTGCAGGTGCTTTTCCCTCCCATCCCCAGAGCGCATGTAAAGATGCCCAGTGAGCATAAAGAAACACCACAGTAAGTATAACTAGAGAGCTTTTAAGCACTCTGAGCTGGCTGATCAGACTGGCTGGCAGCTGAAAAGTGTGCAGGGCTTACATGTCCAAAGTATGATAGAAAGATATGAAGTTACTTTTTTTTTATACCTTCTGTTATACATTGAATAAGTAAAGAAAACCCAATCAGGTCCTGATGATTGTATAAGAAAACTAATTACCAATTAACACATAAGTACCATGCAAGTGCCCCCTATTTCATTACTTCGGTTTGTGTATCAATTGCTGAACCTTCCTTCAGACTTGTCTATCTTTGGAAACTATATGTCACTTAATTTCAAATCTTCCTTCTGTGATCTGCAAAGGCTTTGAAACTCTGAACTCATTGGATTTTTGTTATCTCAATCAAGCCTGGTATTATCTTCCAGGAAGGGAGTAAGAAGTGGGGAATGGGTTTAGTGAGATCTCTACCCTCTCTCTTCTCAGAATAGAGGCAAAAGAAAGAGGGGGAGGGAGGTCTGCTAAAAGCTGAGGTCTTATTGAGCTAACGTTTTTCTAAAGCTTTAGAGGACCTGTACCCCTGACAGTGGCTTGCTAATTCTATCTAGCACACAGTGGGTTGTATTAACAGGGATATCACTTGAAGGAAAGATAGGTAGTTAGCAATGTTCTTCTGAAGCGAGGCAGAGTGGAGTAGCACCTTAGGGTATAAACAAATGTTGCTAAATTAAACAGATCAGCTGAGGTGTGATCCTGTCACAACTGATCCACTTCAGTAACCCATTGTCCTGCATCAGGCAGGTGCCTGATCCTGCAGGACAAAAAGTGCCTTAGAGACATGCCTTTGAGACTCCTCATGGCACATCTCTGGGCAGGGAACCCCAGCTTTCTCTGCCTACAGATATGCCCTGAGGAATCTCTAAGGCATGTCTTCTATTACCACCTTCGCAAACACAAATTGTGGGCATTTGTGTTGTGACAAGGGATATGGATGTCTCGTTGCTTTGCCTTTGTGCTACAGTAAAAATGTTTAAGGTGGCACAGAGTCTATCTCCACCCCTAGAGACCAACTTGTTCAGAAAGGCATAAGCTTTTGCAGGCAACAGATGACTTTGCCTCTGACAAAATAGACTGTTGTCTACAAAATCCTATGCTTTTCTAAATGAGTTAGTCTCTATGGAAAATGATCCTTCCATTTCTTTGTGCTGGTGAGACCTTATTTGCAGTACTGTGTCCGGTTTTGGGCTCTGCACTTCAAAAAGAAGATGTGAACAGATTAGAAATAGTAAAGCAGAGTGACAACAATTATTAGAGTTCTAGGAAACATGATTTACGAAGAAATGCTGAAAGAACTAGGATTATTTGGTTTGGAGGAGAGAGAACTTAGGGAGGATTCGATAAATCTTCAAATATCTGAAGGATGGTTATATGCATGATGGAGGTAGGCTATGCTCTGTGGCTGCATGGGACAAGACTAGGATCAATGGTCTTAAATTACAGTAAGGAAAAATTAGGTTGAATAATTAGGAAGAAATTTCTCACTATGACTGTGGTTAACCTTTGGAAAAGGCTACCCAGAGCGGTGGTGGAATTCCTGTCCTTGGAGAGTTTTAGGCGTAGGTTAGATATACACCTAACTGGGATGGTTTAGTCAGGAATGATCCTGTCCTTCATAGAAGGTTGAACTATATGACTTCTTGAGGTCCCTCCAAGCTATTTTAGGCCCCCTCTACATGTTATGTGTATTATACGATTACGTGGCTAACTGGACAACTAATTTAAACTGGCTACACATGCAAATTACGTATGGTGCCATAAAAAGGTCCAGCCAGTTATAGCCAGAAAATATGTAATAACTTTATAGCTGGTTTCTATCTTGCTTTAATTTGCACATGTAGCCTGTGTCCCTGTGGCTGGGAACCCCATCAGCTGATCAGAGCTCCCAGCTGAGAGGGCCCATGAGCCTGGGAGTTCCCCACTGATGCTGGCTCCCAGCCATGGGATCATATGACCCCATAGCTGGGAGATCCATCAGCTGACAGGGCTCTCAGCTGCTGGAGCACCTCGTGCACCAGCGGGGCTGGGAGACTGCAGCTGCTGTGCTCTCTCAGCTTTGGAGATTTACCATGCACCTCCATGGCTTCTGTGAGGATGCCTGTTTTACCCCTACTGCTGGGAGATCTCAGCAGTTGTGGTATCCCAGCCTTGGGGTGCCCCTGCAGCTGGGAGATCCCAGCAGCTGTAGCTTCCCAGCCACATTGGTCTATGGGACTTCCAGCTGAGGGAGTTACTGTAGCTGAGGGGGCTCCCAGCCATGGGAACTTGCCAGGATTAGGCTTCCCTTGCACCAGCAATAAGGTGTGATAGGATCCAATTCACAGTCCTATGATTATGCCTCCTGCCATGTGCATGTGGCAGGATAGGAGGTGCGATAGTGTTGATTATGCATTAGTGCCCAACGCACTTCTACTTGCAAGTGTAGCGGAGCCTTCATACCTATGTGGCTGGACTAGGAAAAGAAGCTTCTTTAATCAAGTTGGCTAAATTCACTTCATTTGAAATCTACACTTGAATACAAAATAGATGAAGTTTCTCTCACAATATAGTTGAGAGAGAGTTGCATCTGACTGATGAAATTGGAAGATTTCTAATTCATCAGACTTTTTTTTGAACTCTTTTTACAGGCAAAACAGAATCGAACAGCCTAACTAGCTCTAATATACAGCTTGATGAATTAATTGATTTTATTTATTGTAAGATATTGCTGTATAATACTGGAGATCTACATTCTGACTTGGAGGTTTCTTCCTGCTTTTCATTCCTAGGAGATGGTGATATTATTTCCAATAATGAACTAAAAAACCTATTCCTTTTCCAGGGCCCACGTCTACATCAGAAAAATGTAAAAAAAAAAAAAAAAAGCACAGATCATTGGTTCCTATTCAATATCTTAGTAAACTTAAAATCCAATCCACCAGAAAACAAATTACAACACCCTTTGCAATGTCTTTTTTAGGAGAAACTACGTCTTGAAAGAAACAAGGAATACAATCAATATCTCAGGGATAAGGAAGAGTGGAATGAAAGGTTAAGGAAAATAGGAAAAAACCCCACAGAGGTAATACAGATTTTACTGGAATCGGTACTTTCTGAAAAACTTCTTAATGAGATTAGTTAATGTCTTTTTCTGTCAGTTAGTTATTTAATGCGTGCTGTACATGGACAGGAAGAAAGACAAGGCACAAGAAATGTGATGTAATTAGATTGCAGCTCTACGTCATCTGGGAATTAGTCATCAGTAGGCATCTATACACATGCTGCATGTTTGCTTTGTGTGCTAATTAGCATGCTCTAGCAGCCTCCATATCGCATGTATTCAGTGTCCCTGTGCTTCCAAATGGTGGCAGGGGTGCTTTAACTAAAGTTCCCTGAATTGACTTCAGTTAAAGGATCCCCACTGCCATTTTGAAGTCTGGGGTGCTCAGTACATGTGATGCTGCGGGCACTTTAAGAATGGTTCTTTGAGCCACTCTAAAGTCATCTCTCCCCCCCATCCCTTGCCATCTTGGAGCATGTGTAAAGATACCCAGTGATTCTGTCCTTCATTTTCAACCCAGATAGAGCCTCCACTCCACTGAGGATAGGGGTGGGGTGCATTTTGTCAGTTCTATAGATTCTACGTCGCCAGTTTCAGAAATACAGCTGTTTAATACCCTCCTGGCTATTTTCAACAGGGTGTTAATGTTTACCTTGCCAGGTTTCTTCCCCTGAATCGCCTCATTAGTGTTTTTAGGTGAGGGTGAAGGAAACATAAAAACAAGCCAGTAGTAGTGTATGAAAAACTTTACAGGAACCAAGATTTAAAACAGTACTTGTCCCTTGTGCCCTTCTTTGGTTCATGCCATCCATTGTTTCAGTCATAATCTTGGGAACCTATCTTTTAGTTGTTTTCTGTTTAGGACCTGGTGTATTGGCAGATATTATCAAATCAAGATGGTGAAGAACATTTTTTAGGATCTCAGATTTTTTTTTATACCCCTAGAAAGCAGAGTTTCATAACCTACTGCCTGATATTCCATAGTAATAAAATATCTGTCAGTGAGCGTATAAAGAACTTCTAATTTCTAACATAACATATCCATGATGAGTAGACAGACCTCATTTTTCTCTGTATTTTTGTAAGAGTTTTTGTGCTGTGTAAAGGTAGATCTACAAAGCATATATCTGTGAAAAGAGGAAGTACCTCTAAATAGTCTTTAGCATCACCCTTTTTTAGGGACAGATTAGATGAAGGGAGGTGGTTTTTTGTTTAGTTTCTCCTGTTTTAATTTGACTATGTGTTGGTCTTGTAGAACAAGGGATAATGAATGGGTTTGAGCCAGTCCTCCCTTTTGAGGGAGGAAAGGATATCTTGGAAAAGACAGTAAGGGGATTGGAGAACTGTCCTGTGTGTGAAGCAGGAGTGAGTAGGAATGGGAAATAATATGAGCGAGGCAGAATTGTTTTCTTTTATAAACATATTGAATGTGGGTTGGCAAGTGAAGTTGGCTTGGAGGGGTGGGGGATGCTGTCCTTGGTCAGGCAGGGAAGTGGAAGTGGGAGCTGGGGGTGGGTAGTTTTGCTTTGAAATTTCTTTATTTTTTTTCCTCTGGGCAGGGAGGGTATTTTTGTTTTTGTAATTATTTTAATATTTCCTTCTGTTTTGTAATTCTTTTTTTTCTTTATTGTAAGCCACCCTGGACTTTTTGGGGAAGAGTCATAGATAAATGCATCTTTTTGAAGTTTTCATTCAATGGAAGTTACCCAATAAAACTACCAACAAATCTAGTTTTACTATGAGGTCTTTCAAAGGTTTTTCTATCAAGTTAGCAGTATACCTGCTAAAATTGGAAAATATGACATGAAGTATGGCTAGTTAGCTGGCATACATTTTATATTAGAAACACAGCTAAAAATCATTGTAGAAAATGTATTAGTTAACTTACTACAACTCCCCCACCCTCTCAAAAAAAAAAAGTAGTATGTATCTGCCTGCCTGCCTTCCTGTAAAATATACCTCCTCAAACATCATTTCTTCCGGGGGAAGTAGGGGTTTATAGGGTTGTAGCTGTGTTGGTCTAAGGACATAGGCAGACAATGTTCTTTGGATAAATGTGATATCTTTTTTTTAGACCAACTAAATAGGGGTTTATATATTTTCAGAGATCTTGGTATTGACTCCCAGAAAGTAGCTTAAAAGTTTTGCTGTCCTTACCTTACTCAGTTAACATTTTCCTGAGATAAATGGGAGTTTTGCCTGAATGAGAGCGTTAAAGAACAGGCTTGTTATACTTGTTTGAGATGCTTATATATCTTTAAAGGCCAAAATGCTAAATGACTGTTCCCTTGGGAGTGGAGCTCCAGGTTTGGAAAAGTCCAGAAGTCCTTTGGTAACTTTTAAAACCATGCATATAAAAGCCTCAAATGTCATGAAGTGAGCTTATTTTTCTACTCTGAAAGTAATTCCCATTCAGTGTTAGATGTACGATAAAGCCCTTAAAGCTGGAGAGTGAACACTTGGGGCCTTGTAAAGCTGGCCCTTCTGACAGTCCAGCAGTTTTTCCATCAATACAGCACAGGAAGCCTGAGGGTATGTACAGAGATAACATTCAAAGGCCTTTGAAACACTTCACATTCTGGAGAGATGTATTTGCCCTTTGAAGTACCCTTTGGTGGAAGTGGTATAAAGGTAACTATGAAGGAAGAAAATACTATTTAGCAGCATTTCAAAATGAAGCGCTTGTTACCTAATCACACTCTGGGTGTGCCTACACAAGACATTTACTGAGGAGCTGACTAAGTAGTGCCACATTAAATGCTTGAGTGTCTACACATGCCCCCCTGTTAGGGTGCAGGAAACTAATAAGCTACACAGCAGAGTAGTACTTGTAAATACAAGTACAATACAATATTAACAAGTATTACCCTGCTGCAGAGCTTTTTGTTCTCAGCAGAGCACACGTAGACAGTGACTGGGGCACAAGGGTGTATCAGTGCAGGGCTGCCTGCCAGCTAGATCCATGCTGAAGCACCCTCGTGCCTCTGCCAGCCCCTCTGCAGCACACTGAGCCCAGTCAGAGTAGCCCCAAGCTGGCAGACTGAGCCCTGGGGCTCCCTGCCAGCCAGGACTGCTCTGCTGAGGTGCCCTGTGCTGCACATGAATAAACTCTGGAGCTGATTGCTCTGGAGCTCACGTTCAGATAGCATACCCAGGAGCAAAAAACTCTGGCGCAATAAGCTCCAGAGTTTATTCATGTGCATTAATTACATGTGAAGAGACGCTCTCTATGTAGCACGACAGGGGATCCCTGGGTTCTCCAGTATCCTACAGTGCACTTCTCCCTCCCACAGAAGAATGGCTCAGGGGAGAGGACCTTATCAGAATAGTCCAAGCAACCTTGTTTTAGTTGACTGGCAAAGAGTTGATCTGAGTGGGAAAAAGAAGGAGAGAAATCTGTAAAGACATTGCTCCCCAAAGCTTTTAGGGTTTCTAGAGTATGGAAGGAATTTCTTCTTAAAAGATTTACTACTTTTTATTCTGAGAGGCGTATTTTTAATGGTTTCAGGATTATAAGCCTGTATGTTAAAAAAACAACAGCAACAACAAAAAACCCTGTCCAAAGGCAAAACTGTAATGTTCTTTTGCATCCTCTAGGGGAAGGGGGAGGGCAGTAAAAGTTGTTAAATTGCAGCTTCTTTGCTGAACTGAGATTATTTAGTTCAGCACTTATGGGGGAGGGAAAGAGGAGATTTAGGATGCTTTAGCAAGTGGTGCTGCAGAGGAAGCAACACTGCAGTGACTGAGTGTCCTTGTGAATAAGGGTATTCTCTAATAATTCCTGTCCTGTTCCAGTAGTCTGGGCCACTCTGTCTCTGCTGTGGGAAAACAAGAACCATGTTTATTTGGTCCATGATCCAGTTGTGTCTCATTCACACAACCCTTCCCTGCTTCAGGTTTAGGTTGTATTCAGTCTTATTAATTTTCTAAGGCTTGTCAACCATATTGCTTAACTGGTAAATACAGCCTTGCTCATCACAGCAGAGTCTAGTGATCAAATTAGCCTCGTCACCTCAAAGGAGGGGAAATCTACTGGAGTTTTACTCCTGTGCAAATAAAATTATTTGACCCTTATTAGCACCTCCCACTCTGCAGTATATTCATTATCCAGTTCCACTGTCACATAGAGAAGTACTACTATTTGCCATTTTACAGAATTGAGGAACATTGGGGCTAAGTAGCTTTCTCAAGGTCATAAAAGAAGCTGGTGGAGCAGACAGTTGAACAGTGCCCTTGTTCCCCTGCTTTACCTATGGTGTTGTTGATGTTCTTGAGCAATGTACCTTGTGTGACAGAGGTTTTTTGTGTAGTTTTAAGAATAGGTTAAACAAACCCCTATATAGGAAAGTTTGGATAGGGATGGTCCTGTGTTGAGCAAGAGGCTGGACTAAATGATCTCTTGAGGTCCTTTCTGACCTTATTAGTCTATAGTTCTCTGAACAGTTGTCTTCTGAATCTCGGGCTAGTCCTTATCCACCAGCTATCCTTCCTCACATTGCACCTTTTCTGGAGGGAGGAAATATTTAAATTTTTTTAAAGTTTAAAACCCATATCGTAGGCCTGGAAGTCTGAGATACTCCTTGTATGACTCTTGATAGCATCAGGACACCTGGGATTACAAGCACTGTAGATTTGCTGTGCCTTTAAACCTAAAATTCATCTCATCATGGGGAGCCTATCAGTGAGGACTGCAGGGCATTCCAATGTCAATGGAAATAAATTACTAGGGAAGATAAAGAATATTATTTTTCAGGAAATTTGTCCCCATCTCTAAAGGCTTTGCTTAAGAGGATTTTTTAAAAGCACTTATTTGCAGGAAGTTTTAAATATGGAGATTATTAAAATACACCATCAAGCTATTGCTGAAATGCTGATAGGAAAAAGGTGTTTTAACTTGGGATGATAAAAAAAGGGTAAATTATTTCCCTTTGTATTCAGCTCTTTTAATATTTTTCCTATTGAACAGCATGAGACAGACGGACATAAAAAACCTGCTGCTGTTAGCAGAGTCCAGCCAGAGCTACATAAACAAATAGAAGCCTCTTGTGGAGATTCAGAACCTCCCAGGAAAGATGCTTGTACTTCCACGGAAGCTTATGAAGAGCTGCTAAATAGGAGACAGCAGGAGGAGGGCAGGTATCGCAGATCAGATGATGAAGCTGAAGTAAGTGAGAGAATATTGCAGAAAACACTTGATGAAGAACTGGACATTTCCAATAGGAAGCATCACAGGTTTGCTAACAAACCTGACATTACTGTTCGAAGACATCACAGATTTAATGAGGATTTTGATCTTGATAGACGATACCACAGACCTGATTATGATCCTGAAGTAAATGAGAAAATGGACTCTAGATTTAGATATGAAAGCGACTATGACAAAAAACCTCTGAGGTTTTTCAATGCTGAAAGGTATTTGCATTTTATTTTCTACTTCTTCACACTTTTGAACTTTTATTCACAGATATAGGTAGAATGATTTTGGCCTCCTGAGAATCATTTAAGCCAGTGAAGGGTTGGCTTATTTTAGACTTCAGCATCAGGTTTAAAACACTTAAATTTCCTGTATTCCCATATTCACAGGTTCAAGCTTGAGGAGTTTTGATTCTTATCTTGATCCTTTTGAAGCTGCTGAACTTTAATGTTATGCTGCTAGTTATGGGTGGATTTTTCAGTTGAGACCAAAGTGAGGTCCTTTTTTGTTTTTGGTTTTATTGAATGTTAGATTCCATTATGCATTGTGGTTTTCCCTCATTCTTCCCTCCACAACGTTGAAGTAACCAAAACTCTCTCCCCTGCTTTTGTGTAATGGGTTCTGTCATAGCTGTATGCTTAGAGATGGATAATTAGCTGGTGTTTAACTGGATTACAGCTGTTTCCGCTATAACAATAGTTCCTGCATTTAAATTGATTCCTGATATAAAGATACCCACCTTTCTGTTTTTGGCTCCAGCTAGACTTTCCAGGAGAATCTGGAAAAAAAATACCATGTTCTAAGTAGACCCCATATTTTCAATTTTTGGAAAAGCAGCTTTTATCTTAAATATAAGTTAATAACTTACAGATAAAGACCCAGATGTGCCATTGCCTTTCTAAAATCACACAGGAGAATCAAATAACTGAGGAAACAACTCAAAGGTTAAATGTATTAAAGATCTAAAATGAAATGGCCTTGAAAAAAATGACTTGGTATTTTTATTGCATGTGCAAATATCCTGTAAATACAAAAGTCAAGACTATAGGAGACCTGATTATAGGTTGACCCCATGTTTGAGTTGATTGCCCTTTTTGTGGCTCTGTTGGAGAAAAGAAATGCTAGACTTAAAATCAGAAAAACACAATGAAGACTTGCAAAAAGTCAGAAGTTTCAATCTAATTCCCAGGTTAAATTGAGCCTATGACAATTGGTACCCATTGAAGTTCAGACCTCAGGAGTATGCATTTCTTTTTGAAATGCATTTCTGATTGAATGTAGTACAGGGGTGGGCAATTATTTTGGGTGGAGGGCCACTTACTGAGTTTTGGCAAGCCATTGAGAGCCACATGGCAGGCAGCCAGGAGCAAATGCATATTAATTTTATAAATTTAGGGGCCCCGCAGGCCGGATAGATTGGCCTGGTGGGCCACATCCGGCCCACGGGCTGTGTTTTGCCCAACCTGATTATAGTATCAGACTTAACTGGCTTAACTGATTTAGGTCAAACTGGTGTATGAGACTTCTGTCCCAGACCCCTCCTGGTTCATGTTAAATCAGAGTCCCCCAGCATGCTTTGCAGTCATAGGCTGGGCTGTACTGACTGCTCCAGAGTGCAGGGTTGGCTGGCTTGCTCCCCGCCCCCGTAAACCCTACCTGGGAACTGGGGCCAGGGAGGGGGGGGGTTAAACGCATCTTTTGCCAAGTACAGTCTCATCCTGCCCTGCTGGCTTACTTAGTGCTGGCTGTGACTGTGGACTACAAATCCCAGAGGTACCTTGAAACAGGAAGATAAAGTGATGAGCAACCCTGCAGCAGAGTCCTGCTTCTGTGACTGTGGACTGCAAATCCCAGAGACCTCAGGGGAAACAGAGGAAGTGAACGCACAGCTAATGCTGGCTGTGTGCCACAGAGTCATGCTGTAGCACCCCCCTGGCTTCTGAATTAAGCAGGCATTTAGCTGCATTTCATGAATCAAAAGTGATTGCTTATTTGCTTATTGGTTCAGTCTTTTCAGCTTAGACTAACTTGCAAAGACTGAATCAATTCAGCCTTGGGCTTCTTGACTGTCTGTACTTTGTCCAAAAGTATCATAGTATCTAGGGTCAGAAGGGGCCTAGAGCAGGCCATCTAGTCTGACCCCCTGCCAATGGCAGGAACAAGTGCTGGGGTCACAGGACCTCAG
>JAGPOW010000261.1:58011710-58033335 GCA_030014935.1 Caiman crocodilus | reverse complement strand
GCCATGCACCTCCTGGACCAAGTGGAGGTCCTGCAGCTCCGCCAGGAACCTCTGGGACCTCTTGGACTTGGCCGACTGCTCCTCCCAGCAGATGTCCAGTTAATTGAAGTCACCCATGACAATGACATCCCTCGTCCTAGCCACCTCCTTAAGCTGGCCAGCAAATTGAAGATCCAGCTCCTCCCTCTGGTTCGGTGGTCTGTAGCAGACACCCACCATTAAGTCCCTTTCCCCTTGTTCTTCTTGCAGCCTAACCCAAATCACTTCCACCTGGTCCCCAGTCGCCCCCAAGTTGATGCTCAATGCAGAGAAACGCTCTTTGACATAGAGCACAACCCCTCTGCCTCTTTTTCCCCATCCTGTCCTTCGTAAAAAGGGCATAGCCATCAATGCCTATGGCCCAGTCATTGGTCGGGTCCCACCAGGTTTCCGTGAGCCCAACCAAGTCCGGGTCTTCCACAGTCACCAGGAAAGCCAGCTCCTCCTGCTTACCTCTGATGCTGCGAGCATTTGTATAGAGGCATTTGAGACAACCCACTGCCACCTCCCCCGCTTCACGTGTTTCCTCCAAGCTACAACCACCTACTCTCACCTGACTTACCTGGCTCAGCAGCAGAGCATCCTCTCCTCTCCTGGCAGGCCCATCCCCCGGCAAAGCTAGTTTAAAGCCCACTGCACGAGATCAGCCAACCTAGAAGAAAAGAAACGCTTACCTGTAGGCGATAGGTGAAGTCTATCGATTTGGTTGCTTTACTTCATTGGAGAGCAATGCCTTTTGTAGAATGGTGGGGGAAAATGTGCTGAGGGGCTGTTGAACCATTGTATAGGAAGGTTTCTAGTGTGTTTATAAACACTCTACATTTTTTATTAGTTTTAAATTCTAGAATAAGAACAAGTGGAAACAGCCAACATTTCAAATGTTTTAATCATACGAAGTACTGGTAAGGTGCAGTACTATGGAAACTATCTCTAAGTGTTAAAATTGCCTTAATTCTTATAGTTTCCAACTCTTGCTTTCAGTTTAAGCTTTAGTTTTAATTCAGAACATAATTGCGTGGGAATGTACCTGTTGGTGCTCTTGGGAATGCCTAGAGGATTTTTTATTATAATTATTTCATATAATTTTTACCTGATTTTTTTTTTTTTTTTTTTTCCCCCATTCCCACCTCCAAATGCTACACCAAGTATAAAATTGATTTTAAATAACTAAAATAGAATACCTGACTATTTTCAAGAGACGAATAAAGAGAGATCAGATTTCAGCATTTCAAGGGTAGAAAAAACAAAACAAAACAAACCTGATTTTTTTTTATTTTTATTTTTTTATCAGTAGCTGTGAAGTTGCACAACTTTTAAACGCGCTCCAAAATGCAGGTTTCCATATTCCACTGTGCTTTTTTTTTCTGTTCAGGTGAAATTAGAAAGTATTGGAAGAGTAAAAATGTGTATATAACTTTCACAGAAGGTTCATGCTGACTTCCCCTCTGTTAGGTGGTCAAGACCAGGAACTTATTCAGAGAAGGAAAGAAACATACAGACAGGAGCTCATGGAGCAGATGGCTGAGCAACAAAGAAATAAGAGACGGTAATTTGATCAAATAAAGGCTAAAGTAAAGGCAAAAGTGGATTTTATAAAGGCTTTTGAATGTAAGCAGACTTTTTCCCCTCAGACACTGTGGAATTATATTACTGTATGTACTTGAATCTAAGACATGGGTGACTGGTGCCTCCTGAGTCTGGGGAGCACCATGTCACTGATGGGGAGAGGTCCCCCAGCAGCCAGTTGCTGACCCAGCAGCGAAACCGGAACTGTACTTCCGCTGGTGCTTCCAGTTTCGGGGCTGGGTTTCCATGGGGTGCACGACTGATCTCGAGGGGTGCATGTGTATCTGTATGCACCCCTATGCATCGCCAGTGATCCAAGATGAGGTTTTTTTCCCCCAATCAGCACGGGATGGGGAAGCCTTGTCTTGCAGTACCAACCAGGGGCAGGCACGAGCTTATCTCCAGCATTGGCCTCAGGCTTGGGGCTGATGCCAGACCTGAGCCACCACCTGTACCTGGCAGGAATTACTTATTTGGTGGGAAAGGGGCATGTGGTGGAAGGCAGGTGGGGGAGACAGCAAGGGGGGAACCTGCCACTTGCTCCTTCCCCCCTTGTCCCCTGTACCAGTGCCTGTCTGCCTCCTTCTCCCTTTTATCTTTTGCTCCACCTTCAGTCCCTCCAGCCCCTATCCTGCTTGGCCAGGATCTGCTACCACTTCTCCCTGGCTGGGCTGGGCTGGGCTGAGTCCAAGTCAGGGCCACCACTGTTGCTGACTGACCAGGAGGAGCAGAGCTGTAGCAGAAGGTAAGGTTGCAAGGAGGAGCAGGGGGTGGGAGGGCAGGTTCCACTACCATGGTCAATTTAATTCCATGGTAGCTGTCAGGTGGGAATAGCTAATGAGGCAGAACATGACCAAATTTGGAGATAGCAGCAGTTGCTTAGGGTGGTTCTATTGTGGCAGGGTCACTTAACTGACTTGGTTATGACAGCTACCATGGAATTAAATTGACCATGGTAGTGGAAACATGCCACAAATAAAAAGTATCTTTTCTGGTCCAAATTTCCTCATGACTGACTTCTTCAGAAGTAACTTTAATACTTCCATGGCTGCCTTTTTGCATCTGTTTCTGTATGTATGCTGGTTTCTTTGCCCCTCACTTTTTAATATACAGCAGTACCTCTTCACCCTGTGCAGTTCTGAGGCCCATCCTACCCCTCGCCCCCAGCTCGTTTTCTTGCTGCAACATTTTAATTTTAATTTTATTTTTTTTAACAGTGAAAAAGAGCTGGAGCTCTTGGTTGCTGCTACTGGAGCTCTAGACCCAGGGAAGCAGGTAAGTAATATTAGTATTCCACTTCTAATTCAAATGGATCTTTTACTATATAAGGCAGTAATTCTCAATGAGGTGCCTCTTTTGAGAGGAGATAAGCGAGGTGTAAGGAGATAAGCAGATAAGTGCAGGCTCAAGATTGTTCCTGCCTGGGCAATCACCTGGTCCCACTGCTAGGCCCCTCTGTAAGAGGTAAGCACTGCAATATATACATTTGTTTTGAAATTGGGTGCTGCTCAATTTATACAAGTTATGGAGCATGCCTTAAATCCAAAAAGGTTGAGAACCACTGACATAAGGTGTGTTAACTTATTTGGTAATCTAAAAAGGTTTTTATGACGTATATAAACCATATAGAAAGAAAAGAGTTAAGACTTCCTTAACTGGGCATTAGTGATAATCCAAATAAACAGGTCTAAGCTGCACCTTGCTCTTTTTTAAATTTAATTATTATGCATCTTAGTCATTGTAATGGTGTCAGCTGATTATTTCAGGTTTTTTAGTTACTTTTATTAGTAAATATGTCATTTCAGAATTATGGGCTTCTGTAGATGTGTGTGGAGCCTGCTCCGATGCACTGGGAATCCAACATGTCCGAGCAGACTCAATCAAGTCTGCTGGAGCACAGAAATTTACATGCTCTGGTAGCCTTCTGCATCACATGTATATCAACATCTCTGTGCTGAAGAAATGTTTGAAATAAAACATGTTCAATGAACTTGAGTTCAAAGCTCCACCACCATTTTTTTTCAATGCAGGGACAGAGGTGGTGTAGTCCAGAGGAGGCTGGACGGGCACCTTGTTGAGCTTGACAACAACTTCCTGCCCATGGCAGGGGACCAGACCTGATGGTCTTACAGGTCCCAGGTTCTAGTTCTACAACTCTATGGTTGATATATGTGATGCATGGGTGTTTTTTAATTAGCACAGCTTGCTAATTAAAGTGCCTGGTGCTGCATTGTAGAGCACATGTGCAGATGTCCTATGTGAACATACCAAATTTTGTATAATTCAACATGTAATGACTTAAAACATTTTGGTTTTACTCTTAAGTAAAAACACCATTTTCTGTTAAATTAGCAGGATATAACTAGCCTGATTATCACATTGTTAGGCAGAAGTCAGGGCAGCTGGCGGCAGCACAGAGTTGCCGCAGCCACTCCGCCTAGCTCTGCAGGGCCCCACAAAGCGCAGGGCCCAGGGCAGTTGCCACAATTCACACCCCCCTAGGGATGGCCCTGACTTCAGGGGTTCTCAAACTATGATACTGTGGCCCCAAGTGTTGGATGGTGGCAGCAGAGGATGAGGAGTTCACAGGCGATGGCAGCTGCTGCTGCCATCTACCACTCTGTGCCGCCACCATGCACCAAGTCCCCATGTGGCTGTGTATATGCCCTGAGAAGCTTGTGCCCCTTTTAAGTTGCTCACGACCTCCCAGAGGGGTGTGACCCACAGTTTGAGAACATCTGGCTTACTGGATGCCATAGAATCCTTTTACTCTGGAAATCCTGGTGGATGGTTCTTTTTGTTTTGATTAGACAAATGTAATTAACACAGACTTTAAAATACATTATGCTGTTTTCTGGAGAGCACTGCAGCTAACTCCTTCCATGGATACTGTAGAAGGAGCCAGAACTAGGTTGAGGACAGGTGCCATTACTACTTCAAAATACATAAAATAGCCATAAGATACTTTGTCATGAAGCAGCCTAGTTGCTGTGACAACAGGTGGTTAGCAGTAAAGAGCATGTAGTAGTGAAGCTTTCCATATGCATTGTGTATATCTTAGAGGGATTGGATGGTACTGCCTCTAACAGCAAACTGAGAGAACCCGTGTGAGCACAGCATGATTTAAAATAATTAATTTAACAAGGCATTACAGTTAAGTAGAATTACATTCCTCATTAAGCAGCGGTCTGTGCCTTTAAATGTTGCTAAGTTGAAATTTTTTTTTTAAGGAGAAGTTCCAGCTAGGTGGATTTTGCAAGTGAATGCATGCTGGTTAAGAGAAGAGTACATAATTAAGTGTTGATGAATGGCTCAATAGAGTTCTTTCCAACTTCTATTCCTCTGAGCAGGGTGCAAATTAAGGGAGAGGGGGTGGGGGGGTGAGTATCCCCATAAGAGACAAGAGCCCTGGTGTAAGATTTGAAAATCATAACCTGGGAGGGTCTCCAATTAAATTGCTGCTTCGCTTAAGCGGACGTGTTAAATCACTGAACCTTTTTAATTTTTTTTTTTTTTTTTTTTTTTTTTGCAGACCTCCCACCCCCCAAGAGCTCAAGTATAATACAAACCCTTCCCCCAAGGGCCTCCCTAGTGAAAGCTGCATACAACATGGCCTGCACCAGTCAAGCTACAGGCCACAGGGACACTCCCTCAATCCCCTGCCTCAGTACACCCTTATGTTGTCTCCTTTGCCCCACCCTTGCACCACTGGCATACAGGACACCTATCTCCACCATTGCACCAAGTGGGAGCAATTCCCCACAGTTGGCCCCATTTTCCCTCTCTCTCCTCCCACCCTCCAACTCAGAGCCCTGTACTCTCATCTCTGTACACCACTTGCCACATTGCCCCATCCCTGGGGGCAGAGGAAGGAAGTGGCAACTGGAGGAGGCAGGGGGAGCCTAGAGACCTCAGACTGTGTTGTAGCCAGACTGATTGGGGGAGTTGTGGCTGGGTAGAAGCCCTGGGTCCACAACATAACCCTTTGTGAGCTGTGTGTGGTCTGCAAGTGGCTATATGGACAGCCCTGGTATTGACAGACTGCTTGTTTAAAAAGTAAACAGTCACTAAAGTTAGCAAGCTTGCCATGCTATAGCCTAAATTTTCAATAAAATAAGGATTGTTTACTTAACTGGCAACTGATAATGCGTTGAACCCAACCTGGGAACAAATAAAAACCAAACATGTTTTTTTATGAAAAACTTCTTTAAATATCCCAGTTCTCAAGGGACCAAAAGCAAAAAAAACCCCTGAAAACAAGAAACCTCCAGTTAGTCATGTTTGTTTGTGTGTGTATGTGTGTGTGTGTGCGTGCGCGTGCGCACATAATGTACAAGTATACGTGTGTGTGTGTGGAATCTGTTAACATAATTCTAATTATAACTCTGATCATTTTAAAATTTAAATGATATAAATTCAAGTGTTTTATTTCTAAAACGGTTTTTAGAATTTAATACTATTCTTTCTTATTTTTTTTTAAAGTTCTTTTCATAAGTAGATGTGTACTAACTTCATTGTATATACTATCTTGCAGCTAAATGAAGAGGAGGTAAACATTTAACATATTGCTGTGAATATCTAAAGTATACCCAATTTGGTATATAATTCCCAATTGGATATATAGTATTCAACAGCTGCTGGTGTTTAGTCCTAGAATGCATGTTTATTGAAGAACTACGGTCTTAAGGAACAACAAAATTATAAAATACATCTATTTCTCTTTTGAAATTTATGAATAAACTTTTACTTTCTATTCACATGGTTCCTTTTTTAAACAATACAAGATGTTTCTAACATGCAAAGCAGCTAATAGGCAAAACTTTTTGGGGGGTCTATTAGGACAGTTGTTTTTTTTTTTAAATAATCTGCTTGCATGTTTTGCATTATTTGCATGTTGTCATTTTTTATCTTGAGGCTACTAATTATCAATAAACATTTAAAAAAAATTAATCTAAATAGATGCTACCTTTAAAAAATAAAAACTTGGTGCAACTTTGGTAGATGGAAAAATTTTAAAAAAACATTGGAGGAACATCTTGTATTCCTTTTAAAAAATGCCACTGTTCTGAAATGTTTATTGGCATAAGTCTCAACACTTATTTCTTTTGCAGATTTTAGACTGTTACAGAGCTAATGTTCTTCCTTTTGTGAATTTACCTAATAAAATAGAATGGAAAGTCTGTTGATATTGAAAACTGGCAACTTGAGATACTAGTGCTAGAGATGGTCATGAAAAGATTTTTGTATTCTGGTCATTGTCATAATTTCTTTCCTAGAACCCACAAGAGCTTGATTTTGACTGTGACTATCTATTTGCACAAACGTAAGGTGCATTTTTGACAGCTGTACTAAGAAATTGTAGGCTTCTACTAGAAATATAATTCATGGGAAACACAAAATAGTTTAGCACTAAATTCCCTTGAGATTTAGAATATCAAATGGGGGTGACTAACCATAATTTCTCTTTAGCCTGATAGACTGAAGCAATATGGTTTGACAGCAAGAGCCTCAGAAGAAAAGGTACCACCTGAAAGGCCCAGATCGGCTTTCCAGACACCTCTTCCTGCACCTCCTGTTTCACTAGTGAATGAGGACTTTCACAGGGAAATATCCAGTGCTCTTGGTGAAATAGTAGCTCCCAGGTGCTTGCCTACAATTACTTGGATAGGTAGGGTAGGACAGGGTTGGGATTAGTTTGTAGTGGGCATGTGGTGCTGAGAGGGCATCCCTGTGGCCTGTATCCTGAGAACCCTTGGCTCATCCTGGTGTGACTTAAATTGTGTACAGCTCCTGCTAGTGTGTCCCACAGGGCCACTTTTTCAGTTGGGCAGCCCTGGCATAGGTAGTTGCAGATAGAGAATTTGATGTCATTACAAGCTCTCAGCCATGCAAATTAGCAGAGTAGAGGAAGATATGTGGGGCATAGATGGAATTTATTTCTCAGTAGTATGCCCAGATTTTCTCAGGAGGTATTAATAGATGTGTGCAGTTACACACATAAGTAACATGTAAAGAGTAAACCATGGTGGCACTTTTATCCTTCTCCCAATAAACGTCTTAGAATGAAAACAAATATTTTCAAATCTCTGTTATTAAATTAGAAAGAAATAAAAGTAGAAACAGATGCTCAGGCTCTGTGTATATGAGGATTCTGGGCGGGTTTGCTTAAGTCAAAATAATGTGTCCTCACTACAGGCAGATCATCTGCTGCCTATCTTTTACTGTGGCATGTGTCTGTCTACAAGGCACAATCAAGTTCTCGGAGAGAAGTCATAACTGAGCTCATTCTAGAATTCTTTCATGCTTTGATTTTTTTTTTTCATTTTGTTTTAGCTTTTGTATTTTTTTTTTAATTTGTGCTATAATTTCTCTTTATCTTTCCCAAAACTTTTTGTACCTTCCTTTTGATATAGGATTGCACTTCTACCTCCACCTCCACCACCAACTTTGACTGACAATTACAGAACACCTTATGATGATGCTTACTATTTCTTTGGGGCTAGGAATCCTTTGGATCCTAATCTTGCATATTGTAAGTTGACTCCTCAAAATGGATTATTTTAAATCAAAGGGATTTGGGTAATTAATTAAATCAACAAGTAAGAAAACTTATTTAAAATACTTTTTAAAACCTTTTGCACTTTTGTACATTTCTACTTTTTAGTTATTTTCCTAAGGAAAGGGTGATTCTTGCTGGTTTTCAATCATTAAGACAATTTGCAAGTCAATATAGATTTACACCAACTTTTTGTCAGCAAAGGTAATGTATTTCAGGAGATATCTAGTTTAATATACATTTATATTGATTCTTAATTTTTATATTTTATTATGTGAGAAGATGGTGAGGGACATTTCTGATTTACTAGATAAATAATATTTTACTTGTGATTTGTCATTCCTTTTGAATGAAAATTCAAAATAAAATACAGAAAACTAATGTTTTTTAACATTTGCTTGTAATAACTAAATACAACTATGTTAAATATGCTTCTGCTTAAGAAGAAAGTTTATTATAATGTTTTGCATTATAGTAAGGCCTTATTATCAATAGTTAGTATGTTTTAAGATATTTAAAACAAAAAAGCTATACACACAGAAAATTGTCTTAAAATGTGATGTGAGCTATAAATGGGTTGAGATGCATAAACTGTGTTGTAAATTGGATTTAATTTGATAAGATTCTTTCCTGTATATGGCCTTGGAAGATGTACACTTCTTTAATCAGTATGCCACAACAGAAACAATATAAGTTTTGAGAGAAGAAGAGGGAGAATGCTCTGTTGAGGTGAATATTCTAATTCACAGTGTCAGGCTGTATTAATCTCCACAAGAGGTTCTGGTTGATCAAAGGCTATCCTATTGATGAACAAGGAAAGAATTCTTTGCCTGTTTAGGGTGGCCTGTATGGAGCACCGACATTAGTCCTAAAGTGCAATATGGATTCTGAATCTCCGTTACATACACTCTGCTCCCTAACACCCACTGAGTACTGATTTTGTTTCTGTTTGTGGTCTTGGTTCTCTTCTTGGTTCTCTTCAGCCCTTCTGAGGATAAAGCAGGTCTTGCAAGAGGTATTTCCTGAGAGCTAAAGCAGTGACGATTTTTCCAGGAAAACTTTTTTTCCCTTTATTTCCTAATCATACGTTTCTAACTAATGTTATTTCAAGAAGCAATGAAGATTTGCTGTCCAAACAATTTAATGCAGTGCCTCATACTCTCTTCCAGAATTTTCCATCTCTGAAAACCAGAAAATAAAGTTAATGTATTCAGTCTTTAGAGCGATGCCCCAGTCTTTATTCTGCTGTCTTGGCATGATGGCCCAATCTGCCCCAGAAGACATCATGTTCTGTCGTTCAGACAGCACAGCCTTTTGTGGATACAAAAGGAGAAATTCGCTTCTGTGTGGGCAGTTATGTTTTGGGCAGGCTGCGAGCACTAACTGGCTGCTACTAGCCTGTACTTGAACTCTTTTTTTATTCTGCAAAAAGGATATATAGGATGTGTAATCTGTATAGAGGTGTAATATTAAAACCCCCTTACCCTATGGATTTTTTCTGAAAAATAACTTGCACTCCTCTCTGCTCTGTATGGTAGTTGTATATTACCAGATTGCTAGAGATGCCTATAGCAAAAAGTGCTATGCACTTCTATTTCTCGAAAGCATGTAGCTCAGCACAGAAACAAGCAGTTCATGTTCCTTTATGTTCAGATGCATCTTTTCTTGTATTATAATATGAGATATAGCAAATTGCTTTGCATATTCCTGAGTGGCAGTCAGTATAGCCATTCCCCAATACAGTGAAAAGCAGTTGACTGCATGTACACAAATAATGCATTTATTTAGTTATTGGTCATATTTGTGCGTTATAGAGCTGAATATATGTAGAGGATATACTTAATGGCTCTTACCAACCCCATGGAACACTGTTGAATTCACAGATTAAAGACAGGAGTGTGTATCTCAATACTGTATTTTCCATTTTTTCACCATTCCAAGTATTAAGTGCAGGTGACAGTATGGAAGGGGTAAAAGGCACTGCTGTAAAATTAAGGCTTGCCTTAACTTAGCTCTGAAACTTTGTTAATGCAATGACTTATATTGTCCCCCTTCCACTGATAACAGTAAATGTATGTCTGTGTGTGCATCCTAGATTTAAATTACTTGTCTTTACTCTTTAGATGGTACAGAAATGATGGGAATGCAGCCTACAACTAATTTTGCAGTTCCCTTAGGACAGGTACCAGCAGATCAGTCTGTGTAAGTACTATTGCTGTTCATTTAACATTGTTTTGTCTTAGTTTTACTCATGGGTACACACCCTTGAAGTGAGGTTTATTAAAATAAATTTTCCAAACTTCTGGTTATAAGTTCTTGGCTTAACATATAATTAAGCAATCCCTGCTGTGTTGAGTAGGTGAATTCATAAATAGATGTAGCTATGTACAGAGATGAACGGGCTGTGAAAAAAGATACTTCTCATTTGTCACTTGTATGTATACATTTCAGGCAGAAAATACTTTTTCCTTGCTTTGAATTATATATGTATATTTTTTTTTACTTTTTAAATTGAGAAGCAACAGTGGACAGAGAAACATAGGGGATAGACCAAGAAGTCTTGGACTATTTCCTGAAGAAAAGGCAAAACCCTCAAAAGAATCATCTTTATCTTATCAGCAAGAATTGCAACAGCAGGTATTAAGTATCCTTAATGGGGTCTGAATTTTTATGTTTATTTTTGAATTGTGTTTATGTGTTCCAGGGTGTAATTCTTGTTATAACATATTTGGTCAGGATACAAGTTAAAAATACTTTAATAAATACAAGTGTTCTTTCTGGTTAGGGTTTTTTTACCAACAGAACCCTGAAGTTGAAGCTCTACTGACAGTTATGTGGATAATGTACAGTACAGACCAGTATTTAACATTATCTTCCTTTGGTTAAACTTTGCTACTAAAATTAATCAGTTAAAGCTGAATTAACACTGAGTTAGTTCCATATAGCTATTTTCTTGACCATAATGATGCTTAAATACCTTGTTGTAAACTTTCCAGTACAAGGGCAATAGCTATTGCAGTAATATTTACTTCCTTCACAAACTGTAGACCAACAAACAGCAGTATAGAAATGCAGCTCTCTCTGGGAGTTAAAGGTTGTGGCCAGATGGTATTTACTTATTCATTAAGAACCTTGGGTACCATGAACACAAATGAAAAAGACACCGTCCTAGAAGAGCTTGTCATCTGAGAATAGATAAGATCTTTGAGAGGGAGGAGGGAAGGGGATAACAGTTACATCGAGAGCATGTTGTAATTATAAGTTCGTTGCATGGATCTTGGTGATTTAAAATATAATTTATCTGTAGCTGTTGTGTCAAAGAATTAGAATGTTGTCAGCATGCCATGTTGGTGAAGCAGGGAACTGTGGAAGAAGGAAAAAGGGAAGGAGGATTGGAATGGTTATGACAATATACAGGATGGAAAGTTAGGAGAGAAAGGAAGTGAGCAGAGAGGGGAGGCGAGAGCCTGGGAGTGAGAGAGTAGAGAGAGCAGAAAAGCATAGGAGCAGAAGAAAGGTTATGTAGTGAAAGAAACAGAAGATAGAGTTAAGAAAATCAGGAAGGTGAGGTTATGAATGCCTGTCCAACTTAGGATGATGGGAAGATTTTTTCAGGAAGCAGTGATCTTCTGTTAAACTGCTTCCTGAGAGGCAGAGAAATATTGGACAGCAGAGAAGTCCTTCACAAATTTTCTATAATTAAAGGGATACTGCAACTTATCTAGTTAGTTGTTTATTCTAAAGAATTTAAAAGTAGCTTGAAACTGTGGTTTGACAAACTACATGGTCTTTAAAAATATTTTCTGTTGTGTGAGAAACCCACCCAAACTGACTGTCTGACTACAGAGGAAGCAGGGAGGATGATACTATCAGAGAAAGACAGTGAATAAACTGCAAAATAGAGAACATTCTTTAATTTTTTTTATTACAAGTATCTTAGACATAATATACATAAAATAAAAACAAAGAATTTAGACAGAAATATTACTTCTGTTTTAACTTATTTTTTTTTCAAAAAGGTTAGGCAGATGTAGGTAGTGTAAGAGTGAGACCTGATAAAGAATGTCTTGAATTCAAAAGTTTGTCTAACTATCCCAACTAAATAGTTGGCCCAATGAAAGATACCACCCTAAGAAATTCTTGCCTTTATCCAGATATAGTGAAGAAAGGAATAGGGTTTTTATTAGGGATGGACCGATAGAGAATTTTTGGGCAGATACCCGTGGCCAATTTTTAATGAGCCATATTGGCCAATTCGGATCTGATCCTGATATGCAGCTGGGCAGCATAAAGAGCAGCGTCTGTCTGGTAAGTCTGTTGTGAGGGAAGGAGTAGGATGGGGGGGCAGATTGAGGCCCCCATTGTGAGAGAGGGAGTGGGGCAGGGTGCAGGACGGAGCTGCAAGTGGCTTGTCCAGTGAGTGTTGGGGGGAGCGGGAGGCAGCTCCCGCTGCTGCGTGCACCCCAGAGGTGGCACAGTGGGGCGTGTGTCTCTGGATCTGTATGTAGTGAGTGTGGACTGTCAATGTGGGCTGGGGCATCACTGAGCTCTTTCAGGCAGGGGATTTGGGATGGGCCTATGCTAAGGGTGGGTGGCGGTAGCACTGGAAAGGGGCTATGGGGAAGGCTGCAGCCATCCCAAAATTTGCTGTAGCCCTGCCCAACTCTCCCGATCCCAACGCTGCTGCCACCTGTCTCAAGCACAGCCCAGCTCAGCCTCACCTGGAAATTGCTTGGCACAGCCCTGGTCCCAGCCTGCAACAGCAACATGCCCTCAACCCATGTCCATATCTGGGGGCACGTGCCCCACCATGCTCTCCTAAGCTGATGCAGCAGTGGGAACTGTCCCCCCACTCCCACTGGATGAGCCACTTGTGGTTCCGTCCTCTGTTCTGCCCTGGCTGTGCAGTGCTTGCCCCTACTCCAGCCACAACCCCACTCCCTCCCTCACTGCTGGGGCCTCAATCTGCCCCTCATTCCCAGGTCCCTTCCCTCACAACAGACTTCCCAGCCGGACTCGGCTGCCCTCCATGTTGCTGGGCTGTGCTCTTGGTCGCCTGAGTGCTGCACTGTGGCTGTGCACATGCATGGGGCATTTATTGGTGGTGTTATTGGCCACATCAGCTGAAAAAAGCTGATTGCCGATACAGTAAATTTTCCTTATGTTGGTGCTGATCCAATATGGAACCAGTGTATTGGTACACCTCTAGTTTTTATCCTTCTTAATAATGAGAAAAACAGTAATAATATTATTGAAACAATTGTGTAGGTGTAGAGCAGGGGTGGGCAAAATACAGCCTGCAGACTGGATCCAGCCTGCCAACAGATTTAATTTGTTGCTAACTCGTTGGATCTGGCCCATGGGTGGCTGGCAGCTCCGGCTGCCACGTGGTGCTGGGCAGGCAGGTGGGATCAGCCTTTGACACGGTGGCATTAGCTGTGGACCTGGGCGGCTCCACTGCAGTGGGTGGATAGCAGTGTCAGCTGTGGATACTGCTAGCTGGTTCAGGAGCCCAGACGCAGAACGTGCTGGCAGCATCCACAACTGATACTTCTGGCCTTCCAGTGCAGTGGAAGCTCCCACCTAGAGCCCTGACTTGGAACCTGCCAGCAGCGTCATCTGTGGAGCCTGGGACCTAGGCAAGAGCTTCTGCTGTACCGAGTGGGGGTCAGCATCAGCTGTGGCATTGCCAGCAAATTCCGCATTGTGGCCCTAGAACCTGGTTGCTGTGCCCACAGCTGATGCCACAGCTTACTTGCCCCAGTGGAAGATCCTGTATGAGTCCACAGCTGAGCCTTAGAGCTCCTGGTGATCTATAGTTCTGGCTGAGTTCTGGAGAGGAGGAGAGAGAGAAAAGAAGAGAAAGACAGATAGGGAAGGGAAATGGAGATAGAGACGAATGTGGCCCTTGACAGTTTGCCAGAACTCATTAAGTGGCCCTCCAGCTGAAATAATTGCCCACCCCTGGTGTAGTATCATCAGCAAACAGCTTTGTGCATTTTGCATGCCGTAGAATACTAGAAAATTATTTTTCTTTTTCTAGTGACATTTTTTTCCCCATGATCTATAAACCTGTTGCCTAAGTTGTCAACTCTACAAGGTACAGAGAGGTCCAGAAAAACTTTAAAAAATGATTTAAATCATTTTTGGTTATTACTTTTTTTTTTTTCAAATCAAGGTGTGAAAACTAAGACTTTCTAGAGCTAGAAGCACATGCTGGGTTCTTGTAGAATGCTAGAGATAAAATTTTCTAGGATGCAAATTGATTTCAGTCATTACAAGTTCAGAGGATATTGAGTCTTTTGTCTGTCACCGATGGTAGGATGTCCTATAATTTGAATATTGTAGCGTGTCTGTATGTATTTTTGTGATCTATTTATTATCTATATGTGTGCGTATACCTTATGGGGTAGGTGATCAGTAAAACTACATGGAATATGTGGTTTGAAGAATTGGCCCTGAGTTTTCTTTCCTTTGATTTATGTGGAAAATTATGGCACTTAGTTTGCTTTGTGAGTGTTTCTTTAATGTCAACTGAATCTTTTATTAAAAACCTTTTTGGCGTGACTGAGTGGTATTTCTTTTAGATAAGAGAAAGAGAAGAACGACGCAGACGAGAGAGGGAGGAAAAGCAGCAATATGAAGCGAAGTTAGAAGCTGAAATGAGAAGTTACAATCCCTGGGGAAAAGGTGGTGGTGGTGCTCCTCTCAGAGATACAAAAGGAAATCTGATAAGTACGTTTTGAAGGTGTGGGTTTTATTTGGAAGATAGGTACCATTCTCACCTCTTTGTTATGAGCTCTGTTTGGCCAAACTTTATTTTTGTATCAAACCATTGGTACTTGCAGCACTTAAGAGGTAAGTGAAAATATATAGCTGGTGTCCCAAGAAACTTGTAGCCTAAGAATCTGTAATACCAATTTGTTTGGGGCATTTTCAAGCAATATCATTTCTAAGCTTGGATCCTCTACCTGGGAGACTTTAACTAGGAACAAAACTGAATGAATCTACAAAAGAGATGGAATAATATTTGAGTTTTACTCTTGTTAGCACCCTGACAAATTGCCATACAAATATTAACTAGGCACTGATATCAGTATTCAGCATTTATTTGCTCTTTGCTTTTTTCCTTTGAAGTGCCATCTGCTTGTTAGCTAACTAATTCCTAGAACACTTTGTGCATTCCCAGAACACTTTGTGCAAAAGATAGATGTGGACAGCAGGGATGTATCTGATGCATGGGAAATGATTTATCCAAGATGACATGGCAAGTCAGTAACAGCTCTGGGATAACGTTGAAATTCGTGGCTTTTTCTTCTGAGTACAGTCCTCTGTATCAGCTGTTTAGTTCTGGTTGTAATCCTGACTCTTGAATTCTTGCATTTGAATTCATGTTACAACAACAAAAAATACAAAAGTTTTCAAAATGTGTATATTCTCATTATTGAATCAAAGCTTAGTACTTGATATCAAACTGTAGTGCTGCTGAATTTAGAATTGGACTCGTTTCTCTAGAAATTAAAACTAACATTTTCAAAACTTGTCTATAAAACAGATTTAGTAATGTGCATGGTCTGGGTTTGTGTGTTCTATATGTATATGAAAAAGGGTTATAATTTAAAGGTTTGGGAATATGTACGTTGAAGTACTCGGATTTAAAACTTCAGTGACTCTTTTATGCAGTGTCCCTAATATTCATTCTAACTGAGCTCTATTTCTTTTCCATTGCATATTAATTACATTCTTACAGTAGATTGTAGTCTTCCATTTTATTTTGGCAATTTTTTCACTTTTTCCTAGTTTTAAATTATTTGTTCTCAAAATTAATTGTTACAGTGGAAAGGATTATGAAGTCATTGATTTGTGAAGAATCTTTATATACCTTGAGATTATGTTCAGGTTTCTTAAATAGTTTAAATTTTTAATTTTAATTTAAGCATCCTTCCTTACAATTTGCTCTAAAAAAAATTGCTCTTACCATATTTATTTAAATAGAAGACAAGATTTCCATCCCCTCCCTTCACCCATTCTCCTCCCTGCCAAACTGGTATGGGGGGAAAAAGTCCCTCATTTTATTTCATACAACAAAATCTCACTAAATAGGTTGGCTGTCTTTAAAATGGTGCCAAAAGCAATAGGTGCTTAACAATGGAAACAACCACAAATTTGTTTAAATGTAGCCAACACACTAAGCATGGATATAAAATAGATTAGGTAAACATGCTGATGGAAACTACCATGAAAGGGCTTTTGTTTTTTTTAATTAAACTTTTTCATATTCCAAGCCAATTTAGCCAGACAAATTCCAAATCTGAGATTCAGTCCAGAACCATAAGTGGGCCCTACTACTGGCAAACATCCTCCACCCCCATCTGGGGCTTCATATGTTTTCAAAACCTTTTGCAAGCATCCTACTTGCAGGCCCAAGCCCAGAGACTTGGGGTTCAGATGCCCCAAGTTTTGCTTGCTCTTAGCCATAAAGCCCCAGGAACAAAATAGGGAGGAGTCTCTCCTTTCCAGAAAGTGGACATAAAGCCAAGACTTTAACACTCCAGCAGCCAAGTGGGAAGTTTACTATACATTATCTTGGCAGATACTATCCTGGTTCCAGGAGAGCAATCTTCCCCAGGTGTGACTAGGTAGACCACCTTGGTAGTCACAGTGTTGCCCTTGCCAGGCAAGCATAGGACTATTGTAGAAGAGGCTGGTTAGTTTAGGTTAGTGTAGCCCATCTGAACAAGACACTTGGATAGTGCTCAGTGAGCACGGTCCCTTTTACCACTGACAAATTACTACAGCCATGCTTAATTTCAAAGTAATTGTGTTAAAGCTTGCTCTTTACTTCCATGTGCTTCTTACTTCCAGGGAGTAAGGTGTAACAGTATGGAGAGGGGGAAGGGGCTGCTAGGGGAAAAAGTTGGGGGAAGCAGAGAGTGCACTGTTTTCTATCTGACTCCCCAGCTTTATTTTCCCTGCTGTAGCAGTGGAAAGGAGACAAATTAAAGTCAAACCTCTAATAATTAAAGTCTATACCAGGAAAATTACAACAAATTTATAAAAGTTCCACATATAAAATCTAATTATTGAGGGGAGTTGTCTTATAACAGGGGCAGGCAGTTATTTTGGGCAGAGGGCTGCTTACTGAGTTTCGGCAAGCCATTGAGGGCTGCATGACAGGCAGCTGGGGCAGATAACTATTAATTTTCTACATTTTTAGGGGTCCTGCGGGCCAGATAGAATGGCCTGGCAGACTGCATCTTGCCCGCAGACCGCATTTTGCACACCCCTGTCTTATAATCAGGGTTGTCTTCTATTCAAGTAAATATGGTAAGGTATGTAAATAAACATTGATTGGCCCAGAAAAAAATAATTCATTTTGCACTATTTAACTAAAAGTTCTTATTAACTGGTGCTATCAGAACTTTGTACCATAATCTTGCTTTTAGACTTCTAGTCTGAATTATAGCAGTGATGGCAAACTTTTCAAGAAAAGGTACTAGAGAGCTGAAGGCAGGGTTATAGCTAGGTGGCAGGGTGCATGCTTTTCATGTAGGTGAGCCCCAGGGTTCAAGCCTTGACATCTTAGCCTTTCTCTAGTCTAGTGGCTGGGCTGTGTCTGGGAGGTGAAAGACCAAGGTTCAAGTCTCCCCTCTTCCATTTCATAAGGAGTGCAGCTGACTTCATAGCTCCTGGATTGACTGCTGCTCTTATTTAGATATCTGAAAAAATTCCTTACTCTTAGAAAAAAGTCAGGCACTGGGTCAGACTGCCCAGAGTTGTGGAATCTCTTTCCTTGAAGGTTTTCAAGGGAAGGTTTGATAAGCACACAGGAGGTTAAATCAGATAATCCTTGAGGTTTCTTACCATCCTGGGATTCTGTTTGCCTTTTCTCACAGACCGCATCTTGAGATACCTTATGGGGCCAGTTTTCAAAGATTAGGTGGACTTTGTGAAGATCTGGTCTTTGTTTCAAGCCTTTAAAATCTTGGCCTTTGGTAATGATAGATATGTTATATGGAAATTTGGGTTAAAAATCTGTTAAAATATTGGGTGACAAGTTTCACTCCTGTTTATAACACTGAACTGGACACACATACCATTTGCTTACACCAAATGAGTATGCACTGCAGCTAGATTATTAGTAAGAGTGTGAAGACTAATGTATACTTAATTCAGTACAGTAGGCACAATTTCTATCAGAAATAAAATTAGCAGTGCTGGTATTATATATCATTCAAAGTATTTGATAATTTTTCTTACCAGACCTTTGTTTATATACTACAAGACAAGGCAATGCAGAGTTAGCCTGAGCCAGCTCTGTACATTCTGGGCCTTGAAGTAGTATGGCTGTACTGGTGAACTGCTGTATTTGGGGTCGTTTGCTAGGAGAACAAGGCTAATAACCTCAGTGATGGAACTGGTTTGGGGTATCTCTGCATGGCATTATCTTGCATTAAGCATGGCAGCTCATAAGCCTTTCCATGCTCAAACTCTTTACTTTTCCTATTTGGAGCAGTTCAACTTTTGCTACAGAGACCACTTTTTCTCATTTGAGCTGATGTACTGTTGTCTTAATTTTTTGTTCTTGCAGCTATTGTGTGTCTTGAAAACCGGTCTGGTTTTGGAAACGTAATCTTCTTAAGAGGACTAAAATATAAACAGCTGTTTCTCCTCTCTTTTTAGCTGACTTGAACATGATGCACAAGCAAAATGAAGATGCATATCATAATCCAGAAGGAAGACCATATGAAGATAAAAGGGCTATTGTTTCTTTTGACCTAGGTTTGCCCTCCTCAAGACCTGAGAATGCAGAATCATCTACAGGTAAAACAGCAGATTTTAAAGAATATTATCATTGTTCAATACTATAAGGTTTTGATGGTCAGAATTCTCAAGTTTTTCTTATCTCTCTCTTCTGGTTCCTTAATAATGTGGCTAGCCATTCCCTCTGTCTATGGTACAGTCGCACCTCTTTTCTGAAGTTCCTCTTGTCATATTACTAACGGAAGCACAGAACATGTATTTATTCATCTCTTTTACTTCACTGATATTAATGCCTGTTAGTACTGTGGTAGTACCAAAAATCCCCACTGAAGTTCAGAGCTCTGACTGTCAAGGAACCATGCAAAATATTCAGAGCACTGTGTATTTTTGCTTTAATTCTGAATTGTACAATGGAAAAGGCTGATAAGCTAAAGATAATGGATGGGGTGGGTAGAGGGAGGAGAAGAAAAGCCTCTGGTTGTAGCTTATCATAAATGCAACAAAAAGTTAATATAGCATTGAGGGTAGAAAATATGAAACCTTGGGCTGAATACAAGATGAATTATTACAATAATATAGGGCTTGGTTGAAACTTAAGTGATAGGACATCATTTAGTCTAGCCCTCTGCCCAAATGTGATGTTAAATATGCAAGGATCACAACTGACAGATGTTTTTCTAACCTGTTCTTAGAAATTTCCAAAGAAGCAGATTCCCAGGTAGTCTGTGTAGTTTTTTTGCTACAAATTAAGCTGATTTCTCCTTCTCCTTACCACCATTGCAATAGAGAATAATTGATTTACATCCCCTTCATAACAAGCATAGGTTTAATGAAGTTATATTGCTTTATTACATTGTTTCATATGTTTTACAATCAATTCTAATTTTATGATCCTTATTCATATGTGGCCACTGATAACCAGGATTCACCCACTTGTTGGCAACTGGGGGGAAAAAAGCAAAAAAAGTGCAATATAAGGTATTATGGGGTACTCATTAGGGCTGCATGAAGCTTTGGTCACTGATTCAATTTGGAGGAGATTTGGCCTGATCCAATGGCTGAATCTCTGAATCAAATCAGGAGACCCATTAATCTCTTCGAATTGAATTGAAAGCCTCTAATTCAGTTCGGAGAGATTCGATAGTTCAGCCATAGACACAGCTTTATATGTTTTTTCTACATACCTCAAGGTATCAGGCAGTTTGAACGTTGAGATGGTGGGACAGATGGAGTGCCCCACAGGAGCGTGGGTGGGTCCCCAGTGTGCTTGGCGATGGACCAGAAGCACTTCCAGTCCATGGTCCACTTCTGGGTCTACCGTGGAATGTTCAAAAACCCACCTGAAAGCTTGCTTAATAATTGTTTTCCAACTATTTAATCAGAACTTGAACCCTTGGTCTCCTACCTCCTTGATAAGTGCTGTAACCAGTTGGATCTAGGGTATGCAACAGTTCTTGCTACTATAGGTGTTAAGGGTTTTTTTTCAACTGTCTCAGAAGCATTGGATGTTGGCTGGAAATTTTGACTGAGGCGTACTGCTGCTACTGCTAGGACTAAAAAACCCAGAGGTTCCTAGCTAGAGGATCAGACCTATCACCACATCTGGGGTTAGGAAGGAATTTTGCCCCATAGTCAGACTGGCATGGACTGTGGGGGGGGGTTCTGCATTCTTCTGTAGCGGGGGTGGAACATGGTTCTGTTTATTGTATCTCTTGAATGTATTTCTTTAACAGACTACTTCCAGTTCTTGCAGTGTCCCCCTGCTTACCTTTGATAAATTGAGGAATTGAGGTGTCTTTGGGATTTTGGGCATTGTGCCAGTAGTTGTATGAGAAGGCTGTTCATGCTGTTTAAAGAATAGATTGCACTTGCATAAAATACTCCCAGATAAGAATGATTGGACTAGATGAGACCTGCTAAGTTCTGTGCCCCTTTTATTACTATGTGCTCAACTTCTTAGAGTGTGTTTTGGGAAATTGTTTGATTGATGGAAAAGGTGTGGAATTGAGTCTTTTGCAATGGGTATCACTTCTGTATGTCCGTTCCCCTCCCCCAACTTTTTGGTAGATTAAATCACAAACATACTGATTTAAACAGCTATTTCATAACCGAATGAAGAGAAGATTAGAACACAATTACAGGTAAGTAATTTAATCAACATGTTTTAAATGTAAGCAGAGTAATTGTGGAGGAAAATATTTGTGCACAAACTATTTAGAAAATGCTTTTTTTTTTTTTTTTTTTTTTTTTGGCCTGTGAGAGGTGGCTTCTTAATGAGAGGCACCACTTGATGAACACAAAATATTAACTTGGTTGGCAAGTAAAACTTTATATTATTTCATAGTGCCTGAAAATTCATGTTAAATGGCATAATGGACCAAAAATCTATTCCAGTCCACATTAAGGGGTTTGTCAAATTCTTTAATCTAAAGATCCTTTGCTAAAGATATGTATCATAGTATCTAGGGTCAGAAGGGGCCTAGAGCAGGCCATCTAGTCTGACCCCCCACCAATGGCAGGAATGAGTGCTGTGGTCACAGGACCCCAGCCAAGTACCTATCCAGTCTACTCTTGAAGATGCCCAAGGTAGGAGCAAGAACCACTTCCCTAGGAAGCCGGTTCCACATTCTAGCCACCCTAACTGTGAAGTAGTGCCTCCTAATGTCCAACCTAAACCTGCTCTCCAGTAACTTGTGACCA
>JAGPOW010000261.1:57998167-58010299 GCA_030014935.1 Caiman crocodilus | reverse complement strand
TTTGCACAATTTAAAATTTCCCATCGTGAAAATTTGCAATAAATGAATAAACTCTCTTTTTCGTTGAGGCCTCGTGCCCTTAAGGTGATTTTATTCATCATAAAAACACGGGTGTTTGCGCTTAAACACCCCCCCCCCCCCCCCCCCAAAACAAAAACAACTTGATGTTTTAAATTAAAAGTTCCATACATGCAGTAACAAAACTTGTACTACAGCAAGAAAGGTTTTAAGGTAATACTTTGGATAATGGTTGTTGTAAGCCACTATGCAAAAGAAATGCCTGCACATTCCTATTTTTGTGTTCTAGCTTTTTGTCTCAAAACTAATTCTGATTTTGCTTGAGAAAAATGCCTTTTTCCTTTCCTAGGTTTCTCATTTGCACAAATCTCTCCCTTTGCTCGAGGTAATGTTTTCGGCGAACCACCATCTGTACAGCAGCTTAAACAACAAGAGTCGTACAAAAATTTTCTTCGTTTGCAGGTGTGTGTACTATTGAATCATTTTAAGTAATTATACAGCCCTGCCTTCCCAACCCCCCTGAGTATGTTTTTTAATATTCAAATTTGTTATCTATAACTTAGCATTTATTTGATTAAATCCTTATTAAGTAAAGTGCTAACTTGTATGAATGATGGTTACATTACTCATAACTTTATGCAGATGGACAAGTCTAACTTGTATCCTTTGGAAACTTACATTCTTAGGGCCTTGTTGCACATTAATTTTGGGCAGCTTCTGGGGAGTTCTTAACCTTTAATTTTGTACATACTTTCAGCAGCTTAAAGTTATGCCACTCCAGGGCAGGTTTTTCTATGTTCCATGTTACGCAGTTTGCATTCCATGAATGTGTGGCCACAGATAAGATGCTCAAGTTGCAGTTCTCTAGCATCTCAGGATGCATTGTCCCCTTCCCTATACTTCTGTTCTATGTGGACAAACTTTCCACCTACTGAACTCTATTGCCCAGGGTGGTTCTGGCACCAAGCTAGCTCCCCCTTCCACCCCTGGGGGTGAGACCTTCCTACCCCCAGGGGTGCAACCCTTTGCAAACAGCCTGCAGAGCACATTTTTGCCAGCTAGCCAGGGAATGGATAAGTTCAGGAGTGGCCTAGGGAGGTAGGGGTTGGGAACAAGGTAGGTAGCTGAATCTGGCCCCAGGAACTTCAGACTTCTTTCCCAAGGCAGGGGCAGTAGCTCCCCATAAAAGCACCTTCCCTCACCACTTCCAACTCCCAGACACCCTGGGAAGCATGCCCAGCACCCCCCACACCCAATCCTAAATCACAGTTTATTAAAACAGATCTTTAATTTTCTTCCTCTTTTATTTCTTTTTAAATTCCTTTTTTTTACTCTTTTTATTTTATCCTTCAGTGGCTGACTTCCTTCATTTCACCAACCTTCCTACCTTTCCGCCTCCCATTTTAATTGCCCATGTTGATCTCATCAAGTCCGTCCTGTCCTCCCCGCCCCCCCCCACAAGAGCAAGCTTACCAGCCCTGTAGTGGCAACTCACAGCTATAGCTCCTAGTCAGGCTAGCCCTCTAATGGCAAGTTACAAGTATGTAAGTCAGGAAAGTTTTTAGCAGTAAGGTGTCACTGCTCCAAACTCAAGCTAGCACTAACACTGATCAGCATTTGAACAGCTCAAAATGCAACATATAACAAGGCCTTTCAAAGGTAACCTAAGTCAGTAACGTGCTGTAAAATATCTTGAATTAGAAAATACATGCCATTAATGATGGGTTCCATGGACTTGCACTGTAACTGCATAACTGCTTGTTATTTTTTTTCCCCTCTTATCTCCCAACCCTTCCAAAAAGGAGGAAAAAACACCCAACAAACCATTCTAGAAGCCTCATAAAAACATGTAAATACATATGCCTTTGCTGTGCAGAAGGTACAATGTAAGGGAAGTCTGCATAGCACAAATCAGTGTTGTCTAGAGATACTTGAACTTGTCTGTGTACCAAAAACAATGTAGTTGTTTTTAGTGGAGGCTGGTTAAGGAGGCAAAATCCTCATGAGTCACAGAGTCCCCTTGTAGAAGGAGTGGGAGGTGGAGAGAACAGTCCACCCTGGGATACTGGAGGACTTGGCCAAGCACTGTGACCCTATATGTAACATACCACATATTCCAATTAAAGCATGGCTCATGTGAGCTGCAAAGATCTTTTACATTTAACCAGTAACAGCTCTGAGGCTGAATCACCATTTTTGTGGCTTGTTATTGGATAAATTGTTTGACTGTGTCTGCCACAAACCTGTTTGCAGGGATCCTCAGAGCCCTGAGTTTCTTCCCACTGTGTTGCCACTTGCCCCAAGGAACACAGCAAGGTTGCTGCTTCTTACCCCAGCAAGCCTCAGCTTCACTACTATTATACCAGACCTTGCAGCTGCAGACAGTAAACTCTGCCAGTCTCAGGTGGATCCTCTGTTGGGTCATGAAGACAACTTAAGGTCACCCTTTCTGTACTCCTGGAGTATCACCTGCCCAGCTATACTTTCCATAGGCAATAAGTAAGGAGACATAATACAAAAGGATTAGTTACGTAGGAAATGAGATTTATACAGACAAAAATGACTATAGGTTTGGAGACAGAAAAACAAAACAAGAACAGTTTCTTACTTTGCCATCTGGCTACACCTTAACCCTTCTGAGAGTCCTGCCAGTGTCTCTAGAATTCAGCTTTCCTGCTGATTCTGCCAGCCTTGGCTATGGTGGGAGGTCACTGAACCTCCAAAGCCTGGAATCCAAAAGACAACAATCTTAACGTAACCAGACTTGTTCACATAACTTTTTTAGCCTTCAAGGCCAGCCCTCATCTTCGGGACTGGTTTAATTGCTCTTGAGCCATCAAAATCTCCAGAAAGTTCTCCCTGAGACACCTAGAGCCGTTCTGGCTATAGGATCATTGCTCTCTGTTGCCTCTTATTGTGGATTTGATTTCCCCATTGCAGGCAGACAATGCTGGGGGTGTCTAACTCAACAATGTCTTCTCCTGGTTGCATCTGGGAGTAGCAGTTGTCTTTAAGTATGCATGCCTTAATCCAGGGGTGGGCAAAATAGAGCCCAGCTACTAGCCAGATCCACCATTTCTCAGTGGACCCTTCCTGGGTTGCTGCAGCTGGTTTCCGTAGAGACGCCAAGAGTGGTGGAGCCATGACAGCATAGGGTTTCCATGGAGACTGGCCCTGGGCAAGGAGCTGCTTTGGGGCTGGGATCTTGTGATGGTGACAAAGTGGCCTGGAGCAGGGCAGAGCTACCATCCTCTGCCTGCATGCCCTGGGCAGATCATGGCTTTGCCCCAGCTCCAGACCATGCTGTCACCGCCTCAAGATCCTGGCCCCAGAGCAGCTTCCCATCTAGCCGTACATCTTGCCAATGCTGTTGTAGGTGGTCTCCATGGAAGCCCTGGCCCCGTGCTGTCACAGCCCCTCTGCTCTGGGAGCCTCCATGGAAACTGGCTGCAGCAATGCAGATAGGGTCCTGGAGGAAATGGAGTTTGCTGTGGGCCTGATCTGGCCCATGGGCTGGACTTTGCTCACCCCATCTTAGTCCCTTGGCTGAACCATGTGTAAAATTATTATAAAGTTATATACAGCTTAATATAATTTATACTGTGGTAACAATAACACAGATGGATGCAGCATAACTTGGGCTTTCTAATGAGACCTCCAGTGCCATAACAGTACCATAAAAACACAGGAAAACATTAATGACATGCTGCAAACCCCCAAAATATAATGGGATTCATGATAGTGTCTTGGTAAAATTTTTTTGCAGTGAACATAATCTCATGGTAAGTGTACCATCTGCTAGGGGCTTAAGTGTGGTTATGCAATTATGTGTACATACAATTTGATAGTTTTAGTAGCAAGTTTTTTCGTTTGTAATATAGCTACTGCCACAGGAGTTAAATGGAGGAAATCTGGAAGCTTTGTATATTGTATTTTATAATATGAATTTACGTTGTTTATGCTGTCTTGAAACAGCACCAGTTACAAAGACATGGCTGTCTGTAAAAGAAAAGATGTAAACATTAAGCTATTTGGGAGGCTTCTTTTCAAAATATTGCTAAAACAAAAGTTTGTTATATATATATTTTTTCAAATGGTCATACTTCTGGCTTATGAACCGATGCTATTCTCTGTGCATATTGTGACTGAGGAAAGAAAAAAACCCATGAAGTTGCAAAAACTTTTTCCTTGGTGTTTTTCATGTAAAGAACTAATCCAGCAGTTATGAAGGAAAAGATTAATGCTTAAAAGCAAGGGGGGGCGTATGCATGTGTTGGTGCACTGTTCAGAGAAGAGTGCTAAAGTAGAAGTATTTATATACCAGTTAATTTAAATGAGCTTTGGAACCGGAAGATGATAAACTGGTCTTGGAATTCATTTTTAATTCCTTGAATGCTCTGTGATTCTACAATCTGAGAATCTACAGAATACCACTCACATACATGCTTATCAGACTGTTACCAGTTATCCACAGACAACAATTTACCTTTATTGTTTAGATTGAGGAAAAGAGACTTAGGGAAGAAGCAGAGCGAGAAAAACTTAGAATTGAAGAAGAAAAAGAAGAAAAACGACTAGTTGAACAAAGGATGAGAATTCAGAAAGAATATGAGGAAGAGCAGGAAAAGAAAAGAAAGAAAGAGGAGGAGGTAAGTCTTTTTGATGGCTCAATTTCTTTCCTTACCCCTGCCACCATAGCGTAGCATTTACATTTTTCTGTTGGAAGAGGGGTTAGAGACTCTTTGTAAACTGATTTTTTTCAGTACATGTTATGTTAGTAAAATGGTGTAGGACAACTAATAAGTAGATGATCTTCCCAATTATTCAACAACCCCCCCCCCCCAACAAAACCCAAACAAACAGAAAAACCCTTCTGCTTTCCTTATTCTTAAGGAACATGATCATCAAGGATGTAATCTAGGATTTACTGGGTCCATCTACATGTGTACCTTTCTGCAGAGTTGACTAAGTACACATGTACCAGTATTGGGGTGCAGTAAATTAATTAACTGTGATGTAAGGTAGTACTGTTGAGGGCAGTACTATCTTATGGTGGAGTAATTAAGTGCAATGAAATGCATGTGCAGATGGGGACAGGTTGACTGGGACATGAGGATGCTAAAGTGTGGGGGCTGCCTGACACCTACCCACACGGCTCTGTAGGTTCTGCACCCTTGTGCCCCAGCCAGCCCCTCTGCACCCAATGCCACCACCTAGAGCCTGGGGCTGATCCCCTGAGCCTACTGCCAGCCCGCGGCTGCTCTGCCCTGGCTCAGATTGCTGTTGTCCCTAGTGCATGTGTAGATGCTGCACCTGGGAGCAGTTGACTCCAGGTGCAACAGCTCTGGAGTTTATTTTATTGCATTAACTGAATGTGTAGATGTACCTGCTAAGCATCAGTGCGAGTCTTGTCACTACTTTCATTGGAACTGTACTTTCAGATGTTTAAGGTTTGAGCAGCAAATGCTCTCATCTAGAAATTAATTTCATTAGATCCGTAACTTTTTCAATGCTAACCACTGAGAGACTATTTTAAATTCTCAAACAAAAACTTTAAAAAAATACTCATGATTTACTTCTATGCAGCAAAGATTAAAAAATGAAGAGATGATACGATTAGCTGAAGAAAGACGAAAAGAGGCAGAAAAAAAGAAAAGAGAGGACGAAGAAAAACAGGATGAACAAATTAGACAATATTACGAGCGAGAGAAGACTGCAAAGATAGAAGAGGAAAAGAAGGTGGTATACCTTAGGAACTTCCACAATTTAAGACCTTTTTACCTCACCTGGTTAATTAGAATGCTGCCCAGGGCCCTGCCTTCACTAATATCCCATTGTAGATATTGCTGATCAAGTTTCCCTCTAAGGTGTGCATGCACAACTAAAAGATGGCCTTTGCAAGGCCTTGCACCAGGAGAGGAGCTTAAGGGAAGCTCCAAGGTAAGGCGGGGACAGGAGCCTGGTGCGGGCTTCACCAGCTCCAGGGAACTGCTCCATTCCCCTGCATTGCCTCGGGGGGTGAGGAGGCATGTGGTGTCAGGGCCAGGGAGTGAAGCAGTTCCTCGGAGCCGCGGAGCCTCACTCAGGGCAGGCAGCAGCTCCTTCCCCAGGTAAGGCAAGGCAGGGATGGAGACTGGGACTGGGGCTGGCCCAGGCTCTGCCAGCTCTGGGGAACTGCTCTGCTGGCTCTGCCAGCTCTGGGGAAGTGCTTTACTCCATGGCCCTGATGCCATTTGCCTCCCCACTCCCCCAGGTGAAGCAGTGGAATGGAGCAGTTTTCCCCGGAGCTTGTAGAGCCCATGCCAGGCCCGGCCCTCGGCCCAGCCTTCAGTCCGCCAGCCTCTGGCCCCCAGCCATCAGCCCCCTTCAGTAAGTGTCCTATGCTGGACCGAGGTGGCATGCTAATGGACAGCTACTCCTTAGAGGGAACATTGCTGCTGATCCAGTGCTAGTAATTAGGGGCAATTTAGTTGTGCTAGTAAATGCACACTACAGCTGTCTGGAAAATGCTGTGGGGGTGGCTGCTGCTTCTGCTTCCACCACCATCTTGACCTGTGCCGCTTATCCCCAGGGAATCTCATGTTTCCATTCTCCCTCCATAGCCTGTTCGTGATGGTCACATGTAAAAGATAGGGTGTACACTGTAGCTTACTGTGTAATATAGAGATACCTGAACTTCCAGATCAGTTTAGCCAAAACAGTGTGGGCTAATTTACTTAGTCATGAATTTGTCTCTGTGCCACGCTGACAATCTTTTTAACAAACATTTTAGCTAGTACTCCCCCTATTTTAAAATAGGTCAGCAAACATTAAAATAGGTTGGTAAACATAACGTTGTTTCAGTTGTGCATATTTTTCTGTTTTTCAGGTTTCAGGGCAACCTTCTCCTGTAATTCCTGCTCTTCAGCATAAATCTTTATCAAAAGAAGAGAGACCTACTTCTGTTGACAGTCATATATCTTATTACACACAAGTATGTTTATTTTATAGTCCAAATGTAGTAATTATTAAAGAAGCAGCAATGTGTAAGACTACTCAGTACCTTACTGCTTTGACAGAATAGCACAAGACATTTTTATGTTTCTTTTTACCTTAGCCAGTCCTGTATTTGTAAATTTTTTATTATGATTTTTTTTGTAATTTTGAGGTAATTTTTAAAAATAATTCACTACATCTAGAAACCATTTCAAACTAATACACCAGAAAAGAAAAGATTGTAATGCTGGGCCAGATCAGTGTTCTATCTAGCCTAGTATCCCGTTGACATTTGTAGGAGTGGATGCTTTAGGAGGAGGGCATTGAACTGGGTATATCTAGAGTGATCTGTATACAGATCCCCTTGTTCACTACCCTTCTTGGCATCCAAAGATCTAGAGCGATGATTCTTCTTTTGTCTCTCCTTCCATTCTACCATAAGTTTTAGCATGAATCGGACATCAGCGTACTTCAATTTCTCAACCGTCTGAAACAATTACTTAGTTTTAGAGTATAAAAGGTAATGTTTGTGTTATTCACTAGGATCTTCCACAGTCCAGAGTTCTTTCTCCTCCTGTTCCTGCTAGAAGAAACCAGTTGCGTGCCTATGGTAGGTATTCTGTTTTTATTCTAAGTATAACTAATATCTGCTTCATAGAATTATAGAAAATTAGGGTTGGAAATTATCTTAGGAAGTCTCAGGAAGTCGCCACTGAGAACAGTACATGTTAGTTTTCCCTTTCTATATTATCTTTCCTTTGGTTATTGACTACAATTCCTGTGTGGAAGAAAAATCTCTAGCTGTTTTTTCAGGTGCTAAAAATATTTTAAAAACTCCTTATTTGAATTTTTCCTAATGACCAGAAATAGCCTTTAGTAGAAAAATTATTAATATTTTTTCTTGGATATGGGGAGTTGTACTTGAAAAACATGTTTTGTTTCAAGAAGTTTACTGTGCATCGGTAAGACCTTTTTACTTCCAGCAGAACACTAATATGAAAAATGTACTTGATTACAGTGTGGTAGCGTGTTGATATTCCTTTGTTAGTGTAGTACATATGGACATAACTAGGAATACTGAGATTAAATATATTTAGACAGCTTTTTAGGCATCATTCTCCTAATATTATATATTATACCATGGGTGCTCAACCTCCAGCCTTCAGGTCAGATCCAGTCTATGGAGCAATGTCATCCTGCCTGTGGGGCTCCCATGGGTTTCAGACTTTGAGGGCAGGGAATGCTGGCAGCATTGAATTGCCCCTGCTGCCAAATATCCAGACACAAGGTGGGTCCTGCAGGCTGGATAATGTGGCCCAACATGCTAGATTGAGCGGGCACTCAGGGTCTGGCTGGTGCATGGGGTTAGAAGGTGGGGGTGCCACTGAAGTAGAAGATAGGGTAGCCTGTGAAAAGAAATGTTAGAATCCTGATGAGTTGGGACAGCTCAAACGGCAAGCGAAGCATAACAAAATTTAGAAAAGGGAGCAGCCCTATGCCATTACTTGGCTATAGAATGGACAGGTTTAATACATTTTTCATTCCTAAAATTTCTGGGTCTCCTTACTGCTATCTCTGTTTTATTTACTTTATCCTTTTCTGACATCTGTGGATTTTGGACTCATCAGAATAATCCTTTTTGTCATGCACTTTGTGACCATTTGCATGAGCACCGAGTGGATGCAAGTAGATATTTTTATATTTGATACTGGTTTGTAACAACTTTGCACTAGTTGTTACTACACAGGTATCTGTCAGAGGAGAATCTAGCCTATGTGGCTTAAAGCAACTTGGCTTTATTGTGGACAAATTAAAAATAGTTCCAACAGCTCCCTAAAACATTTCTAAAATCTTTTTTTCCATATAATATATGGTATGGAGTAAAAGGTGGCCTGATGGGACGTAGTACTTTGGGATGAAATCCACAACTCACTTTGTGTTTTGTTGTATGAGTAAATGGTTCTATCTATTTATAGTAGCATCTACTTCTATCTAATAGTAAAAGGTCATGGCTACTACTACTTCTAAGGATACTCTTTGTGTGCGTGCGCACGCATCTAATCTAGTCAGGGAACTTCTGGAGGGACTGGACGTTTTTAAATCAGCCGGTCCTGATGACCTCCACCCCAGAGTGCTGAGGGAATTAGCAGAGGTCATTGCAGGACCCCTGGCACAGCTTTATGAACACTCGTGGTGCTCTGGTGTGGTGCCAGAGGACTGGAAAAGAGGCAATATTGTTCCCATTTTCAAAAAAGGGAGGAAGGAGGACCCAGGGAACTATAGGCCAGTTAGTCTTACCTCAATCCTGGGTAAGCTTTTTTAGAGAATTATCCTGGTGTATGTCCACGAGGGACCAGCAGGGGAGGTTATGTTTAGGGACAATCAACACGGGTTCATTAGAGGCACGTCCTGTTAGACCAACCTGGTGGCATTCTATGACCAGGTCACAAAAACCTTAGATGCAGGGGTGGCAGTGGACGTAGTCTTTCTGGACTTCAGGAAGGTCTTTGACACTGTTTCTCACCCCGTTCTCATTAAAAAAACTAGGGGACTGTGGTGTTGATGCCTACACAGTCAAATGGGTTGCTAATTGGCTGGAGGGCTGCAGCCAGAGAGTGGTTGTAGATGGGTCATTTTTGACCTGGAGGGATGTGGGCAGTGGGGTCCCCTAGGGCTCAGTCCCCGGACCCACACTGTCCAACATCTTCATGAGTGACTTGGATGAGGGGGTAAAATGTACCCTATTCAAATTTGCTGATGACACTGACACTAAGGTGTGGGGGGGGATGTGGGCACGCTAAAAGAGAGGAATAGGCTGCAATTGGACCTAGACAGGTTCCAGGGTGAGCAGACGAGAACAGGATGGGTTTCAACACTGACAAGTGCAAGGTGCTGCACCTGGGGAGGAAGAACCAGCAGCATACCTACAGGCTGGGGAACTCCCTTCTTGTCAGGAGGTGAACCTCCCCCTCTATGCGGCACTGGTCAGGCCGCAGTTGGAGTACTGCTTTCAGTTCTGGGCGCCGCACTTCAGGAGGAATGTGGATAGCATTGAGAGGGTCCAGAGGAGGGCCACCCACATGATCAGGGGGCAGCAGGGCAGGCCCTACGAGGAGAGGCTAAGGGACTTTAACCTGTTCAGCCTCCACAAGAGAAGGCTGAGGGGAGATCTAGTGGCCTGTTACAAACTAGTCAGAGGGGACCAGCAGGCATTGGAGGAGTCCCTGTTCCCCTGAGTACTACCAGGACTGACTAGAAATAACGGTCACAAGCTGACAAAGGGTAGATTTAGACTGGACATCAGGAGGTGCTACTTCACAGTCAGGGCAGGTAGGTTCTGGAACCAGCTTCCAAGAGAAGTGGTGCTGGCTCCTACCCTCGGGGTCTTTAAGAGGAGGCTAGATGAACTCCTTGCTGGGGTTCGTTTGACCCCAGTGCTCTATCCTGCCATGGCAGGGGGTCAGACTTGATGATCTGTCAGGGTCCCTTCCGACCCTATAAACTATGAAACTATTTGTGCATGGGCATATACCAGTTTGTAAAGCAAGTTCCCTAGAGTTTTGTTCTCTCTACCCTTGTTTAATCATTCTTCTTTATTAGTTGTCTTTTAACAAATCAAGTATACATAAAATGGATGGGCATATGGCTTAGAAATAATAGTAAATCTTTCATCTTTGCCTAGGAATGGGTTAGATGAAGCTTGAGGTCTCTTCCAACCCTTGTATTTTATGATTATGTTGTAAGCCCTGTTGCTGGTTGTGTTGCAAGTATCGTGTTGCTTTTTTTTTTAAGAGCATTTTCTTTTAGGCTGTAGTTATCTCATTTGAGATGATACTTGTTAGACCTCGATTCCATGTGATGCCCAACGACTAGGGAGACAACGGCTCGATGTCATCACGCATCATATGCACACATTGCTCGTCAACAGCTTTATTTAAAATGGAGACAGCTTTGGGCAAAACTCCAATGAACTGGGGAGCTGCAGCAAACATTAGTTCTTTCCATATTTATACACCTTGGTTTATGCTCAATAACATTTACTCCACCTTTGTCCCTCCTTTGTTCCACCCATGTTCCCTCTCATCTCAAGCTCCACCTCTATCTATTCCCTTAGCATGGAATTACCTATGCATGTCACTTATTTACATATATTTTTGCTATGTGCTATACTTAAGACCCTCACCCTGGCTTCTTTCAGTCATTTGCTATTTCTTGCTGATTTCTTCACTGTCTCCAAGGTCTTGCTTCTGCTTTATCTCCTAATGGTAGCTGGTCATCTGCACCCTTTTCTCCTTATACAATGAGCTATATATCTTACAATGCTACTACATTGTTAGGAAAATGCTTGCCTACGCATCTTCCAGTGTTACTTTTAATATACCATTCTGGCTTGTGGTTAGAACTTTTCTTGGCCACAGGTTTTTATTCAGCTGCAAATCCAATGCTCCCTAAGATCCAAATATTGTCACCCTGACAAGCCTGACCTGGTTCCAAACAGGTGCAGCTCATTCATTTATGTGCCTCACCCTTCCAACTTATATTTCTGCTTTGCTCCTTGTTGGTGGCAGGGGAGGTAACACAGCCTAGCAAACTTGTCCCTGGAATCACCTAAAAATCTTTAGAATGTTTTATCCTACATACTCCAGTAGAAGTTTCTTGGACATCTCTAGGATGCTGGGACTTTATCCTGGGACAACTGGAGAGTCTATTTAGAGCCTTACAGCCTGTTAAAAATCTGTCCCGATCACAGAAAGATCAGGTAGCCAAAACCATATGCTGTGTATTTTGTGTTCTTTTAAATAGTGGTCTGCAATTCTTAGTGCTGAAATAGAAGGGGTAACATTTTAGGAGTCAGTGATTGACTCGGTTGTAAAGGAACTTGGCCTTAAGATAAACACCAGATGGAAAGCAGTGCAAATCTTAACTGAGCCCTTTTCTTCACTAAATACTTTTCACACCAAAGCATTTAGTCCCTTCTCATAGTTTCATAGTAACTAGGGTCAGAAGGGGCCTAGAGCAGGCCATCTAGTCTGACCCCCTGCAAATGGCAGGAACGAGTGCTGGGGTCACAGGACCCCAGCCAAGTACCTATCCAATCTACTCTTGAAGATGCCCAAGGTAGGAGCAAGAACCACTTCC
>JAGPOW010000261.1:57968712-57988602 GCA_030014935.1 Caiman crocodilus | reverse complement strand
TCGGCGGGCTGGATGATGGACTGGAGCATCCCCTTCACATCCCGAATCTTCGCTCCGGGCAGGCAGTAGACCTCACGTGCCGAGGGATCCTGGCAACAGTTGGGGTCCTCCGTACCTCTCAGGATGGAGTCACCAATCACGATGACGCGACGCCTCCTCCTCTGAGGCCTCTTGACTCTCTCCGCCTGCACAGGACATCGGGTGCCGAATTCCCTCAGCACGCTGCCCAGAGCACTGTAGTCCGTCATCAGGTGATCGGGGGTTCTCCTGGCCGCATCATTAGTACCCACATGGACTAGGACCATGCGGTAGTAATCGGTGGGCTTAATCCTGGCCTGGATTATTTCCGTCACGTCCTGAATCTTTGGGCAGGCAGTAGACCTCTTGTTCTGAGGGGTCCTGGTGACAGATAGGCCCTTCTGTACCTCTCGGGATAGAGTCGCCTATGATGAGCACTCGTCACCTCCTCCTCTGGGTCTGCTTGGATCTCTTGACCTGTTTGGAGTGTGGAGAATGTGGTGTTGCCTCCTGCCCAAGGGTTTCCTCCTCTCCCTGCAGGAGATGGTCCCATCTCCTGCAGGGTCACCAGGGCCACGTACCTGTTCTCCAGTTGGACTGGAGGAACTGGTACCAGTTCGCTGTGAGCAGCTCCAGTCCTGGCTATGACTGTCTGCCACTGCTGTGGAAGGCACTCCCTGGAATGCTTGTTTCTTAGGTGCCTGGTCCTGCAGGGAAAGGAAATAACTGTCAATTTCGTCCTCCGCCTCCCTGATACCCCTCAGCCTACTAACCTCCTCCTGAAGCTCCCTCACCTGCGCCTCCAGAGCCCTAAGACGGGCTCCTGCTGGACAGGTGTGGGGGCCCTCAATCTTTACCCCCCCCGACCCTGCTGGGGATCCCCTGCAGGGCAGGAGGCAGGGGCACATCAGCTCCCTCATGGATTCGGTCCGGGTGGAGGCCTCAGACCAGCCCCAGGTAGGCTTGGCTCCCTAGGCAGAGACCCTAGCAGCACTCCTCGTCGACACCATTCTGTAAGTTGCTGTTTGTAGATCTGTTTGGTGTCTACGCTGTACCATGCCAGGAGTCTCTCTCTTGGCCCACCTGCTGGCGCAAATGCCAGTGTGCTCTTACAGAGCGCGCCTTTTTGCGCACTCTGTTCACACTGCGTGGCTCCCTACCGGCTCAGCTATATGGGACCCGGGGGGCTTCCCCTCTGGATCCAGCTCAGCTGTGCTGGGTCCCTCCACCCCACTTACCTTCAAGGGATCAGCTGTTGCCGTCCCCACTGCTGATTCCTCTGCTGCTGCTGCTGCTGCTTCCGCCTCCGGTCAGTGAGTTAGTAAGGGGGCACGCATGCATGCAGGAGACATGTGTGCCTGGATCCTCTCCTTCCTGCTGCTGGTTTCTGAGTGTCTCTGAATCGGCTAAATTCAAATCCAAAGTCAATACTTGTCACTTCATACAAGTCAAGTGGTGACTACTTAAGATCCCAGAACTTTGTTTTATTTTATCAGTTCATTTAATGTATGAAGATACGAGCAAGAAAATTAAAAGAATAATATTACAGAAATGGAAATCACTCCTATTAAAGCAGAAGGATGTACTAATCTGAGTTCTCTGGCACAACTTGGAAGGTTAGCTTTCTGTCTGAATGCTAAAGAATACTTTAATTTAGAGAGAGACTATCTTCCTTGGGTTATAAGATTTAACATATTTTAATTTAACTTTTTTATTTATATATGCTTTTGTTAATAGAAATGCTGCAGATACTGGTTTTAGAGAAAAGATGTAAGGTGAATTTTAAGGTTTTAAACTTCATTACTGTTTTTATTTTTATTATGGTAATGTTCAGAGGATTCTTTAGAACAGTAGCCAGCAATTTCAGGCTGCAAGCTGGAATGAACCAGCTCAGGAATAGATGGCCACGTGAATTCTTGGAACCGTCCACTGTCGCTACTTCTTCCCGTGGTGGAATGGGGAAACTTCTGCTGCTTAGTGCTGCAAAAGCCCTACCCTATCCGCAAGCCGGATTAGATAGCTTAGTGGGCTGGATATGGCCCACTGAGCGTAGGTTGCCAGCCTCTGCTTTATAAGGATCTTGTTGTGTGTTGGTTCTGTACAGAAAGTAGTGAATAAAGGTGTTGGCCCAGAAACATTGTGTTTAAAGGATGAAAAAGGCTAGGAAGGGAGAGAATACTAAACATGCTCACATACTAGTTTCCATGTAAGTAAATACATTTTTGCATGAATATTTTTATAAATATTGATTATTTCACCTGCTGTTAGCTTACCAGACACTTGTTCTCAGATTACTTGTAGGCTTTGTGGTAAGAATAAATATTGCAAAATGAAATGGAAGGTAGCCTTGCACAGAGGTTCACAAGGTGTGCATCATGCATTGCAATTAACAAGTAATTAGTTAACAAGTACTTAATTACTTGAATAACTAGTTATTCAATAATGTTAGTATGCATTTTCATATGAAATTTAAATTAAACTTGATAGAGACAAATCCATTAAGAGACCCAGAGGTTTATTCCATGGTACCCATGCAGCTGAGATACTATGTTTTTCAGTAACATTCTGCTGATCAGTAGGTTCCTATCTGTCTGTACAAACTTCCAAATTCTTGAAGAAGTAAAAAGAAAACAAAAGAAGATATCCTGTAATAAAAACATGGAGATACCACCAGGATAAGAAGACTATCCAAAAGTCATTTTACCTTTTTAGAAAGTTATTTAAAATAACGTGTTCTCTCAATAACACTGCAGTATAACATGGTAGTGTAGGTGTGATTTTGTAACCATGATGGTCCAGAGATCATGCAAGAGGCAAGGATTTCTTAGCGTGATATTTTATATTGGACCAACTATGTAGTTGGGATAGAGTTAGGCAAGCTTTCCAATGCCCAACACTCTTTGTCAGGTCCAGTCAGAATGGGAGCAGCACAGGTGTGCAATGTGCATGGTAAGAGAGGTTGTTTTAACAGACATATGATTAGTATTGTTGGTTACAGTTTGTGTTTCACTAATATCCAGAGTTCCAAATCAAGGTCAACATCCCTGTGGTAGGTGATTTACATATATAGGTAGAGCCAGTCCATATCTTAAAGAACTGCAGCTCTAAATGGATAAAACAGTATAAAGGAAGAAGGGAAAGGAAGAGAAAGGGGTGACATGACACTAAGGCTAAGTACAGACAGTCAAAAAGCCCAAGTCTGAATTAATTCAGTCTTTGCAGGTTAGTCTTAAGCTGCAAATATTGAACCAATAAGCAAATGAACAGACATTCACTTTTGATTTGGGAAATGCAGCCACATGCCTGCAGTGGTTCAAGCCAAAAGCCGGGGGGGGGGGCGCTAGAGCATGGCCCTCTGGAATGTAGCTAGCATGGGCTATGTATTTGCTTTCCTCTTCCTGCTTCCCCCAAGGTCTCTGGGATTTGCAGTCCACAATCGCAGTAGCAGGGCTCTGCAGTGTCATTCATCACTTCCTCTTCTTGCTTCCAGGTGGCTTTGGGATTTGTAGTCCACAGTTGCAGGCTAGGATTTCCCCTTGGGATTTGAGAGAGGGGAAGTTTAACCCCCTTCCCAGGTCCCAGTAGGGGTTTGTCTGGGGAGAGAGGGGGCAGGCTGTGAGATAGCTAGTGAAGCCAGTGAACCAGCCCTCACTGCTCCAGCTAGGGAGCAGAGAGGTAGGGCCAGCTCTGCTCTCTGGAACAGACAGCCCAGCCCAGGGTTGCAAAATATTGGGATGCTGGGAGACTATGATTTCACTTGAATCAGGAAGGGGTCTGGGACAGAAATTTCATAAATTGGTTTGACCTAAATTTGTTAAGTCTGATTCAATCAGATTTATTTTAAACCATTTTCAACCATTTTGAAATTGGTTTATGTGTACTGAACTTCTCTTCTGTTACAGGTTTAAACCAATTTCTGATCACTTAAACTGGTTTATGTGTAACTTCTGTCCCTAGCCTACTTAAGCCCAGTGCTCTATTCATTAAATTACTGGTGCTCATCTTTTGACCCTGTGGGCTGGGTAAGTGGCACAGGTCAAGTCCATGGGCCAGATTGGGTGCCACATACCAGAATCAGGCCCCACACCATGCTGCTCAGCTTCTTGTCATCCGGCACCGCCTACCTTTGACCTCATGCCACCCCTGTCAGTACCATGCACTTAATCTATCATGCAGGTGTGTACTATCCATCTTGCAGAGCTCTTACCCATATCTGGAAATTTGAGAGCAGGGGAGTGATAATTAGCTGCCACCACTCCACTGCTGCTTAATTTTCAGGCCCATGGGTAGCCCCACATGACGCACAATATGGCCTTGTGGGGTGATTTGGCTCATGGGCCAGGGATTGAGCATCCCTGCACTACACCATGCCACCTCCCTCCATTAGCTACTATTTTGAGGCCATATAAAAGGTGATTAGATTAATTAATGGTTTCTATCAGTGTTTTGAAACCTTATGTAAATCATAATAAGAACTTCTGTGGCACAAGAGAATAATGTTTCCAGAATCTGGTGCAGATAATTGTAAGTGGGTATATCTTGAAAGATTTAAACACCTTGTTTGTCAGTATTCCCTAAAATTGACTGTTCTGTATCTTGTTACAGTAATGCATATAACATACAGTACTACAAATATATTCTTAAGAAAACCTGAGAAATGAGCATATAAAAAGACTACCATTGAAAAAATATTTATGATATTCAAATACATTAAATATTTTATTTGCTAGAGGACAGTAACCTTAATATTATTTAGTATTATTTACTAAATACTGATTTATTCATTGTTTACTGTTACATTAGGTTCCTTTGAATATATGTTAATTGACAGGAAAGTGATAAGGAATTTTTGCTTGAAAATATTTTAAAATTTTTTATTTTAAATAAGTTTTCTAGCACTAATTCAGAACGATCTTCATGTTTGTATAGAAATCCGCTGCTAAAATGTTTTAATGGTTTTGTCTATTCTATTTTATGCCAATTATGTTTTTTTTTATTCTTCCTGGGCATGGGTAGATATAGATTACGATGATTCTGCTCCTGGCGTTAATCCATGGAACATGGGACCGGTAAGAAAAAAAAAAAAATCTTTTTTTTTTTTTTTTCAATTTGCTGCACTTCATTTTCTCAGATGCGGGAAACTTTGTGGTTGAATTAGTGTGAATTGGAGATTGAGCACGCTTTAGTTTTTGAAATAAAGAAGTATATTTATTTAAGCTTGTTATCTACAGGTTTCCTTTGCTTTATGTGGGTTTTGAACGTGTGAATTCGCTCCTGTGCGATGACCCTTTTTATATCACAAGTTCATTATATGCGAGAGAAATTCACTTTTATGTGATCAGTGTGGTGGAAGCCTGCAGTCAGCTGCTTTGTGTGTGGTGCATTGTGGGAGTGGTGCGCACCAAAATATAATCTCCTGTGTGGATCTGTGCTCCTCTCATGTTGTCTGTGACACATGTTTCTGCAGTTGCCATCCCTATTATGGCTTCTAAGCATCCCATTAGCTTATCTCCTGCCCATCTCTGCTGTTTGTGAGTACCAAAATTGTCATGTAAATGTAGTAGAACCGGGTCTGGGGGTCAGGAGGTCTTGGAATGTATCCCTATTTGTTATGTTGTAAAGTATGTTCCCTTTATGCCAATTTGAGTTATGTGCCGTTTTTCAGGAACGCATGTGTACAGCATAAAGTGAGGGGAAACCTGTATTTAGTGTTGAGGCAAGTTCAGGGGTAGCACATAAGTCACCAGGTCTCTTCATTGAACCAGGAAATAGGCTCTGTGGCCAATCCATGTCTTGATCTATACTTATGGCTGAATTTTTCACTGTCTTGAACCCTGTATTGCCATATGTACCTGGTCAGAATGGAAGTAGATACTGTAATTGGCGTGAGTTGGTGGAGAATACTACTTTGGTAGCATTTATACTTTATGCAGGTGTACGGGACTAAACAAGGTGGAAGACAATAAAGAAGTAGGTTCTTTTCTTCCAAGAGGTGTACACAGTTTATTTTCTGACTCCACTAGAAGAACTGAATAAAGTGTGGGGTCAAATTACAATTCTCTGCCTGTTCTGCACTGGGGTATAATATTGTGCCTCCACATTTCACAGGTGTGTGCTATCAGGCAGGGTGCAAGGCTGTTAGGAATCTAGTCTGTGGAATGTCATAAGCAGTAGCTTTTAGATCATTGCAGTGACTTGTAGACACAGCTGGCAGAGCAGCTATGTGCTCAGAATACTGTTGCACTTTTATAGCTCTAGACAGCTACTGAAATTGTCTTTAGACCTTTGATTTACAGTAAATATTCAGTTCCCTGCTGCCTCTGCTTTCTTTTCTCCTTTGAAATGAAAGTAGGTAGAAATTAAAGTGATTTTCAACACAGACTTGCATTTCAGAATTAATTCTGTAATAAATTGTTGCAGCCCTGTTCATTAGAAGATCAACCTTCAAAGGGCATAAGAAGGATAAAATAAATAATAAGTTTGTTAGTCCTACAAAATGTGATAATATCAGGGATTGGATATTATAATAATTTAGAATCATGCCTTTTGGAATAATGCCTAAAAGGCAGGAGCATATTTAGTGGCTTATATGAAATACAGTAGCAAATTAGATCTGGTTTCTAATGGAAATGTGTCCATATTACAAAAAGCACACTCGCAGTTGTTGTCCCTGTAGGCAATCTTAGCAAAGAGGACTGCTGTGGAAAGCAGCCAAAATCTGAGTAGTTAAGGACAATCTGAACTGTGTGTTTAAAATCTACCATTTTTACCACAGCGTAGGGCAGAAGTATACTAGAAAGCATTATTTTGTGCTGTTTGTTTCTCATATGCAAAGTCCTATTTTATTCAGTACTTTATAATTTGTCACCTTTCACTCACAACCCCTACTACTAACTTTACTTAACAATAGTAAGCAAACCCCCCCACTTTTCCACAGACACTGATACAGCTGAACTGAGTGTTTTTTGTTTTTACTTTTGTAGTTCAGGAATGACTCCAGTGAATTCTTGAAAAATTCACTATTGGAATCTGAGAGTGCTTTTATTGGTGAGTTTATTTAGTGGTATTTATACTTTTTATGCAATGTGTAATTTGATACGTTGCTGTTATAGATGTTTATATTATACTACTGTTCTAAGAAAATTTCAAGTCACTAGATTTTTTCATAGGGGTTGGCAATTATCAGCACTTAGTTATTGGAAGATCATCTTAAATTTGTTCTCCCCCACCACTGCAGCAGGAAGAGCAATGGTAAAGGGGCAGATGAGGGGGTGTGGGGGGCAGGTGGTAGGGGAGTAAAACAGCCCAAACACAGCCTCTTCCCATCCCCTCACACCCCCTTGACACCTTACCTTCTTTCTCCTGCCTGTCCGTAGGCCTGTGTGCCCCAGCACGACCCCTGCTACTACCCCCCGCCCCATACTTGCACCTCCTGGCACCTGCCTCTTTCCCTATTACTGCTCTAGCTCCAGCAGGTGGTTGCTCTAGCCCCAGTCTAGCTATTGCAGTGATGGCAGCTCCAACTGGGCCTTAGAGCTGGAGCCCAGGCCAGAGCCAGTTGATGCTGCTACTGGGCTGGGCTGAAGCAGGGCTAGGGCCACGCCAGAACTTCAGGGTAAGTGACTGGGGCAAGGAGCCTGTGATGGAAGAGGTGACGGGGCAGAGGCAATGGGCAGGGCAGATTGGGGTGCAGAAGCAGTGAGGAGAGGGCAGCATGTGCAACTCCACTCTCAACCCTGACCTTGGGTTGGGGCAGAGCTGAAGCTCCCGCAGCTGCCGTCTCCCCTGCTGCCTTGTATTCAAAGCCAAGGCAAGGGGCTTTCCGCTCTTACATTAAATGGGGAAAAACTTGTCTTGAATTCAAGTAAATATGGTAAGTGCTTCAGTAGATTTAGGTACTTAGTACATTATATTGCACTGTGCTGAGTCCCTGAAATTCTTTTTAATACAAAAGATAGTTGGGCTGCTGCTTTTTTAACTGGTTTTAGCACTGAGATGACAGTTGATTTTCAGGATGAATCGGATTACACTTAGGCACTGAAGTCTGCTTCAGCACCTAATAAATGGAGTAGGAACTGTTAGCTCAGTTTTGAAATCAACGTCAAGAGATCTTTCCATTCATATCAATATATTCAGCAAATATGGTATTTGAGGATTCTTGCTGTCAGGCTCCAAAGGTTTATATGGTTTATGGGTGCATGATCACAGCATTCATTTAGCAAGATTTGACAGGTTTTTTTTCTGTTCTTCCTGGGTCTCTTGTTGCTCCATATGCCCAACAGCATGATTCTATATAGTGTTGTGCCTCCTTTCACAAAATCCACAGAGGAGCAATGTGAGATGCATCAGTTATGTTCCTTTTAAACTATTGATGTCGTGTAAATTTCATAGTCCAATGTGAAACGAGATGTGTAACTAAGTGTTTGAGGGTTGGACTTGTCTTTTTTTAATGATTTTGCAAAACTTGGGATAATTGGGCCTTGTGTGGTATGCAGTACAAAGAGCAGTTATACACGTTTTCCTCTAATTGGCCGTTAAGGTTCTTCCTAATACCACCTGAAAGTCCCAAAGCCTGCAGTTTATATTCTTTAACAACAGGAGAGATACAGAAACTGTTTACCTGTAGATTTTATTATGAAACTAAAAACTACGCATTTGGTGCATTTTTTTTTTTTTTAATGTGTAGCTGTTGCCTCTCTGAATCCAACTAAGGGAAAGAATACTTAGTGCCTGTCTTTATAAAATCAGACTTCATGTTGGGAAATTACTTAAATTGCTTTCCAGTATCAGGTAATTAATAAAAGGAAGGTATAACATGGCATCAACAAGGGGATTCTTTCTACTTGATTCTGTGAGTAGCCTGTACTCAGACTCGTCTTGTACTAGAAAATATTTCACTTATTTAAATTGTGAAAGGATGCTCAGTGGTATATAAGATGTAAGTATAAAGTATTAAGATAGTGCCTGTCCCAAACAACTTTTAGTCTGCAAAATAAATTTCAAAAGACGGGGTACTCTGGCAAACCCAAGTAAGGTGGTAACAGTAGACTCTGCATAGCTTACTGGTTTGAAAATGCTTGTGGCTGTGAAGGGTAAATTTAGAGTATGCTTTTCAAGAAAAAACTTGCATTCAGTATAAAAATACAAATAAAAGCACAAAAAACAGTCCGTCCATTTCTCCTCCTTTCCGCTTTTCATAACTTATTTTCAAACGGTATACCATATTCTGGCATATCACCAGACAACAAGTGAGAATGGAAGTATGGGTTTAGTTATACAGTAGTTCCTACTTGTGTGCATCTCTGCTATGCAACAAGCAAAGATCTGAACTAGGAAGACTGGCACTTGGCAATTTTTTACAGAGAGTCTTGTGCAGTATATTATGGCCACATGCAGATGTTACATTTCTACTGGGAGTTTCACCACTTTCTTAATAGAAATGACAAGTTTATAAGCATTAATTCAATTTCTTCTGGGGGAAACATGCCTCTTTTGGCACATCTTCCAGGTCCCAACCTTTTGCAAGAGTGCTGGGATTATACTGATGTCTAGAAGGCATAATGAGCAGGAGAAAAGGGGTGGTTGCAGGCTGAGTACCTGTACTGCTCCCTCTCCTGGAATCATTTCTAGCAATGGACATTTTCCACTGCTAGAAATTAATGCCTGGTCATGGCCTATGTCTGTTTCTCTTCAATCCTTATAGTTACCCTTCATTAATACCAAATGTACATTCAGGATTTTGAAAAACTGCTTGTAAAAAAACCTACTGATTGATGTTAGATTTTATGTGGTAAGAGTCCAAGTGAAATTAGGAATAAAAACTGCTGTTATCTGTGGGATACTTTATCTATGAATTATGATGTTATTTCTGTACAGGCTTGTAATAGACATAATGCTTATAGTAAAAAATTTTGAGCAATAATGGTAGGTTTTTCCAGTGGAAAATGCTAGAATCATATTTTAACCTTCTGGCAAGCCAGGTGAAAGACTAAGTCAGTATTAGTTTGGAAAGCCAATGTATTTCTTAGATTTTATAGACTTTAGGGCCTGGAAGGGACCTTGTGGGATCATGGAATCTAGCATTGCCCCCCCCTCCCCTCCCCTGCTAGAGGCAAGCAGTCTGCTGGGATCCAAATGCCTTTTGAATGAGTCCAGAGTAGGTGCTTGCACTCGCAGGGGAAAGGAGGGAGGAGTCTGTTCCAGACCTTGGACACTCGGACTGTAAAAAAAAAAAAAAAAAAATTCCTTATTGAGTCTGAATCGGCCTTCTAGAAGTTTTTGGTCATTAGACCTTGTTATCCCTTGGGGAAGCCCTAGTGAACAACTGTTCTCCCAGATCCTGGTGCACCCTTCCCCTTGTAGTATTAATCCTCGGCAAAATTCAGGGAAAACAGATATTGAAAAACAGACTTTTCATTGTGCTACATGTCTTGCTTGAACCTTAATTATTAAAATTAATGTTAGTCCTGCACTTTGAAGCCATTCTGAAATAAATTTCAGAACAATATGTTTAAAAGCTTGTGATGATTTATTTTATACTGGTGGAAAACTGCAGACGTGAAGTAAATGTGTATGTACTTGGTACGACTTCTACTTGTATTATGATAAATGAACATGATTATATGCAACTATTTCAGAAGCTCTGTATGTAATGTAATGACTCCATACTGGAGTCCTTTAGGTTGACTTAATAAATACCATTATCTTTATGGCTCTCATATATTTAAGCTTATGGTGTCTAGCTAATTTGTTCTTTCAGAATCAAGTAGTAATGAAAAATATCAACCATTTGTATGTTTTAACTTTTTTGCATGCTATTTGACTAGTAGGTTCCAAACTGAAGAAAGAGTCCAAATGAAATGTTTTGAGATTTAAAAAAAATCTCAAAATGATTTTTTACTTTTGAAATGTTCCTCAGTTTCTTCATCTTCACAACAAATAATTTGTAACAATAGAATGTGTTCTTTTTGTAGTAAGGCTGTGAGGGGGGAGGTCTGCACGACTGACTGTCATTGAAAAAGTCAAGTGTGTTGGAAGCACAGTTTTAGGTACAGTGGAAGAAGAACTGCACCTGCTGTCTGCACAAAGGCAGGGGCAATGGACACACCGAACCTTAGGAGCAATCCGGCAGTCTGATGGTCCGGCTGGCCATCTCAGGACCATTCACTTGCATTTCAAAGCTGCTACTGTCTGTAGGCTACTTCTATGAATTATGATGCCATTTCCCCAGCAAAGTAAGCATTGAAAATACTTAAAAGAGCAGACCAATGGGATCAGCCTGAAATATTTAGGTTCCATTTAATACTACAAAAACAGAGGGAAGAGGGGACTCGGTGATAAGCAGGGATCCTAGTTTTCTCTGATTAAAAAAAATCCCCAATTTTCAGGTTAAAAATAGTAACCCAAAATTCACATTTTTCCATGATCAAAATGAAATAGCACTACATAGATATCTGTGTATTACCGGTGTTCAATTTTATTCACAGAAAACTGGATTTTGGGTCACTTTTTTAAATCTGAAAATTGGGGATTTTTTTTTATCAGCGAAAACCAGGATCCCTGGGTGATAAGGTGACGGAGTTGCATATGGTGTGTGTTTGGGGGGAGGGGTTAATGTGGGTGGAGCTTGCAGTTTTCTTATGAGGTTAAGTCCCATATCTGATCTAGAGGTCAGCTTGACTTGTAACATCTTATAAAGTTCCAGAATCCCTTAGGAGCTTTTCTTCTACAAAAGGAATACCTCTTGATGAGGGAGATTCCTTTCGTTAGCATGTCTGAGTCAAGTGTTGTATATTATATTAGCACTGTTTGTTTAAAAACTAAATGCCATCAGATCAATTCTATGAGGTAAATTGGCAATTTTGTCTAAAGATTTGTTCTCTTTCACTTTTCCAGATACTAATGGGGAAACATTTCCTGTTTTAGAAGAAGGTTATGTATTTTCACAACCCCGATCATCTGCAAGGGAGAGGAGACGACTAAAGCATAAAGCAAAGGATTTTGCTGTAAGTATGAAATACTCCTTTCCCTTCCTCTCCCTGCTCCCCACACTTCACACCCCCATACACCTTCAGTATTTACCTTCCAATGAAAGACCTGGAAGAGCTGTCACAGCCTGAGATTAAAATGACTGAAATATTTATTTTAAAAAGATGATGAACTGGAGGCAATAGGACATAAGTAGAGAAAGTGGTGATTGGTTTGGAGAAAGAAGACTGGGTTCTTGTGGTCTGAGACAGAAGATGCAAGTTCCAGCAGGCCAGTCAAAGAAATCAAAGGAAACTAAACATGTAACAGAAAAGAATTTGTTTTTAGTAGTTTTCAAACTGTGTAGTTCAGTGGTGCGCAATCTTTTGGCCCTGTGGGCCAGAAGAGTGGCACACAGTTGGTCTGTGGTCCAGTTCCAGCCTTGCCTGCCAGGATCAGGCCCCTGGCCTTCCACACCCATGTTGGCTGTGCACCACCCTGCATGCCTGGTCTAGTTTGCAGGGCCACACTCTACCCCACAGGGCTCCCCATAATTCGGGAAATTTTGGCATTGGGGAGTGGTGATTAATGTTGCCACTGCTTCACTACCGCTATATTTTTGGATTTGTGGGGAGCCCTGCAGGCTGGATGACATGCCAACGGGCTAGGTCTAGTTGGCGGGCTGGAGGCTGGGGGAGGATCTCCAGATTCAAAAAATCAGACCTCCATAATGTTAATCAGTCTGTCAGTCATGCTCAGTCAATCAGTCATGTTAGTCTGAAGGGCAGGGTAGAGAAGCACCTTAGTGAGCTCTTGCTCAAGAAAGTTTATGCATCTTGGATTCAGTTACTCTGTAAAGTATATCTTTACCCTGCCTTCTGGCAAAATATCTACAGTTACAATGGTGAATACCAATCTTCAAAAGAATATTAAACTTCATTCTTCTAGCCAAGCCAATCTTAAGTCTTAGGGGAGTTGGATATTATCCTATAGCTCTGTACTATAAGGTTTTCCTCTTAAGCTTCTAGGTTCAGCTGAAGTCAGATGTGGATCTCAGCTATTCTAGCAGTCTGCGTGGCTGCTAGTTCAGTAGATGATGTACATGTATGAAATTGGTCATTTCTCCAGTACCCGTTTAGAAGTGGCATAATCTTTACTGAAACATTCCCTGGTTTCCTAAATCTGCAGAATGAAGTCCCTGTCAGCCAGTCTTCACTGCCTGACAGCTTCTCTTTACACTCAAGCTCCAGTCTCAGTGTTAATCAGCTGAAAGCCAGGAATGAAGAACGACTGAGAAGACTGACTGCACTTCAGAAGAAATCAGTTCCCTTAGGTAGGCCTTTGGACATTAGAAATCTGACTCATTGTGGTTAAACAAGAAATTGACTGAAACGGGTAAATTGGATTATTCTGAAATAATTTCATACTTTGTCTCCTGGAAAATTGGTTGATCCACAGACATTTGAGTTGAAGCATGTAGCACTTTTTCAGGGGTGTAATAAAATGACACGTTTTGTGATGCCAAGTCTAAAGAGTTCTGGCTAGGACAGTGAGATCCAACCTAATACCTGACCTTTCAGTGGAAAGAAGTAAATCCTGCAAGACAGTTGGCCAGTTGTGCTATACACATGGAACCGTGTTCTGTTTTCACTCCAGTGGAGGTCAGTAAATGCCTGAAAGCATGGGGTCTCATTATCTGAATATGAATTATACAAGCTAGAATTGTTGTTGGCTATGACTTCCAAGCTGCCATTTTTACTTTTGAGCTCCTATGATAGGAGCAAGGATGACTTGCCTGGTGGCTACATGTGGTATAGAAAGTCAATTCCCTTTTGTTTTAACTATATCTGCCTTTAATTACATGTGCAGATATGTGCCGCAAGCAGTACATTGTGCATATTATTAATGTAAATCTCCAATCCCATTTTAATGTAATCTTGTCAGTACCCTGGTCTGAGCAATTATAAACTCGCTCTTTATTTAGCAGGGATATCAAAGTACTTTAGGGACTGTAGAAAGCACAAATCCTATAGAACAGTTTGGGCCAGTCGTCTTGGCAGACATTTCACAAATCAGTCCTGCACCCTTCCCCAGTGCCACCATCCTCTGCCTGATCTGATCTTTCTGCTTCCTTTTCTGTGCTCCCAAGCCAGTCTACTACTTTGCTTTCTACTCCCTCCCCAATCTGCTGTGTGCCACACACACAGGTTGCCTGTGCCACATGTTGACTACCTCTGCTGTAGAGTATATGAACCATATCTTTCCTTGACTTTGCTGTGGGTACTGTTGGTCAGCAATGGCTACTGGGGCCTCCCCTGCACCCTCGGGTCACATCCGGACAAGCGTGGCCTTGCAGTGTGGTGCCGCATACTTGTCTGCAGAACTACGTATTGCGCATTTAGATGTTCTCTGTGCTGCCTGTGCCTGTATGTGTACTACTTCACTTTTTCCCCCCCTCAGGTTTTTTTGACCCTTGGATAGCCAAGAGTTAAAAACATATGTGGAAAAATAAGCAAAGCAGTGACACAGGCAGTGTGTGCACTGCTCAAAAGTGGAGCCGGGCTGTCCGGAGCCATGCTTCAGCTGCTGGCCAGCCTCCACGCAGTAGAATCGCCATTGCTGCAGCCCTGGGAGGCCCCCAGGACTCTGGGTAAGGCTGCTAGGACCAGCCCAGTGCTAGCCCCAGTCTTCCCTACCCCATCTGGGGTAACTTGCCGCATGCCAAAGCACATCTGGCACTGGCATTCCCTGGGGACAAGTAGCGGCGGTGCAACGTGTGTTGCCACTACTTGTCTCCAGGGAACCAAATGTCTGTGTTCATCTGGATATGGCCTAGATGTCCTTGTCTGCCTGCGCTAGAGACCTGAATCACAGACTTGGGCCATGTGTTTCTTTTGTAGAGAAACAGATGCTAGAGAGACAGGAGAGGAATAACAGATCAGGTACATAAGAGAACTGTTGATTTGAGTTGCAGAGAACTATTGATCCTTCTCTGAAACAGTGAAATCCTTAGTGTCTTCTTCTGTAGAGAACAACTCATTATAAGACTATTAAATGCATGACATGTTTTCAGCACTTTTGGAAGTGGCACAGGAGGGAAGAACACGGTCATTTCCAGGCCTGGTAGGTTTCCCAGGCCGGCCACATCCAAGAATGTAGACAAAGGGTATTCAATCTGTTCCAAGGGACTTGAGGATGTTTTGGCAGTGGGCAAGAACAGACCTTGTGGCAGATGTGCCAAATTCCAGGCAGCAAATGCCTCCCAAGCCCAAATATAGGGAGAGAGACCCAAGAAAGCCAGACCTATTTGCACATGAAGGCTACCAGCCTCATCTAGCTTTCACGTACAAGTACTAGTTAGCAAGTATTGCTCACGAAATAAAATTGCCTGCACTGTGACAAACTATCTTAATTAGGTGACCTGCCTTCATCTAGACTGTGGGGGGAACTTTTAAAATCTGTAATGAACAAAGGGCAGGTGACAGGTAGTACTTCCCTGCAAGCAGCACTAGATGAGTCCAGTATACCTATACTCTCCATGGCCATATCTGAGACAACAAGAACATCAACCTGGCACAAGCAGTTGGGATATCTCAGGAAGGTCCAGATACTGGAAGATCTTCCCTTTGAGGGCAGTGAACATTTTAGTTCAACAACTGAGACCCTCCATTTGTGAAATGACTCCACAACTACCTTACATGCCTTGTATTTCTAAGAAGAGATGAAGACAGACAACAGCTTTCCTTTGGCCAATAGCACCTATCTGGTACTGTTACCAGTCTCTAAGAAAAATACCAATACGGTACCCAGGAATAAAGCCCCCCCCCCCCTTTTTTTTTTTTCCCCCTATGACTTTACAATTCATGCCTTCTGGTAGGCAGATTTGGCACCAGTGTTGAGAGCCTGCCAGAACCTTTTTCAGTTTTGCCAGAAGCCTGAAGTCTTGATGACTTCCAACCCATGAGGCCTGGAAGTCAGAAATGAGAGGTATTCTGTCTAATTCATTCTGCTACTTCAATCTTCCCTGTTTTTGCAGTGGCCATTCTCAGGAACTGCTTTTAAAGTAGTTGTGTCTCCTACAGTTTGGATCTCTGGAGGAAGTAGCCAAAGGGGAGAGTCTTCGACATCTCGCATTCATTTGCCATTTCGAGTTGTGTATAGTAACTCTGACCTCATCATTCCCTTGCAAGATTCTCACGAGCAGTTTAGAGCTCTCAACCTGCAAGATGCCTAGTCAGATAGCCATTTGTCCAGCCTGATGTCACATGGTTCACTAAATTACTAAATACCTAGCCCAGTCACCTTATCTCTGTCTGACCTTAGTTTCAGAGCAGCAATCGCATCTTCTATCCTGACCCAACCTCACTGCATCTGATTGCCTGGACATTGCTTGGGTGAAGATGTTGCTTAGATGGGGTTCACAGATGCCTGTGATGGCAGGGAACTGGATCCACTGACCTGGGTCATCCCTTCCCATTCTAGGTGCCTGAGATTTCTTTTGGACTTTTAATTCCTGGCCCTTCATTGTGCCATTACACGGCATTTCTAAGAACAGCATTACTTTCAAGCTTCATTTCAAATTCACATACAAAGTTGTTTCAGAGTTCAAAATGAATCTGTTAATTAAATAGCTTAGTGTATTCCTCAAACCTCACTCAACCCCAGGGAAGCTAAATGTTGCACACTTGTAGTAGGGACATTATCATAGACCTGAAAGAGAGAAATTATTCATGAACTTGCAGATTGTGTATGGCATTTGCTGAAAGGGCTATTGAAATTAACCTCTGCTTCCAGTTTGAAGGAAGTCTGTCTGTCTTAAAACTCTAGAGCAGCTAGCCTACCCCTTGAGACACTACTTGTCTGGTAGAGGTTTCCAGATGGGATGCCTGGGTTGGTAGGGCTGTCCTATGGTGGTGGTTTGGGTGAGACTCCATTTGTTTGCTTGGCAGGGGGTTAAAAACACTGAAAGGTAAATAATTTGTTTTTGCTGTGAAAATCTCAATTTTCTGTTGTTCGAGAGGGTAACAAATTACTTCCTTTCTATGGAGGGGAAGCTACATCTAAAGTGGCAAGTGACAGATGATCTCTTCAAAATAAACTTTTTTTCTTTTACATAAAAGCCAGAAACGGTGTTAGACTGATAGAAAGGAAAGGCTAACAATACTTATTTACTGTTTCTTAATATAAAAAGAATAGCTGTGTAGGCTTCACTGCTAAATTGGTACAGAGTAAGCAAATGTCAAAATCCTATTTTCAAAATTGTGTGTTTTGTTTTTTTTTCCCCTTGATAGGTTAGGTTTTTCATCACGAATATCTGGATTCAAATTTTTAACCTTTTAAAAAGTGATGGTCAGGGGTAAGTTGACCAGATAGTATTTTGTTAAAAAATATGAAGCTAGCTATAGAAATAGACTTCTTCAGAATTTCCAGGGATCCCATGCAGGAGCTCAGATTCCCCTGATGAGGCTTTGCAAGATCTTCGATGTTGGAGGTACTGAAAGGGGAAGAGCATCCTGTGCTGGTTCCCCCATGCCACACCTTCACCAGCCGTTTTGTTTTGCAGGGGATTTGTGAAATTAGGACCTATTACCTTCAACCTCAGCATCAATTGAAGATAATGACTGTTCCAAGAATAATGGGGTCTTGGTTTGCCCTCTTTTCTGATAATATTTAAAGGGACTTTCTGTAATTGGAGGGGATTTTAAGCTTACTGGTGGTGGCTTCCTTTGTAACAAAGTTACTGAAGTGTTTTACACCAGGCTGCCTCTGTTCACCATTGCTGAGGGATGGGGGGAGAGCTATTGCTCTAATGTTAAAGTCTGGGGCAGTCCCTCGCTTATTCTGCTTCTGTTGTTCTAGGAAGAATTGTTGACCATAAGGGTTAAAAGATGTTAATCACTTCATAGTGGACGCATCTACGAGATGCTTAATGCGCAGTAGCGTGCCAGGACAAAAATGTGCTGATTATACTACTGTGCAGTAAGCATCACAAAAAAACCCTTTCGTTGGCACTACTGAGGAGTAACTAGTTACTGCACATTTAGTTTAGTACTTCATTAAGCAAATGCTAAACTATATGCACGGTAACTACTGGGCTTTAATGAATGTGTAAATGTGCCCAGGCAGGATAAAACTGACTCTGTTTAACATCAACCTTTTTGCCTCAGATGACCAAGTGAGAAATTAACCACCTTCTGTTTTTACAAGAAAGGGTATTTGTAACATTTGTGGGATGTTATTCTTCACCAAAAATGTATACTTCAGCCTTTCCTAGTGAGAGTATAAGCTGACCAGCATCTGAAAGGTCCTTTCTGTGCCTTGTTACAGTTACAGTATGTGCTGAAAACTATTATCACTGTAGTTCCTTCATTAGGTAAACATAATGGGCATTTGTACACATTTGCACCACGTTGCTGGGTGCTTTTAAAAGTGCCCGGTACTGTGGCACGTATACTTGTATAAATGGTGAAATGCCTATTAGTGCTGTGAAAATGGCAGTGGCATGCTTTTGAACTAAAACACATAGAGGTGTTTTAGTTCAAAAGTGTACTGCTGCCACTTTCTGTGCACTGATGTACATTTTGCCATTTATACATATGTACGCAGTGGAGCACTGGGTTCATCAGCTCGCATACAGGGCAGACTTAACTAAGTCTGCTCCGATGTGCTGGATCTCTAGCATGCTAGAGCATTCAAATGTATGTGTATAAAGGCCTAATGCATTCCTAACATCCTTACAAAAAATATGTAAGTAATCCAATAGGATACTAAAAAAATCTTGTTTGTCTGAATGAAGAGAGGTGAGGGAGAACCTTAAGAACTATGTAGAAAGATCTCTCTCCGTAGGTTTTTGGCTGTATAAACTCAAGAGCCACACATACACCAATATAAAAACAGGGAGAACAAACCTTTCATGTTATCCCAGATATAATCAGCTAACTAGTTTGATTTTTTTTTTTTTTTTAATTTCTATCCCCCCCATCCCACATCTTAAGTTTAAGTAACTTTTAATAAGTTTTCAGTGAGGAAACAAGGTTGCCTAACATCTTATTTGACAAAACATAAGGCCTAAACTGTGCTACTGACAGCAGATCACCCACACGGAGCCCTACTAATCAAAGTATATGAAGTCAATTCCATCTAAATTTAAATGAAAGTCTTTTTTTTAAATAACTAGAATTCAGTTATTATTTTTCTCTTTTTGGGGGGGGGGGGGGGAGACAGAATGAAGGAGAAAAGATTTTGTCCATGGTTATGGACATATGGAACAGGATCAGAGCCCAATCTTTTATTCCCTCCCGCCCATTTATAGGTGAGGCATTTGCTTTTGCCTGAGCAGGAAATGTAGGGTGAGTGGGTGGAAGATTAGGCTGTCCCTATTCCAGTTCAGCGGTGAAAGGGTTAAATCTGTAGCTGCTGCCAAAGACTAAACTGGGCCCCCTCCCTCCATCTTAGGGGGGAGAGGAGAGGGAGGGACAGAAGGAAGAGTCAGTAGCCATCTTAGTGTTTCTTCCGTGCCTCTATTACGAGCAGAAAAATCAGCTTCCACACTTAAGACTTGCACCCCAATTTTGGAAGGAATGTTGCCTGTGATATACAAGTAAATATGATAGTACCCAGTTTTCTGTATATAAGGGATAATATACTCCAATTCAGTAGATCTTTAAAATCAGAAACTTGAACATCTTTATTATCCAAGACTAATTAAGCCATTTTTCTTTTGCTTAAAATAAGCTAGTAAGCAATGGAAGAATTGAAACAACTTGGTATAATCAGAAAAGTTGTGTAGTGGAAGTGTGTTTGTTTGGATGGAAATCAACACAACTCCCCAAGCTAAAAAGCTCTAAGCTTTGTTCATTAAAAATGTTACCCATTTTTTTTCCTTTTATTTATTTTTTTTTTTTT
>JAGPOW010000261.1:57924432-57958066 GCA_030014935.1 Caiman crocodilus | reverse complement strand
AAAGTTAAAACTAAAAGCTTATACTTCCTCTTTGGAATATTAAAACCAATACCACTTAATGTATCCATGCTTCATTTTTGCCCCTTCAAAACTGAGTTAACAGAAATTCTCATGGCTACTTTAAGTGTTTAAAACCTACAAAGAAAATACATTTAGAATAATTAACTACAAAAGTACATAATTTATTAGAGTCGGAAAAAAATAGGGCTGGAAGGGACCTCCAGAGAGGCAGCATCATCACTGTCCAAATCATCCCATACAGATCATAATCTAAACTCTATATAAGACTACCATTAACCCCGACAACACAGAACTAACACCCAACCTGTAATGCTGGGGAATTGCAGCAGCCAGTATCCTGCTTCTATAAAATATTGTCAATATATAGTCAAGAGGTCCTAGGTAGCATGGCCATACCCCCTGCTACAGAAGGCAAAACCCCTCACAGTCCACACTGATCTAACCATGGGGTAATATTCCTTCCTAACCCCAAATTAAATGATTTGTTTCAACACACCAACATCCGACTACTTTTGTTCAACACAAACAAATTTGAGACTACAATATTTACTTCATCCTTCACAGGAATTAAACAAAAGCATCAAATGCCTATAACCACCACCACCATCAGGTTGTCAAACACCAAACAGCTTCTCTTTAGAACTGTGTATACTTATAAAATAAAGTAAGAGTGTATAAAAAATATCCAGTATTATGAAGTTCATTGCATTATAAGCACTTGTGGGAACAACTGGAAGGGAGTATTTGCAAAACCTGAAGACATTTTCTCGTCCTAAGTAGTAGCAGAAACTATGAAAGAGGGCATTTTTACATGCATTTAACTTACACTCGTTTTAAACATTCAAAAACTAAGATTTCTCCAAACTATTTAATCATTGTTAGTGTGCGACTTGCCTCAGTCTACAACAAACAGCACTCAAGGGTACTGCAAGATCCTTTTAATGGTGCTGTGCAATGTTAGCACTTTTGGGTGTACTAATACCTACACGTGATTCACAAAATAAACCCAGAGATTTCAAATAGGAATCCACAGTGTAAAAGGCATTCTGACCCACTGTCCGTATCCAGGTGTGCAGGCATGTGCAATTTGTGATGCTACAAACCTCTTTATGGTGCCACAAACCACACACGAAATATTAAAACATGCCCCACCTTGCAAATTTGCAGCATGAAAGCAAAGTTGGCTACCAAAATTTCCTGGTAGCAAAAAAAGTGCTGGGAAAAATCCCAATGCTGAGCACGCAAAAGTGGTGTGTGCCAGAACAGAGGGAGGCTTGGTCCTCAAGCGAGCGCTCTGGCTGCCAGTCAGAGCATCATCTCTACTGCTCCATTTGTGTCCCTGCTGCTGTAGCACACCGGCATCTGGGAGGAACTGGGCAAAGGCAGTCTGCCCAAAGCAGGGCAATGTTTCTCACAACAAAGTGCACGTGCAAGGGCGAGTGCTGAGGCACAAAGTAGTGGCACGATTTGAGACAGTGAAAGCACATGCCCCTGCACATCTGGACACAGCCACTGGAGTCTGAGTTCTTTGCAAAAAAAACCAACCAAACAAAAAAACCTCCATTTTTTCTGTAGTAAAAACATGAGTCAAAGCTAAGAGCTGACATTTTCTGAGTGGTGTCTTGGGTCTTAAAAGGTTAAGAACCAGTGGCTAATACTGCCAAGGCTGGAAGTTTAGATGGGCTACAAACTTACATTAAAAAAAAAAAAAAAAAAGAAAGATTATTTTTTTTCCCTACACATTGAGAGAAAGCCTAAAGTTATAATCACTTGAGTTCTAAGGTCTTCTAATGTTATGGATTTTTATTACGCTTAACTATAAAGATTATTTATAGTGAAGAATTAGTTAATGTTAGTTTTCGAAGAATCCTACCAGTACTCTACACATAAGGAATGCTGCATCAGCTACTGGTTTTTTAGTTCCTTGGTGACTGGGTGATTTTCAAAGCAATCTATGAGAGCACTTCCAACTAAATCAAATCAAAATGTGGGTTTAATCTAAGCACATTTTCCTTTGTTCCACACAAACATGTTTGATCCAAACTCTTGAAAGCTTTAAAAGTTTTTTTTTTTCATTTTACAAAACATACCATCTGTTTTTCTCTCACATCAGACGGAGATACAGGGCCAATCTCTCCACCTGCGGATCGCCAAGTCAACAACCTTGGAAACACAAATAGGAAATGCTGAGCGGTCTTGAAATACAAATTAAAGACAGACACTGCATACCAGAGATGCATCTGTATCCCAAGGATGTGCTGTTTTTACTACTGGTAGACAAAGGTTGCTTGCAGACGTTAAAAAACAAACAAACAAACAAACAAACAAATGAACAAACACAAAAAATGCACTTTACCAAAAGTAGTAGTGCATTACTTTGACCCAACTCCACAGCATCTGTATAGATCAGGTGATTCCGCTGGGCTTTTTGGCAATGTTATCTATACCTAATTTGATCAGTTAATAGATAAAAGTGCCAAAAAAGCCCCACTGAAGTGCCTGATCTATACAGATGTCAGGCAAGCCAGGCCCAACTAATTCGCCACCTCTTCTGAATGTGTGCTGGGCTTGGTGTGGGAGCACGTGGCGTTTAAAGTAAAGCTCTGTTTATTTGTTTGTTTTTTTTAAATGTCTGCAAGCAGCCAAAAATGACAGACTATAAAATGGAAACTAAAAGAAAAACAAGGTAGAGTTGGAAATATGCTCTTTAATGGACACTTTCAGAAAAATGAACTTTAAATAAAATGTTAGTGAACTTAAGCAGGAAATGAAGGTATAATACTTACTTCATTCTTTTCTAATTATAGAAACTTTAAATCATGCATTTTGTAACCGTTAACACTATTATATTGTAAATGCGACAGCAGTAGTAAAAGCAGTTTCCTACACAAATTCCATATTACGATCCCAAACCACTTGAATTCTTTCATGCTTCAAGTCTCATCCTAGTGGTGAGTTCTTTCAAGTACAGCTGTGGTTAAATTCTAACTGAGATCATTTTCTGACTACAAGCACAGTGCACATAGCAGTATTCCCTGAAGAGCTGTCATGCCAGACAGATGAGACAAAGTGGGAAAAAGGTAGTATTTGTATCTCCATTTAATAGAAGTACTCAAGTATACAGAAATTATATGAACAAAACAAGTCCATGGTAGAGCTAGCAACTGAACCCGATCAAGCAGCAAGCTAGCAATATATAGTATTTGGTAATTCTTCTAGTGTAGACATGATAAAAGCCAGTGCAGTTAAAATTTCATGCTATGCACTGCATAAACTATTATTTCTTGTGCTTTGTAACAAAGAAAACATCTATCCAAGACTCAAAATGTTGCTGATACTCAAGTAGCATGTTTATGGACATTCATGGTGGGCTGTGTTGCAGAGTATTTCCACAAGAGACATGTTCAGCTTGTGAAAAAATTGCTTAAGAGGAGACTCGTGGTAGTCATCTTACATGGTAGTCAAATATCTGAAGGACTGCTATGAAGAAAGAGAACATTTGTTCTGTCACTGCATAGTATAGGATGCACAGCAAAAGCTTGAAATTGCAAGCAGTGTAGGTTTATTAGAGTGTGGTGTATTGGGTTACATCTATAATACCTAAATTTTAGAGCAGAATATTTCTACTGTTCCCACAATGTATAATACAGGAGCAAAGGCAGAGTAGCTTTCTATAAAAGCAGTCAAGACAGCGGTGCATTAAGTCTCAACTCTTAAGGCCTCACTGATTTTGTCCAAATGTCTGGAGTACTATTCAACCACATGACTTTTGCATCAATTCTAACTATTTTAAGTTTGCCTATGAAAGTTTTTTGACAACAGGCAAATGGTATTTTTCAGGGTTAACTACCTTTGAAAAAAATCAAAATAGCTTCTCAAGCACTGACCAAATCCAGTACTATACAGGAAAACTTTATGGGGCCATTACAATGTCTTCACCATTTCCATTAGTGATATATAAAATTTAATATATACAGCACAGTTTTTATAGGAGTGATGCATCAACACAAGTGTGACGTGCAATGCTGTCTTGTTCTACAAGCTAAATTCGTACTACAGAACTAGTTTCAGGTTGTACACTGGAAAATAGTTACTACCATCAGTCTCATATGCAAAATTACACTCATTTTTAACCACCTCAAGGCTGCTTGAAGCAACAAAATATAAAACTGTGCAAACCGCTTCTCCCTGCACTTCAACTCAGTACAGTATAAACACTGTAGATCTCATTTCCCAGAGTTTGGAGAGTAAGGGAGAAGAAGACAACATATGTGAAGCTACTCAGTAAAGCAGACGGGCTTGTCCTCACTGTCAGGTAATACAGCAGCTTTCAAAAACTGACACCAGAGGTACACTGTAAGAATAGAAAGAGAAGAGTACTGAGGCTCTTTGAAGGCTGTGAGGATAAAAAAGGCCCCAGCTTGGAGAACAGGAAAACAAAAAGGCATCATGGTTCTTCAGGAACATGAATGAGAGGCAGACGATACATGGTAGAGAAAGTGTGCGTGTGCATGTAAAAAACATTGATGAAACAGAGGTACATTTCCTCTGGGAAGTCAAACATGTCCCAATGAAAAGAAAAAAAAGTTTCAGCGACAAAATTTCAGCCAGAAATAGCTCAGATGAATAAATCAGAGCTGCTTTGATTAAATCAGAGACAGCAAATGAAGAATAAAACAACTTATGGAAGAATAAAAGACTTAGCATCCCTGGAAAGCCTGTCCAGTCAGAAACAAAATCCCATAAATCTGAGATTAAAAAGGAGACTACAAAACATTATACAACTCTTCAAAATTAAATATACCATTAGTACACAGTGAAGAGAACCTTAAATTGGCCATAAATTAAGATAATAAGCAGCTATGAAATTAATTATTTGCCTAGCTGATAAATAGGTGAAATAAACTAAACCAGAGTAAGGCAACCCCAGTACAGGTGCCAGAACATGGCATGCAAAGGCATTTTGCTTGGCAAGCTCACCTCAGGGTGAATGCAGGGAAGAGACTGGGGCTGAACTGTCATAAGAAGGATCAGGCCCCTCGCAGCTCCCCAGCCATCCGAGCCTGGCATGCCAACATCTTACAAGTTGAGATTGCCAAAAAAAATGGCAGCATTCTGTCCAAAAATGTTGCCCACACCTTGAAACTAAGCTTTAAAACTTGGGGGAACTGAAAGGCACATGGGGTGATGAAAAAGACATAGCATTTTTCCCCCCCATGTCTGTAAGCTCCCATTGGTCCCAAGAAGATTCACAGACTACAGGAGGGAACAAATGAATACATGCATGCCTTTTTATGCCTACTTTAAAATCCCTACAAATATCTTACTAACTCCTTTTGGTTTGACCTTTATAGCTTGCTAATAAATGGATTCAAATGTGGGCAATATATTTGTATTATATGGAGATCAAAATCACTATTCTTATGGCCTCCCAGACCACTCAAATAGAAAGTTACCATATTTTATTAAATAAGAGAACTTATGATAAAATCCTTCACAAAACCCTGAAAGGTCTGCTGTTCAGTAAAATTTTTCAATCCAAACAGGAGAATCTATTTTTCTTAAATAATTTTGATCAAATCATAATCATCTTCATCTTCCATGTCACACCAAGGGTTAATGAAATTGTATTAACTTTTTATGCAAAGTTAAAAGTACACTGAGTACTCTAGATGCTGTTAAAAAATTTGCTATATTCCAAGAAAGAAAATAGTTCTGCAAAAAAGGAACAAAAACACATGAAAATATTACTGTAAGAACAATACAACTGCTTTCTTGTGATCCACCCGAAATTAAGTGATTTCAAACCACTGAACCATAAACCATCACTCCATTTAAACGATTTTCCAAAGTTCACAAATGTTATTATAAGAGAAAGTCCTCTTACGCATGAGGGATTGTGGTTTTGAAGATATCCAGCATGCAGTTGCAAGTTTTATCCCAGATTTCTAGGGTAAACTTTTCACCATTTAGAATGACGACATTCTCTAAGCAGTTTGTACCAGATCGTGCTAGTTGTTCATTGTCTGGAAGAAAAATGGTTCGTTTGTTTATTTGTGCCCAACAATAAAATGTTAGCATTGTATAATGTACATTGGTACAGTCCTACCTTGCTGTACACACCAGTACAGCTGTGCAAATATATCATCCAAAAGGACATCACTAAGTACTTCTAGATACTGAGTAAATACATCACATATTGCATAAAGTGCATGGTTGCAAGTAGTAGTCATCCATTCAGCTTTCTAGTGGGGAAAGAAAAAAAAATGAATAGTGAATGATATATTATTGTAAAAGTTCCTGGGGAAGTTTCATCTTAACTGGTAGTTAATGTCTATACATTTGTTTGAGATCCGTTGGTTATTAGCTTAGTCAGAACACACTATTAACTTCTAGTTTTATCTCCATTTATCTGCTACATTTCAATCCTATCCTATCCAGTGAAATCCAATGCTGGGTGGACTGGGTAGATAGGAGGCACTAGTTTTAGACTATTCTCCTTGTCCTCTGCTAACCTATTGATAGCATTAAAAAGCATAAAAGCAGTTGGATACTTTAACTATGTTTTTCACTTGTCATACCTGTTGCACATCAAGTGATATCGCTGAAAAGCTAATCAGGCAGATTACCAGAACATGATAAAAATCTTGCTTTGATGCTTTTAGGGGGAAAAAGTGGCAATGCAGTCTCTAAAGCTTCAAATATATGGATAGAGGCTCCATCTGTGCCATCAAGGAAGAGGGAGCTCTGTGGCATTGTTAAGACTCTACTTCCACTTTCTGCTCCTCATCCCTGATGAGGAGTAAGATGGTATCTGAGAGGACACCTCAGCTCTGTTACTAGTCTCAAGGGTGCAGCAGAAGCCCATGACTCCTGTATATACAAGGAGATGTAAAAGGAGTTCTCAAATTCTACTTCTACAATTAAAGATGCATATAATCTAATACATGGGCCCATCATCTCTCATTGTTAGAGGTGGCTTACAATAAAATAAGAACACATCTGAAGTATGTTCAGCACCACAAGTACAGCTGCTCTAGAAACAAGCAGATCACTCAAGTCATCAGGTACACTTTTATGCTGCTGGTCAGAGATGATCTTAATTATAAATCTAACGTCAATCTCTCCTTTCCTAACCACATTTTTTTTTTTTTTTACCTCCGTTTGCTGCTCTGGCAGTTTCATGTTGTCAAATATCCTGAAGACTATTCGAAACAAATCCTGCCACCAGTGTTTCTCATAAGTATGGCCGTATGTTTTCATAATTTCAAACATTACAGTTAATCCCCTGAAATGAAAAAAGGCCAAATCTAAAGAGCCATATAAAGAAACAGAGCTGACAGAAGATCCAACACTGGCACAGATAACCCTGAATCCTGTTGTATGTTGGTTTGGTTTTAAAGCATGTTCCATTTGTACTCTTCTTACTACTCACTTTTAGTATGCCAATATAAAAGTCTGTTTTGGGGGGGGGGGGGTTAATATTTTTAAGAAACCTTTCAGAAGTTGGAGGGACATCAAAAGTAATTCTGGGACTTGTGAGCATTCCAAACTGAATTTAACTTTACAGCTTTTCTAACTGAAAAAAGGACCTACACACAACTGAGGCACTAAGCCCAGCTGAATGGACACTTAAGGAAAACCTGAACAAGACAGTGACAGAACCAGTTAAAGTTAGAAGACGTTTTTACAGGATTCTGCCATTAGGGTCTATTAAAAATGACATCTACTACTTATTTAGTCTCATTTATTCAAACACATAAAAGCAAACAGGAGTTTGGCATGCAACAAAACCAACTATTCTGAAGAACTGCTAAACTGGACTGACAAGTAGCGGGATGTCAGGAAGGGACGCAGGGTTATTTTTGTTTACATTTACCAAAAAAGTATGGATACTAACCTAATTCAATTCTTTATCTGAACAAAGACTTCATGCACCTGATTAATCTACCCAGTTAGTCCAGTACATCAAAATTTCTGCCTGTGCTGTACTATCAACTTTAAAACTGCTTTTTTACATTTGACAGTAGGAACTAACAACAACTTTGGAAGTGAATGATTTTGCCTAATTTATAACCCCTACATTATTATATATGGAGAAATGCTACGGTTTTCTGTTTAAACAATTCTAAAATGTTTTTAAAAGTAATAAAATGCTTTACACTTTTCATTTATTGTGTTCTTGAATGAATTCGTCTGTTTCTGAACAGGTACTAGAAGTAGGTTTGAATATCACAGATGGGGGGCGAGGGGGACGAGGCAGAAATCAGAAGCAGCTCAGGACCACAACAGGCCTCTGTTTTACAATAATATTACATACCCATATCCATGTGCAATGGGTGTTTCTCAAGTAAAAAGGCGATCATCTACATTCTATTTTATTTTTAATGTTTCACCATGTTTAACATATCTGTAGCATTTTTATTCCCAGACTGGTATCAATTAAATCAAACACGAGAATAATAGACTTGGCCAAACTGGTTAACAGAAAAAAAATCCAAATTTAAGTAGAGATAAAGGCTCATAATTAATAGAACAACCCGCCCCCCCCCCCCCAATGTGAATTACAAATACAGATTGTTACCTGGTTCTTACATCTAATTTGCATCTATTGATGATACAAGATAACTCAAAGAGAATTGGGAACCATCCTCTCACCCACACTCTATCTTCAGGAGCGACATTCATATCATCACTTGTGTATTCTTTAAAAGCCTTTAAAACAACCACAGGATACATGAATATCGTTTACATGTTCTACCTCATTTACATGTTGAATAAACTCAATAATTGTGATGGATATTAAATGAGAAAAAAAAATATCTTTTTTTTTTTTTGCAAATAATGCCATAAGCAATGTGGCAATACGTTACTTTACAGGACAACATGGTAAAGATAGAATTACTGCATTTTTTAAAATGAGTGATATTAAAAAGATGTGAAAAGGTTATTTTCCTGAAAATATGGATGGTATATAACTACTTTTTACTTTCAATGTAAATTACCTGTTAGTTCTAACTGTCACCCATTCCCCCTCACTCTGTAGTAACATCCTGCTGGTTAAAAACCACCACAATTTGCATTTGATATTATATTTATGTTACCATCTACTCTTTGGAAATGATGCTTCTGCAAAGGCAACACACCTTGAGATGGGATCTGTGGGAATCTGGCCTAAGAAAGCTAACTAGCAAGTAAACTGCAACAAAATTGTAGCCTTCCACAGTTTATGCCAAAGATATCTTCTCCTTGTTCTCTCTCCCTTGCAGATTTAGAGATAAACTATTAAGGGTTAGAGCGAAGATTTTTTTTATATTATGATAATATCAATGAAATGCTTGTGATTCAGTGAATATTGACTATACCTGAGGTCTGTCAGAAACGTATTTTGCACAATGACGAATGAGACGGATTGCTTCCATACTGGTGTCTGGAAAAGCCGCATTGCATGCAAATTCAGACAAACATTTTACTGCATCCTGGAAAGAATCAATGGTGGCTGGGAAGTGCTTTTCAAACACAAATGCTGGAAAAAATAGATATACAAAAGTTAACACATGCCCTTCAATATTTTTAAAGGAAATCTCAGATGTTTTATAAAATATTTTCAAAAGGCCAAGCTATTAATTTAATATAGGAATCAAGGGAAATAGAAGTGACAACCCAATTTAAAAAAGAGATTGTCACTGCATGGCTCTGCGAAGTGTAAAATGCAGTATAAAAACTAAAAATTCTGAGATTAAGAATTCACCTAAATGACACCATAAATCTGGTTTTATACATAACTAATGTAGTGGTTCAAAATAGCAAAAGGCCACAACTAAATGACTCCAAAAATTAAAAAGATGACAAAGTGGGGCATTTATTATTTTCTGTCTGTATTCTAGAGCTGTTCTACTAGGGGCAGAACAGTATCCACCAAGGCTGGCTGGTCACAGTCTCTCCCACCACAACAACATACCAGCTCTTTGAATGAGTCATCCCTACCTCACACAAAACTAAATCAAATACCTCTACTGACTGCAAGCTCCCATTTTTCACATACTATCCTATACTGGATTTTGTAAGAAAAAAAAACTATGCCTGAAGGGATCAGACACTGAAAGAAACATTCACCCCCTCTCCTATGTCTCCAGCTTTTAAATACCATTTAACCTCAAACTCATCATTAGAGGCACTCTCCTCTGATTAAACATGAAGCAAGAGGAACAAGACCCCAACTAAACAACAGATGCAAAACTTGTCAACAGTCTCCAGTCACTATAATCAATCAACACTTCACAAAACCTCAGAAACCATGGACCTGATATATACCTCATCTAATGCATGAAGTGCTCACACAGGAATTATGTGGGTAAACCTAAACTATCATTGAAATTCAGAAGGTACTTCCAGAAAAAAAAGCACTGAAACACTATGGCAAATATGGTAACACTTTTCACAGAACCACCATTCCATCTCTTAATTCACTCTCCTCCAAGGAAACATACTAAGTACCTGCAGAAAAGGAGTCTGGGAACAAGCATTTCTAACTTTACTGGTCTTCAGTAGCAGCGGACTTAATACAGACAATTCCTTTATGGCTCAGTATAACTTACTTGTGCTTCTACTAACATGTTTCACCAGTGATAAAAGCTTTCTTCCCTTATGAAGGCTCTTACATTTTTTTTAAATAGAATTAGGTTTGAGATAACTGTTCTTTACATAGTCTGTAAGTACTTCTGAAAGCATCTCTTGTTCCATAGGTTTACTGTTCACTTCTCAATTTAATTTTAACATATGGGGATTAATGAAAAGTGATTGTTCCATCTGTAATTTTATTTAAGCTACATTTGCTACCTTTCTAGAAAATTTTGTACCTGAAATCTTGTCTAACTTTACTATACATAAACCAGTTTAAGTGATCAGAAACTGATTTAAACCTGTAGCAGAACATAAGTTAAGTGCACATAAATTAGTTTCAAAATGGCTGCAATTGGTTTAAGATAAGCCTGGCTGAACATAGTATCAGACTTAGCTGATCTGAGTCGAACCAGTTTATGCAATGTCTGTCCCAGACCCCTTCCTGGCTTAAGTTAAACCAGAGTCCCCCAGCATCCCAGATGCTTTGCAACCCTGGGTTGGACAGGGATGTGCTCTCTGCTCCAGAGGAGAGCTGGCCCTACCCCTCTGCTCCCTGGCCAGAGCTCCAGCAGAGACTGCAGGCACAGCAGGGTCTGCCTGGCCTCCCCTGCTCAAGCAGGGATCTATCTCCCACAGCACAAACCCCAGTCACACAGCCCCTATGCATGTAGGTCAGCTGGTAATGTCCCGCCTTTCTTCCTTGGAAAAAGCTGTTTAAGAAGAGCTTGAACTAATGAGAGGCTTTTGTTTTGTTGATGGGCTGATAAATGCTGTGTAATCAACTCCCTGCTGGCTCCTTCACCTGTCAGGTTTACAGACAGTATGAAGAAACAGGAAGAGGGAGATTGAAAAGCTCAGTATCATGAACAGATGCATACACTGCACCCCCACCCCTTTGCTTCAGAGTGCCCTGGGACTAGCATCTGGTAACACTCCTGCCCCTTGAGCAGTGAGCAGGGAAAAACCTGGGACAGTGCAGGCAGGGTTGGGGGTTTATACCCTTCCCTAATAAAGCATCCTGCCTGGGTCCGGTCATGCTCCACCTCAGTTCAGCACTGTGGAAGGGAAGAGAAGACTGCTTTAGCAACCCCAGCTTCTAGCCTGAGCCACTGCAGGCATGTTCCTGCATTTCCTCAGTCCAGAGGGAATGTTTGTGCATTTGCAAACTGATTCAATCTAGGCAGGTTAGACTAACCAGAAAAGATTGAATCGATTCAGGCTCATCCTTTTTGAATATCTGTCCCTAGTCTTAGGAGTACATGTGTAGTTTTGGGCTCCACATTTTCAGAAGATGTGGAAAAGTTAAGGAGAGTTCAAAGAGAGGTTTAAGAAAGGCCAAAATGATAAAGGGCCTGGAAGGCGTGTCATAAGGAGAGACTGAAAGAGACATGCTCAGCTTGCGATAAAGTTCCTTAAGAGGGGACTGGTGGAAGTCAAATGTTAGTCATCTAATATGGTAGTCAAACATCTGAAGTACTACTATGAAGAAAAAGAACATTTGTTCTGTCACTGCATAGAGCAGAACGCACAGCAAAGGCTTGACACTGCAAGTGGAGCAGGTTTATTAGGGTGTGTGGTGCATGGGGTTATGTCTACGGTCTCCAAGTTGTACAGCAGAATAGCTTTTCCCATGCTTCTGTGCTTTGTTGGTTTCTGCATGGGGTCAGGAAAGAACCTTCTCCTCTGCTATTGCTACAGGTATTGGGGGGGTTGTTCACCTCCCTCAGAAGCATTGGGTGTTGGCTGCAGCCAAGGCTGGGGATTTTGACTGGGTTATGCTGATGTTCCTGTTGGGGCTAAAAAATTTTGGTTTACGGTTACAGGCTCTTGCCTCTCTGCTCAGGGTCAGACTAAATTGCCATATTTGGGATCAGGAAGAAATTTTACCATATGGTCAGAACCAGCATAGAATGAGGGAGAGCTGGGGTTGCTTTCCTGTGGGATCATAAAGCCCTCTTCCCTGGGTATCTTGAGTGTATTTTAACAAATCACTTCCTGTCCTTGCAGCAGGATATTCAGTGACCTCTCTCCCTACTTTACCTCTGGCAGGTTAGAGGGTTTTAGTCTCCTGGGATAATGTACCTAGTGGCTGTGCAACAAGGTTGTTTGTATAGTTTTAAGGATAATTTAGACCAGTGGTTTTCAAGCTTTTTAGACTTGAAGCACTAGTCCACAAACTTTTCTGAATTTGGCAGCACCCCAGTCAAGAACCACTGGTCCAGCCACATTAACTAGTTATTTCTTTGCCTAGGGCACAGAGGGGATGGGGAAAGGGTTGTGCTAAGAGCAGGAAAAAGTGGGTGGAAGGACCAGGAAGCATCTTACCTGCCACAGCATGGGCTTACTCATTGGCTGCAGGCTGCAGTGGGGACCCAGGGTGAAGTCCCAACCTCATTCAACTTCTCCATTAACCCTTTCAGATACTGGTGATCTGCATAAAGACCCTGGCTGCAAACCCCTTAATTTGGTTGTGAAAGGGTTAACAGTGAAGCTGTTGCTTGCAGGGGGTAGTGAAGAGCATAGCTCCTCTGCTCAGCTGGAGCCTGTGAAGAGCACAACCCCCTGACAGCCCCTGCCTCTGCTGTGTTGCAGAGATTGTGATGGGGTGGGGGAGAAGAGGGAGAAGAGCAGCTTTCCCTTAAACACGAGTGCTATAGCTGCATGGACTTGGGCTATATTCAGCAGTGCATGATCCCAGGGGCTGTTCTAGGTGCCCCATTCATCCCTACCCCAACAGCAGGCCTGTGCCTCATGGGAAGGTGTCAGGGGAAGAAACTGGGGTCATTTCAACCAGCAGAGGTGCCAGTTTGATGGCACCTCTGGAAAGGTCTTGTGGCACACCCTGGCTGACAACCACTGGGTTAGACAGTCTTGTATAAGATAGCTCAGAAAGGGATGACTGTGCCGTGAGCAGGAGTTTGGACAAGCTGGCCTCCCAAGATCCTTTCAGCCCTACTTTGGATGATTCTACATTTGATAAATATACAAACTAGCATCAGTGAACTTTAACCTACCTTCTAGAAAGCAACACTATCAAGCTGCACAAATAATCCTCACAGCATTCAGTGCCTAAAGCCAAGATTATTAAATCATAGTCTCAACAGCCTTAGTAGCTTCTGCTAAATCTTACAGACTTAGACAACTTCAGAAGGTAAGTGGTAGAGTAGACAGGTAACAGGTATGTGGCAAAATCAAAGAAGAATATTTGCTGTACAAAAACATTAAACTCCCAATCAAAAATGAAAAAAAATGTTAATTGTCAAAAAAAAATCCAATGCTTGACTTAAGTCAGGAAGAGATATTTAGAACTTGGTTATAAAACTTAAAAAAATATGATTTAGATTAGAAATACAGATGACAAGATTACTGTACTACTTTTAAAAGCATACATTCTTGGTAAAATCATACACAGAGTGAAAGCTGAGAAACACACATTGCTTCAACAAGTATTTAAGAGTTCTTCTGATTGCAAAAATGTAATAAAAAGTTACAATTAACTAAAGGAAAGTCTCAGTTGCTTTCCCCGAGACAATCCGTAGGGATGTGTGCAAATTATGCATCAGTACTCACTGACAATGTGTCCTGTAGTCTGAAATGCAAGTTCCACTATACTTTCATCCTGATCTGATGCAGCCAGATGAAACACAGAAAAAATATTCTTCCAGCCTGAGCGAATATTGGCAGCCTGTGAATTCACCATCTGTGCTATGCACCGTACAACCATGTCTCGAATGGTAGGAGACCTAAGTTATTAAAAATATGAAGAATAAATAGTAATTCAAACCCAACTGAACTACTGATTACACATTTTATACTTTCTACTATGGAGTGATTCAAATTCACACAAAATACTTTAAACAAGGTAGCTGGTTCCAAAAAACTGGTGTTCATGACCCTAAGTTAAAATTGCATACTATTACCTGTTCCTCTTCATTATGTGTTCAAATGGCCTTAAGAAGTCCTTTTGAAACCGGAAATTAGCAAGTTCTCCCTTTTCTAGGAACTTCATTGATAGCTGCCTTAATGAGTCTACTGCAAAAATAGCTACATCTTCATTGGGATTGCATCCAACCTAGTAGAGTACAGAAGCAGGAATTGAACATCAGTATTAACACTGTATTTTTAGGATAAGTACTGAATTATCTTTACATTTGAAAGCAGAACAGTAATATCAGAAATATTTAAACATGTTGAATTCAGAATTTTGATGCACATAGAAGGCAAAGATTACATACAGTTTAGAAAAAACCCTCAATACAAGAAATAACCAAATTTGAGTTAAAACTATACACCTCCTTTACAAAATCCAATAAAACAGTACATGAACAACTGAAGTTGCCATTAAAGATCTATGAGTAACAAGTTGGTAAATTTATACTGTTGGCTATGTATACAAGGCCTGCTTAACTGAAGTACCTCCTCGTCCCAAAGTGGTCTAACAGAGTAGTAGATAGCTGTAGCTTTCTATAAGCTTTTTGTATTCCTTATTCATTGTTCTTTGGTACTGTGTTTACCGACCTTGCAGAACAGAGGCAAAATAAATTAATTTGCAAAAATTATGCTCAGTTTAAGTTGAGAAAACTTAATTTAAAAACAGCTTATAACTGATGGAACAAGTGGCAAAAGTACCTTATTAAAGTGATCTCCAATGACTTCCCAGATTCTTGACCACTGTAGTCTTATCCGGCCCATATTGTAGTAAGAAATCTCCACTATCTTCTGCAGACTAAACATTCGAGGGTGGGTAGCAGACAGCAGTTCATCCATAGATACAGCACAAAGCCAGCGGACAAAATCCACTGTTAAATAAATTCACAGAATTTATTTAACATTATTTATTAGTGTTATCAGAATGCTACTTTGTAACTAATGGAAGAAATGATGTAACTTACCAATAGCATTTCCATCTAGCCTGGTAGATCCTGTAAATATTCTGCAAAATTCACAGTTTATAAAAGAGTTTATTAATAATCTTAAATGAAATGGTTTCCATTTTAAAAAGTTATTTTTAATACCAGAACTATTTACAACCATTATCATCATAAAGTTATGAAAAAAGTTTCACTGCCATATTTTATGATAGCTGAGTTCTCAAAAGCAGGCACATCAAAAATGTGAGGCAGTACCTCAATACAATTTTTTGATCTCTGCCCCCGAGAGAGTTTCATAAGAAGGTAGCATATACAGAACAACAACAACACATAAAATATACACCAAGAAACACTTTCTGGTACACTACAAAGCAGAAAGATTTTGATCATTTTTTTTAAAGATTTATAAACAACATTTAAATATTTGCCAAAAAACGCGTAGCTGTACCAGTTAAAAACTGCAGCATTGCTCAGGGTAAAACTATGGAAGAATACTATAAATCTAATAAGGCATAGGTAGTATATACAGAGGTATTTGAGAAGAATTTGACTAGTAACAAACCTGAATACACATAAAAAATTAACTATCCAATACTTTTTATACAGTCCTAAAAAGCCCATGTAATTTTTTAAACAAACTGAAGAATTACAAATGTCTGGGTGTACAAACTTTGTATAGATGAAAATTATAAAGATATACTAGTGGAAGCTATATTCCATCCCTGTTTTCCTGAAAATTTTCCCATTACTGTATTTTAGACTGGGGAAAAAAAAAATGGTAGCAACATTTCCAGTGACAAAGTTCTATATAAAATTTGCTAAATCCACAGAACCCAAGACATTTCTTACTAAATGGGCAGTCTTGCCAACTATGCTTAACATTCTGCAAGCATTTCCAGGATTCAGACTCAAACGCAACCATCAAAACTTTAACAACCAGTTAGACATTGATTGCACAGAGTAACAGTGTAAATGGGTTGAGAAAACTGGGGTTTTGCCAGTAGTTTCAGCTCTCCAACTCTCATACAGCAAAATCATACAACACACGAACAAACACACAAACACTTCCTCTATAGTTTATATTCTTAACTTTCCTTATCTTCCCCCTCGTCAGCCTTTTCCTTTAAGCAACTTCAGTCAGCAAATATACCTGAGCATAGCAGTAAGCAAACTGTGTGAAAGCACTTGGAAACAATAGCCCAAAGACCCGATGAGATTCTAGAATAAGATACTGTACCTGTCTACAGCAACAACAACACTTTGGGAACTAGTTTCTCCAATGGATTCCTGTATGCTTGCTATTTGTTTCCAGTCCACATTCCCACCAACTGAGAGAGAGTGTGAAATTGAAAATAAGGGGTAGGGTAATGGGAAGAAGAAAAAAAGAGGAGAACACTACTGTTAGTATTTCAAGAACTGAATGTATTTGCATTTACAAAAGAATACAAGTTGACTAAATTCTTCCCTCCCCTCTTAACAGTAGCTGATAGTCTCCTTGAACAGTCTTTTGCTGGGTTGATTCCCTATCTTGCTCCTGGTACCCATGTCTGTTGCCAGCAAAATTCCCCCAAATACCTCCAAAGATAGACAAGAAAGATGCTTGTGGTGCAATTAACATTATACTTTATTCATTTCCCTCTTTAAAATGATTCTTTTGGAGCTTTGGTGCCAAAACAGCAAGTGATAGGAGGCTGTAGGGACATCATAAGGGAATCTGCACATTCCACTCAGATCAAGGGAAAAGAACTGTCTAGACTGGTAGTGGGGGACCACACCATGAATGATGGAAACACATCACACAGCTTCCTTAAACAACGTACCATAGGCCAGGGAAAAATGTGCAGTTTGAAGCTCTCCAAGTGCCTCTGACATGCTACAAACAAAAAGGGTTCCTGGCTGACGGTGGGAACCTCAGAGGACCATAGGTCAAGAAGTATTCAGAGATGCCTGCTCTCTGGCTCCCTGGCTAGAGAGCACTGCTGTTGCATGACTTCACAGCCTTTTCGAAGTATCCCAAAGGAAGGGCTCATATCTGCACTGTGCTGAAGCACTCTAAACTGGGCAGGAATTTGGAGTGCTTTAAATGAATGCCTGCCCATACTCCTACCTACCACCAGAGGGAAAACTAACTAACCAAACTAACAAACACATTAGGACAGAAAACCACTATTTTTAAAAATATAAAGATCCTAAATTGTGATTCTTAAGTTTTTATTAGGAAAGTTTCTAAAGATTTTGGCACAATACAAAACACTGAGTTAATACTGCCAGGGTACCTCTACTGAGGTGCCACCGGCTATAGACGCAACACAATGCAACACAAAGGTTATTTGTTTTGTTGTAAAACATTCCATTAAGAAAAGATAAAATTCAATGACCAGCCATTTAAAAAAATAAAATAGAAGTAAAAATGTTATTTCTGAATCTCTTTTTCTACAAGAAAAAATTCCAACTCCATAATTTGTCAGTGAGAAAAATATGAATGTTCTCTTTTAATTCCCCACATTCTCAATCTTCTTTTTCCATGAATGAATGCAGGGTGAATTCCAAAGTCTACACTTTTTACAGAAAGAAACTTCATATCAAGCATTTCTGGCTTTCAAAAACAATACTGTTTTATCTAGGGGTGTTCCGTTTTAAGAAAATATGGTATTTGAAAAGAGCAAGGTTTCCCCTCACAAAACACCTTAGCTAAGTGATAGAATGAAGGCGCATTACAGAGGGAGCCATGCAGAAAGCTGAGTGAGGCGGCAGGAAGGCCTAAGGAACAAGGACTAGGTTTAAATCTAGACAGTAAAAAGTAGCTAAAAAGTAAGGCCAGAGAAGCTAGCAAGAGAATTATGACTGCTGTAAGTGATGCTCACAGCTTTTACCAGATAGTGAGTGAGCCTACATACACATGCTATTAATGTGCAGCAATAAAACTTCAGCACCTATTGTGCCAGGGCTACTCCAACCCAGCTCAACATGCCATGGAGGGGCTAGTTGGGGTGTTGAGGGGAGGGGGGGAGAGGGTGGAGGGGAGGAGCTTCAATGCAGTCCTAGATAGCAGGCAGCCCCCCACACTGAAGCACCCTTGTGCCCTAGCCAGCTGGGTCAGCGTCTACACGTGCAGTGCTCCACAGTAAAAACACTCCACAGCAGTATAGGACTTGAATGTATAAGTACTAATCTGTGGCAGAGTTTATTAGTTTACTGTGGCCCTAATAGAGCCACACATGCAGACGCAGAGCTAATTAGGCAGCTCAACAGACGCATGTGACATCACATGAACAGATAATACTTGGGTTAATGGTACTGTGTATATGCAAGGGGCATAAGTGGTATCCTAATTGTAAGAAAAAATAAAAATAGTTCACTGCTTCCATAATGCATAACATTGTTGACATTACATTCTTCCACACAGAGATAATTAGTGATGTATCTATTCAAATATAGTGTTCGTTTTAAAAACTTGAATTTATACTTTTCCATGATGCACAGAAACCTAAGTACTTTCATTTTCAATAAGCATAACTTGTTCTTACATACTATTTTACTTAATTTAACAATAAAGATCATTAGCAGGGTTGGAAGGGACCTCAGAAGGAGGTCACGTAATTCAACTTCTGCTCAAGGCAAGATCATTCCTGACTAAACTGAAAGATGCCATACTGTTACAAAACTACAGATCTACAGCTCTGTGAGTAGCTATACATTTTCAATGTGAAAATGAAAAATTGGAAAACCATTTCACCAATAAAAATTAAGTTTTGCTCTCAGACCAATCAATAAAGAAAGGGGTAGTAATCAGTTAAAAACAAAATAGAGGATCTGATTTCAACTATTTACTATACATTAATCACCAGTATAATCAATAATTTAAGTTAATGAACTCTGCTGACTTTTCATTGAGGTCTACAACAGGGCAAACATCTTTAATCTACATTCAGTGGTCTGCTCCTGTAACAGTTAGGTCTGTCAAAATCATATAGTTATGGTATGCTTAACTTTCTCTTCAAAATTACTTCTAAGGGGTTTTTTTTTAGATCTAATTTTTATGACATTTGTAACTCTCCTATTGCCAGCTAGGTAGCATTACAAAGAATATTCAATTCTGGAGCAAGTATCTCAGTTTTTATTAGCAACTGCATAAAATACTTAGATGGATTAATATTAAAAGGTCTGTTCTCATAATTAAAGCTCTCCAGAAAACCACAATCTGAAAACAAGCTTTCCTGAATCACATCTGAACAAATTCAGAACAAGTATATACTAAGCTAAGTGCTTAGTATTTAGTATTACTCACCGAGACCAAGGCCAACAAATTCATCAGGTGCCTGGTCTTTTGTTCCAGTAAAAGAACCTTCCCTACCCCGTACAGTTCCAGAGATGTAACGAGGTTTTACTCCAGTTCCAATTAGTTGTGCCAGCTCCAGCTGACTGATGCATTTTAGTATCTAAATGAAACAAATTCAGAAGCCATATCTCAGCAAAAAGTAGATTTGAAAATATTTATAAAAAGTGAACCGTGCTAGTAAAAGTTACTTAAAAAACAAATGTACCTGCAGCCAAATAATTAAACCAGGATTCATCTTACATAACCTGGACCCAATTCTGCAACTTTATTTACATAAGAGCTTTAGAATTAGGCTAAACTATGTAGCCCATACAACAGGTTTTACATATACTGCATATGTGGATACATTATCAATCATGCTACATTAAAAATATGAAAATATTTCCATATATAATACATTTTCTCACAGCTTAAAAATGAATTGCTCTTGTACCTCATGCCAGGAATTTCCCAAATAATTTCCATCTGTATGAGCCACGGTAATGAGTGTTTTTATTGTATCAATGTTCTTCTGTTTCATTTCAGTAATACCAGAACTCACAGTAAGTAAGGTAAATCTTGCTAGTGCTTGCACATACGCATCTCTTTCAAGCTACATAGGGAGAGAAAGATAATTTTTTCTGTAAGTTTGCATAACTTGTCAAATATCATCCTTGTTTCTTTCTGCATTAGATGTATTAAGACTTAAAAACTTCTGTACACATCTTCTATATGCTATTACCAATTAAATGAATCAACAGAAGAGCTGGAGACCGCAATCCTTCCTACTTTTATGACAGAGCATCTGCAGCGTATGAACACGATAATACAATATAGTTGCCTAAAATAACAGAGGCCTGGACTTGATAACTCAGATGAATCCCTTCCAGTCCTATCCTATTAAAACATTTCAACAGTACATTAAGAATGTAGGCTAAAGTGACAGTTCTGTATGCCCACTTTTTGGATGACTGTGCAAGATCAAAATCAATAGCATGAATTGTTTTCCTTTCCTTATTTTTTTCCTGTAACTTGGTGATTCTTAACCAGGGTGCCAGGGCACCCTGCCTGGCACATTGGGGTGCCACCAAATCCTCTGCGGGGTGCCTCAAGTTGCAAGGAGAAAAGAGAAGTATGAGGTAGTAAACAGACAATCTGAGTAGGTAAGTACAAGCTCAGGCTTGTCCTTACTTTGCCAGTCCCCCTAACCCCACTGCCTAGTTTTTGAAATTGGGTGCCACTCAATTCAAAAACATTATAGAAGACACCTTATTGAGGGTGCAGGAACAAACCATCCCAATGCACAGGAAGACTAGCAAGTATGGCAGAAGACCAGCTTGGCTTAAAAGCAAACTCTTCAGCGAGCTAAAAAACACAAAAAGGGAGCTTACAAGAAGTGGAAGCTTGGACAAATGACTAGGGAAGAATATAAAGAGCATTAACTCAGGCATGCAGGGATGAAAACAGGAAGGCCAAAGTGCAACTGGAATTGCAGCTAGCAAGGAACGTGAGGATGTCTACTTGGCAGCAGGTATCATGTGGAGTGCTCCAGGGGGCCAGTCCTGGGGCAAGTTTTTTTCAGTGTCTTGATCAATGATTTAGAAGATGGGATGGAGTGCACCCTCAGCAAGTCTGCATACAGTCACCAAGCTGGGGGAGTAGTAGATACGTTAGAGTGCAGGTCTAGGATTCAGACAGACTGCAACATATTGGAGGACTGGACCAAAAGAAATCTCATGAGGTTCAATAAGGACAAGTGTGAAGTCCTGCACTTAGGCTAAAAAAATCCCATGGCTACAAAGCTGGTCTGTAGAATAGGACCTGGGAGTTAGGAGTGGACAATAAGCTGAATAAGCCAGCTGTGTGCCCTTGTGGCAGAGGTGGCTAATGGCATACTGGGGTACATTAGTAGAAGTGTTGTCAGCAGATTGAGGAAAGTGATTATTCCCCTCTACTTGGCCCTGGTGAGGCCACATCTGGAGTACTGTGTCCAGTTTTGGCCCCCCAGCCAAATTGAAAAGCAGCCAGTAGAGGCAATGAAAATGGTTAGGGGACTGGGGCACAACTTGCAAGGAGAGGCTGAGGGAACTGAGCTTCTTTAGTCTGGAGGGGAGAAGATGGAGGGAGCAACCTTTGCAACTATATGGGTGACTCCAAAGGGGATGGAGCTAGACTCTTCTCAGTGGTGGCAGATGACAGAACAAGGAGCAATGGTCTCAAGTTGCAGCAAGAGAAGTTTAGTAAGACATTAGGAAAAACTCTCACTGGGAGGACAGTAAAGCACTGGGACAAGTTACTCAGAGAGGCTGTGGATTCTCCATCCTTGGAGGTTAAGACCTAGTTTGACAAACCTTGGCTCGGACGGTCCTGCTTTGAGCAGGGGTTTGGAGTAGATGACCTGCTGAGGTCCCTTCCAACCCTAATTTTCTCTGTATCCCTAGAAACCTAAAAGTAACCTGTAGGTATTTCACCACCACAACTAGTCAAAGTGCTGTCTTCAAAAGGAACTCCAAGAGAAATTTAAGCAATAAACTCTAAGCATGTGTACCCAAGTTCAGGGGGAAAAAAAGGAAGAAAGGAAAAACCACCTGCTATATAATATAGTTACTTTAACATAATTCCTAACCTCATGGAAGTTCTTAGTAGCATTATGGCTAGGGACAGAAATTACACATAAACCTGTATAAGTGATCAGAGACCAGTTCAAATCTGTAACAGAAACACAAGTTCAATGCATATAACCTAAATCAGTTAAGTATGTTACTACACCCATGAAAGTTTATCTTAAACCAGCATCAGCCATTTTGAAAGTGGTTTAAATTGGATTATTGAACTTCTGTCCCAGAACCCCTCCAGATTCAAGTTAACACTCAGTCCCACAGCATACTTAGCACCACCCCTTAGGGCAGATGGGCTAGCCATAGCCCATACTGTCTGCCCAAGCAGGGAGGTGTGCTTTAGTGCACCGCAGCTTCTAGCCTGGCTCACTGAAGGCATATGGCTGCATTTCCAGAATCAAAAAAGTAAATACCTGTTCACTTGCTTATCGGTTCAATCTATGCAGCTTACACTAACCTGAAAAGACTGAATCAATTCAGCTTTTGGCTTTTTGACTTTCTGTAGTTAGCTTTAGCATCAAGTCCCACAGAGTAGTCAGTGACTATTATCTAAGCAGACAAAGTAGCTTTATAAATCACTTTTTTTAGCTCCCAGAAAATAAGAAAGAGAAGAATGTCCTTGTATATTTAAAAGCCACCTTAAACCGAAGAAAATGAAAATAACTAATAAGCCCTCCCATTAACCAAAAATAGAGAAGAAAAGAGGAGACATGTAAATTAACTTCATTCTTTTAATACATATCTGGTTCCAGATGGTCAAAAGACCCAAGCCAGACTTGCATGATAGCATCAAATTAGAACTACAATCATGGAAAAACCTTGAATTTAATTGAGACTTTACTGTACTTACAGTAGAGGCAGCAAAGTTTCAAAATTGCCCTGTAAAATCCACAGAATCCACAAATTGCACTGGAAAATTCCACAAAGAAACCGCCCCCCACCGCAAACTTTTAACCCGTGTTATTAATTGGTTAGGATGTATAACCTAATGCTAACTATTCTTAGTGCCTTATCCTAGGCAACAAGCCTTCTATATTTCTTTAACAAAACAAATAAAATTAATGTGGCAGTAGGAAAGCAAGAGAAAAGGCCCACAGGTTTTCCATAAAACAGACACTCTATTAATTTCTTACAGTGGAAACGTATCAACCACACCCTTCATAACCACAAACGTCAAAACTGATAATATTTGAGTCTAAATAGGATCTTGCACAGTAGTTTTATCTTGTTCTCACAGATCAACATAGTACTATTGAAATAATTGTTCAGAGATTATTTTTCACATTATCCAATGCATAGAATTCTCAAGGAATGCGCAGACATGACATGATACCATTCTTTTTACCCAAGGCAAAAGAATCTTTAAGTTTCACCATGGGGGGAAGAAAACCTGGTTCCTGAAATTTCATGGGTGAATCATTTTGGACTTAATGAACTCAGAAGGCTGCAGAGTCCCAGTTGCTGGGTTAAGTGTGGAAGCCAAGCCCCTTGCCAGCTGCTCAGGAACACTGATATTCCTCTCAATTTCACCGCTGTTACTTGTACAGAAGTGAAGAACATTAATTTAACCAAATATCTGAAGGTTTTGAGAAGCTTCAGGTTCATCACAAAATTAGAATTCAGACCGTTAGTCCAACTCAGGCTGAAGTGAGATTAAAAACAAAAACAAAAACTCCCTACTACCACCCCATACATTTTCAATGAACTAGAACCATCAATTTTCAGTGAGGTCTAAGATGGCAATATGATAATGCAGTTATAAACTCACAAAATGCATGTGAGCATGGTTTATATTGAAAATATATGGTATGTAAATGCTATAGCTAAAAAATTACATTTTCAATTAAAGGATTTTGATATTGTCTCAGGACATACGTGATACTGTAACAAACATCATCTATTTCTCCAAACTTTTATCCTTACAAATAAGTTATGGAAGACCAATACATAAACTTATTGATCACCGCTCCACAAAAGCATAAAATTATGTTCACAAGCTGGGAGCTGCTCTTCAGTGCCACGACTGCACTGAAGAGCAGGCAAACCCCTCAGTAAAACTGAAATGTTTAACTTTGGGAAGGCCGTCGTTTGCAAACTCAGAGAATTGGTCAGTCAGGCAATTAGAGGCCCTAGCTCATAGAAAAGGGAGTACACGAGGAATGGTCATCTCTCAAAAACATAATTCTAGAAGCATAAGGGAAAGCCATTCCATCTTGCAAGAAATGTAGTCAATGAGCAAGGAAGCCCCCTTTACTGAAGTCCAACAGTTTTTGTTCAGCCAGTTCAAGAGAAGCCCACCCCAGTTGGAAAACAGGAAGCATCACCAAAAATGACTCTCTCAGCACTCGTCCGCACCTGTAGGGAGAGGTCCATAAAAGCCAAGGCACAAACCGAACTCAGGCTAGCTATAAAAATCAAAGACAACAAAAAGTTCTTCTTCAGATATGTGACAAGTCGATAAAAAGAACAAAGATAGCATTGGGCCCCTTCGAGATCCAACGGGGCAACTGACATTTGACGCCCAAGAAAGAGCCAACCTCTTAAATGACTTTTTCGCATCAGTTTTTTACCCTCCCAGGAGAATCACAGAATCAGAAAGGACACAAACCATTCTGGGAGTGGGTGATGGCCCAAAATTGACATGGATCAGGTGAGGGAACACCTCAAGAAACTGTACATTCACAAGTCCGTAGGCCCAGACAGAATGCACACAGGAGTCCTGAAGGAGCTCGCAGACATCATTGCATCCCCCTTGGCAGAGAGATTTGAAAATACATGGCACTTGGGCAAGGTCCCGGAAGACTGGAAAAAGCCAACATGGTCCCTATCTTCAAGACAGAGAGGAGGGATGATTCGGGGAATTATAGACCAATCAATCAGACGTCCATCCCTGGAAAAAACTGTCAAGGGATCCATCAACACTAGTCTAACGGAAGGCAAGCATCTGAATGCCAGCCAACATGGCTTTGTGACTGGCAGGTCTTGCCTAATGATCCTCATCTCCTTCTATGGCCAGGTAACACGTGCCTTGAACAAAGGAGATAATGTAGATGTCATATGTGGATTTCAAGAAATCCTTTCACCTAGTTCCCCATGATGTCCTCATAGTTAAGCTGGGAAACTGTGGCCTTGATCATCTTACAGTCCAATGGCTAGGTGAATGGCTGTGGGGTCAGACTCAAAGAGTACTAAGTTGACAGGAGCAAATCAGCGTTGTGCAGGGTGACCAGTGGAGTCCCTCAGGGCTCGGTACTTGGGCCATTACTCTTTAACTTGTTCATTAATGATCTGGAGTCAGGAATCAGATGCGAACTGGCCAAGTTCACAGATACCACCAAATTATGGGGGAGGCCGGGCACACTGCAAGGCTGGGGATACAAGCCAATTTGAACATGGTCTCAAGATAGGCCGACCAATACTTGATGGCCTTCAATGTAGAGAAGTGTAAGGTGCTGCACTCTCGGTAGGAAGAACCCTTGACACTGTTACAGGCTTGGCAGCGCTATGCTCGCTAGAACCACGACCGAGAGGGACCTGGGGGGTCTTGACGGACTACAAGATGAATACGAACGACCAACGTGATGCTGTGGCTGGCAAAGCAAACCAAACTTTGGCGTGCATCCACTGATGCATCTCGAGCAAAACCAGGGAAGTCATCCTCCCACTTTACTCAGCCCTAGTGAGACCGCAACTGGAGTACTGTGTCCAGTATTGGGCCCCCCACTCCAGGAGGGATGTGGAGAAGCTTGAAAGAGTTCAGAGGAGAGCCACTCATATAAACCAAGGCCTGGAAGGAAGGCCATACGAGGAGAGGCTGAGGGACTTGGGACTCTTCAGGCTGGAAAAGAGCAGGCTCAGGGGGGACTTGGTGGCAGCCTACAATTATATAAGAGGGGTGCATCAGGGAGAACAGCTGTTCACCAGAACTCCCCAATGGATAACAAAGTCTAACGGCCATAAACTCCACGAAGGCTGATTTAGACTAGACCTAAGAAAAGAAGTTCTTTATGGTGCGAACGTCCAGGGTCTAGAACAAACTCCCCTCAGAGGTGGTGCAAGCACCTATTCTGAACTTTTTCAAACAGCATGTAGATGTATTTCTTTCTGGAGTCCCTTGATCTCAGCTGACTTCCTCCCTATGGCAGGGGGGCTGGACTCGATCTCATGAGGTCCCTTCCAGCCCCTAATGTCTATGGAATCTATGAAATCAAAGTTGCACAAAATGTCTCAGCTATGGTCCAATATACTGTTATATTGACAACGCAGTGTGTTCTTTTTTTAAAAAAAAGATAGGCAACTACTGCAGCAAGGCTAAAAATATTTAGCAAATATTCTAAAGAAAAAGGATCTTTTCCTTTGGAAACTTTTCTTAATTGTCCAAGAGATCTGTAGGAAAGAACACACAGACGCTATGATGGCAGGATTTTCCCCATGCTGCTGCAGGGAGAAATAGCAGCAGTAGCAGCTGGGTCCTAGTACTTGCCCTCCTGTCTACCCATCCACCTCTGACTTAAATTGAGTCATTATAGCCCAAAAGCCTAAAGAGACTGCCAACCACTGCATTAGATAATGTACTCTCATTCCATTAACAGTACCTGGATCAAAATATTTCTATGTAGCCTTAATCTTCAGCATTACCTGAATGTTGAAAATGCATGCAATCCGTATAGCACATCGGATACCCTCCAGACAGAGAGAGGCAACTTCTGTATCATCACAGTCTTGCAGACCCACACTGAACGCAGCTAGGAATGGTGTCCAAGCCAACTGTAATACATGAATGTACACATACATGAAGCCAAGTGTTTTGCACTAATAATCATTAGTATTTCAAGCTGTTAAATGTTAATCTGAGTAAGAAGAAACTTTATTCCAGTATCTTGAGAGGGTGGGAGTGTATAAGGAGGACAACAACAACACTGAAGTCAACATTCTGCTACAGAAAAAAGGGGGAAGAAAAGAAAGACTGAATTAACAACACAGCTTGCACGTCACATATTACTAAATATACCTTCTAGTGACAAAACAGATGTTACGCAAAGCATTTTTTAAATCTAAAAAAAGTTGAAAGTGTCAACTTTGGAAGCTGGAAAAAAGATCAGTTATACAAGATAGCTTTTGATCTTATTTTGCATGATCCAAAACAAATGTACAATCAAGATTTCCAATAGCATTTGGAGTAGATAGAGGTAGTTAGCCACATTAGTTTCAAGTCAGACAGAAAACCGAGTAGAGATGCACCTGATAGACTAACTGAATAAAAGATAAACAAGAGCTCACTTCATCAGATGCTACACACAAGGACCTTGAGGAAAGGAGCTCGTTCATGAAAGCTTATGTATTTACTTTACTGATTCTATAAGGTGCATCTTTACCCTGTCTTCTGCCTGTCAGTACTCTAAAACACTTGATTCCATAGGAAAAGGTACAATTCATTTGGCTGAAAAGGTGCCAAACTCAACCTACATGAAAGGAGCAAATTTCTGAAGTTTGTGCCTTATCTGAAGAGTCAGACTAACAGGTAACCATAGATCTTGAAAAACTACTGATGAACATATGTGCCTGCACTGTGGACCTGACCAGGCACAGGGAAGGGCTCATTCCAAAAGTCTGCTACTTTCAGCTATAGAATACATGTTCATATAGTGCTTTTCATCTCAAAAGATCCAAAGCTCTTAAAAGTAATTTGCTTAGGCAAGCCAGAAGTCACAATTAGGTTGGTTAAGTGGAGTCAATGTCATTAACTCATCCAGAAATACTGATAGGTAACAACTGGGTGATACAGGTCATCTTTTTCCTGGATCGTTCTAACACAGGGAAGTGCTCAACCCCTGGCCCATGGGCCAGATCCAGCTGAAGAGCCTGTGTCATTAAACCTTCAGAGCTCCACACAGGTCTGGAAATTTGGTGGGAGAGCAGTGGCACTGCTCCCCTACTGCCATATTTCTGGACCCATACAAGAGCCCCCAACCCTGTGCACAGGATTGGGTGCATGATCCCAGCATGCAGGGCCAGTGCTGTGCTCCAGGGCTAAATCCTGCTGTAGAAGGCTTGGAGGGGGTGGTGCCAGGGACCCAATCCTGGAGTATGGAATAAGAGGGGTCACTGCTCCTGGTACATAGGGCTCAAACTAGCCTGTGGAACAGTCCTGTCCCATCTGTTTGGCCCACAAGGGCAAAAGGTTGAGCACCACCATTCTAGCCTATTTTTAGAAGAGCAGTTGTCAAGCCTCCTGCTTCTTCAACCCAGCCTATCCTGCTTTCCTCCAGAGGTTACTGTGTTGGCACTGGATTTATGACCCAGATACCTTGTTCTAAACAGACCCAAACCCTCAGACCAACCACAACCTTTCCATTCCATAATAGGGAAATGTTATTGATACAGAGTGATTGCAGGTAAGAATAATACAAGCAATTCTATATCTACCAGTCCTAGGGCTGTCAGAGTCAAGGTACGTCTGGCCAGGATGCGAGCTTCACTCTGAGGTTCTCCCTTGAGTGTCAGCTGTCAGCAACCTGGAGGTTGGAGGCTCACTCAGTGGGGTGGATGAGGTGGGCTGGTGGTATGCCCTCTGTCCATGGTGCCTCGAGTTCCCCTCTCAGGGACCTTGTATTGTTCTGAATTCCTCTTTTGAATTCTTTTCCACTCCTGATGACTCTTCATCCATGGGTATCGCTGATTGGTTTTTTCTGTGGTCATCATACTGTCCACATTCAGTCCTGTCAGCATATTCCTTTGTTTCACAAGCCCATCACATGCATACATCCTAATTTGGGCTTTCCCAGTCTTCTCCTAATTTGGTCTGTTTCCCAAAAAACTAGAAAGCCCAAGGGCTCTACAATTGGACACTGAGACCTGGTGCCACCTTATGTTATGGAATGGTGTGGTACACACCTACGATTCCCCAGCCTGTGTCTATCCTTGTCTGCCTTGAAGGCTGTGTAACTGTGTGACAACCATGCTTTTCAAAATCAATTAATCCTTGCCATTGCCTTGGAGCTCTGTTCTAATGCATATCTACTTTACCTATAAGTCAATTCCCAAAAGCAAACCTCTAAATACCATTTTTAGCCATCACTTGCCCTGTCCTTGTACAAGAATTAGGGGAGTGCTGGGCCCATACCTGGACCCCCAATCAGTGATTGCCACCTCAAGGGTTAGCATCAGCTGCACCAGAGAGGTAGTGAGACATTTTGCAGCAGTACAACAAATACCTGTCCATACTCTTAACCAGGTTACACCACTGGACAACCTGGACTCTGGAAGACATTTGACTTTTTGATTAGAACCACTCATGGAGCAGTTAAATTGGGCACAATGTGGGGTGGAGAAAGGAATTATACTCCCTAATCCACCAATTAAGATGATCTCGCATCTGAACAACAGTAGAGATCTGCCATGGTTGCACACAGCTACACATCCCAACCACAAGAAGCTGGGGTTCCCAGGAGTCCCAACATGACTGGAGTGGTCCCAGTAATAACTGTTTATAATCCCCTCAGATTCAAAACAGATGCAGTGGTAGCAAAAGCCACTAAGCAACAGGACCAAAGGAACCCTTTCTCTCACAAGAGTGGAGAGTGACATGGTTTTATACCTCATCCAAACATCAGCCACTCCAGTGGCTTGATGACCCCAAACTAAAGCATACCATCACTAATGAATTCAAAATTACCACCCAATGATTTAGTGACAGTTTTCTTTTTTTCAAGGGACTATGGAGATGCATTATTGGAGATGACCATAGAGGACATGACAAAGGACAGTTTTCTTAAAGTGCAAAAGGGAAAACTTAAGTAGGACATTTCTCACTTGAAGTTGGTTACTCTTTGAACAGGGTGTGGAATCTCCATCCTTTGTGATTTTAATAGCAAGTCAGATACAGATACTTGACCAAGATGGTTTGGTTGGGGATGATTCTGATCTTGAGTATGGGGTTAGGCTAGTATCTTAGCATTTAACCAGTAGGTCATGACTCAGACGTGGGTCACAAGAATACATAAAAGAATAGTGAATAAACTTTAAAAATGGATTCTCCTCTAGGCTAGGAAATTAGTTTGTGTAACTTCTGTTAAGTGATCAGAAACAGGCTTATACCTGTTGCAGAACAAAAGCTCAGGGTACATAAACTAGTTTCAGAATGGCTGAATCTGGTTTAAGATAACCCTGGTTGAATGTAGTAACAGGCTTAACTGATTTGGGTCAAACTGGTTTATGAAGTTTCTGCCCCAGACCCCTTCCTGGTTCAAGTTAAATCACAGTCCCCCAGCATCCCAGTATGCTTTGAAGCCCTGGGCAGCTGTCTGCTCCAGCAGAGAAGTGTTGGCCCCACCCTTCTGCTCCCCAGCTGGAGCAGTGAGGGCTCACCGACGAGGGTTGGGGCCAAGCTCACCTGGGGATGCAGCTCAGTCTGCAGGGGAAATGTGGGGGTAGGGAGGGGGATTAAATGCCCCCCTGCTGAAACTTACTGCTGGCTGCAACTGTGAACTATATGTCCCAGAGGTACCTGGAAGCTTGAGCCACTGCAGGCATGTGGCTGTATTTCCCAAATCAAAATGAAATATCTGTTCACTTGTCTTAATTTAAGTCTCTGCAGCTTAGACTAACCTGCAAAGACCGAATCAATTCAGCCTTGGACTTTTGGACTGTCTGTACTTAGCTTTAAAAGAAGAAAAAAAAATGTGAGAAACTGGCTTTTCCACTGCAGGCTGGCAAAGTTCCAGCTTGCAAGGGATTCCTTGGGGCCTGCCAGGTCTCACACACCCCTCCTCACCCCATACACCCACCGCCCTGGTCCACACACTGAGGGGCTGGGAGGCAGTGGATCAGGAGTGAGAGGCACTAAGTTAAGACTGGCCATTGATATTTGCAAATGGGCCCTGCTACAAAAAGGGCTGAGAACCATTGGGCTAGATGATCTCCTGAGGCCTCTTCCAATCCTAGTGTTCTGTGACTTCAAAATTTGACCTACCCAAATTTATGAGACCTAAAATTACAGATTAAACTTCTACAGGTGTAGTTAAATCGGATAACATTTTTGACATGGGTGCCAAAAGTACCAGCTGGAAATTCAAAAGGGAATTGGATGGAAAGTTGAACTGCTTGCATCAAAGTTTACTGTTTCAGAAAAACAAAAATGCTTTACTAAAACTAATTTTGATAGTTCTGCTGGAAAGCCAAACACTGTTCCAACATCTCATCCACAAGCTCCTTGTATGACTGCTGACAAAGTTGGTTTATGGGTGGCAATTATTATATTATGCATCTGAATAGTGAAAGCATGAATGTTTTGGAGCAGACTTCTAAAACAAAAGAATCATGACACAGAAGTGATATACTTGCTGGTAGCTCACAGTGCAGTATTGTCTCTCTCTCTCTCACGAAGAGAATAGAATATAAAATTGCCATCTTTTAGAAGGGATCAGTATTTAAAAAAAAGTAAGTTGCACAGAAAGGGGAAGGTTAACTTCCCACATTCCTTAATTTGCACTAGCCAATTACAGATTTTTAAAGCATTTATGAATATGTTTCTATATCCTAATAAATCACCACTGATTTTAACTGTTCTTATTATTTGAATTCAAGCATTTAACAGAGCTCATGAGTAAAAACTACAGATATGTTTGTTCTCCTGAACTGATTAACAGAACTTGGTCAAGAACATAATTTAGAATTAATCTATATAAATGGATTATAGAAAATACTACACTTGGGCCTTATTTCCTAAATTAAATGGGGGGGGGGAAGGATTATGCTACTAGCTTTCCAGATAAAAAAAAAAACAAAGCCAAAAAATCCTAGTAAGGTTAGAGAAGCAACTTCTCACCTATTTTTTTAATGAGGCACACTATTTCAGGCATGGACAATTGCTTATAATTGAAAAGAAAATGTATACAAAAGAACTAACAGGATCTTTAGATATTATTCTTGTTAGTGTTGGATGATAAGAAATATAACCTATAAGACACCAGAATTTCAGGAGAGATAATAAAAGTCTACCAAGTTTTTAAATTACACACAAATAGCTCCAATGATTCCTAGACCATGTTAAATGCTGGATTTCTGGCTAAAGCAAAAGTGGCAGAGCCCATTACTGGTACTCTCCCAGCTGGTTTGTAGCTGTAACCTTAAAAAAGGGTCTTTATACCAGTAGAAACTAATAACATATCCAACAGCTTTGACAGCAACCAGGGCTTTGACTGTGGGAGAGTAATGGATACATGTTAAAAATGGTAAAGGGGAAAGAAATCTAGATGGGGGAGAATCTTACCACTAAAGGAAAATAAGCTGAGTAAAAGCCAAACAGGGTACCCCCCCTTCTTACAGAGAAGGCTAATAGTACACTGGGCTGCATTAGTAGGAGAGCTGCCAGTTATTCAGTGCTGGTGAGGCCATGTCTGGAGTCGTGTGTCTAGTTCTGCCCCCATGTCCCCCACTTCCCCCTCAATATCTTCAAATAATGCTGTAAAGTAACTTAACTCAACAAACTACTCTCTTCTAGAAATATTGGAAGACCAAACACCTCTCAGAATGAATCCCTATAGTATTTCCAACAAATCCCCATAAAAGGCATAACACTAAGTTGAGGCATCTCACTAAAATTTCAGTAAAGATCACATGAATCTCACCTTGAACATAGGTCTCACATGTTCCAAATGTGTTGCACTAGTAAAAGGTGCTTGAACATGGCTTACTGCCTCCATAAGGGCTTTTGCTGTTTTTGCCATTTGTTCCATTTCCAAATTATATAAAAGTCTTCTCTGCTTTTCACTAGCCACACCTGTAAACATTTTTTAAAAACATTTTATTCTGTCCAACAAGTCCCTTAAGTCATTTGTATTGCTATTTAAATGCATTAAAACACTTATATTTCAAAAGGCTACAGTATAATAAACAAATTACATCAATTTAATAATCAAAATAAACCAATTAACCTTAAATTTCAATGAACAGAGTAATCTATACATTTAAATGGGAACATAATATCAGAGAAAGTTTCTGACCCAAATTGGGACCTACCCTATGAAGAAATACCAGAAACCAGGTATAAAAATTCAGCTACTTTCACAAAAGAGAAATTTATAGACAACTCAACACTTCAGGCTAAGATTAAGTAAGAAAAGATCATAATATATTCCCTTATGAAATACACATTACCAGCAACTTCGTGTGTTGATAACATA
>JAGPOW010000261.1:57911405-57924332 GCA_030014935.1 Caiman crocodilus | reverse complement strand
ATACAAGGGAAATCCTGAATGCAGTACAATGACCTGAGCCAGAGCTTTGACTTCAGGAGACGCTATCATGTATATTCCTGGTTCAGGAATATCCGCTGGGCCCACTTGCATGGTATCAAACTCCCATTTCATTTGCTATATCGGAGATCTGGTTAGCTGAGCTCTCAAATTATGAATATTTAGGATTCTACACCCATAATGAAGAAGTTCTCCAACTTATAGAAACACAAATCTGTTCAGTAACTACCAACCCCTTACTTTTGAATGGTTCTGGGTACTTCAGTTAAATGGCCTTTCTTGGTCCCTCTGCATATTTTACAGAGACGTAAACATTAACTTCAAGAGCTCTATCCACGTCTCTAAACTAAAATACTACAGCACACAAGACAAGTGTGTTACAATTTTTAAAATCATGGATTGTTAAGGAAGAAGGTTGGGGGGTATATGTCACTGGGAGAAGGAGTCTTGGTTTGTTGTTAATTTATCATGTGGAGAAGGGAACAGAGTAAGGAGCATTAGGTGCAACAGAGAGGACCAACACTGGGTTCATGATAGTATAAAGAAACAATATTCTGTTGAATGTAAACTGCTGTGGTTGCAGGTCACCAAAAAAGATGCTATTTGGGAATATTTTCAAGAAATTCCTGTTCTACTGGGAAAAAGAGGAACAGGTGTTAAATATAAACAGTGAAACAAACATGCTATGCCTGGTAGCCCAAATGAAACAACACTATGAAAAATGCTTCTCAGCAGGCAATGAACTGAAAGATGGTGATGTGGACATGTGTAAGCCATCTGGAAAAATTGTTTGAAGAGGCCAAGCCAAGAATCCCCAAGGCAAGGATCGAGACCTGTGCTACAAAGAAGCAGCAATGGGTGGTGATGGTTGGAGACACCCTTCTGCAGGGGATACAGGGATTCATCTGCCAGCCTGACCTGCTGTCCTGGGAGGTTTGCTGCTTGCCCAGAGCCCAAATTCAAAAAGCCAAGGAGGGATCACCAAGACATGTGTGACCCTCTGACTACTACCCCATGCTGCTCATCCATGTGGGCAACAATGATAATGCCTGGGGTGAAGCTGAGAAAATTAAAAAAAAAGACTATAGGGTGAAGGAGACAGGGGCACAGGTAGTGTTCTCCTCCTCCTTCTGGTCAAGGGTTAAGGGCCTGGGCAAGAGTAGAGACATCCTGCAGATCAATGCATGGCTGCGTATGTGGTGTCATCAATAGAAAGTGGGCTTCTTTGACCAGGAGATGTTATTCCATGAAGGGCTGCTAGAAAGAGATGGAATCTCCCTGATGGAGAGGGAAGGGCATCTTCACACAGGTTAGCTAACCCTAGTGAGGAAGGTTTTAATCTAGGTTTTCTGCGGGTTGAAGACCAAAGCCTTGAAGGAAGTGGGAGAACTGGAGAAAGCACAAGGAGCAGGTAACAGGGGAGGCCCTCCTCATTCTTCCTGAGAAAGTAGGGCAATTGCCTATTACCTCAGGTGTCTGTACATGAACGTAAGGAGCCTGGGATACAAGTAGAAAGAGCTGTGAAGGAACTATAATGAGATTGGAATAACAGAGGCTTGGTGGGATAGTTCGCATGACTGAAGTACTGTTATGGATGGGTACACAATGTCCAGGAAGGACAGGCAAGAGATAAGGAGTTATGCTGTATGCAGAAGAGCTGTCTGACTGCTCAGAACTTCAGTAAGAAACTGCAGATCAGTCTGTCGAAAGTCTTAAGGTAAGAGAGAAGAGCAAGGGTGAAGTCACAGTGGATGTGTGCTACAGACCAGACCAGAGAGATGAGGTACAGGAGGCTTTCTTCAGACAACTAACAGAAGTTTCTATATTACAGGCTCTGGTCTTCATGGGGGACTTTAAATCACCCTGACATATGTTGGGAAGGCAAGACAGCAAGTTGATCTAGGAAGTTTTTGGAGACCACTGGAGCCAACTTCCTGGTGCAAGTGATGGAAAGACCAAATAGGGGCCATGCTCTTCTTGATCTGCTCGCAAACAGGGAAGAATTGGTGGGGGATGTAGAAGCAGATGGCAAATCAAACAGCAGCGACCACAAAATGGTCAAGTTCAGGACCCTGACAAAAGGAAGAAAGGAGAACAGCAGAGTATGATTCGTGGACTTAAGGGAGTTGGTCTGCTTTTCTGAAGGAACTGATGGTCAGGATCCCCATGGAGGCCAGTATGAGCAGAAAAGGAGTCCAAGAGAGCTGGCTATATTTTAAAGAAACCTTACTGAGGGCACAGGAAAAGCCATCTCAGTGTGCAGGAAGAATAGCAAGTCTGGCACGCAACCAGTTTGGCTTAGCAGGGAACACTCTGGTGAGCTTAAGCACAAAAAGGAAGCTTCCAAGAAGTGGAAGCTTGAACAAGTGACTAGGGAGGATTATAAGAATAGTGCTGGGGAATGCAGGGATGAAGTCAGGAAGGCCAAAGGGCAATTGGAGTTGCAGCTAGGAAGCGACATGAAAGGTAACAAGAAGGGTTTCTACAAGTATGTTAGCAACAAGAGGAAAGTCAGAGAAAGTGCGGGTGCCTTTAACAGGGGAGGTAATTTAGTGATAGATGATGAGGAAAAGGCTGAAGTACTCAATGCCTTTTTACCTTGGTCTTTACAGGCAAGGTCAGGTGCCAGACTACCCTACTGCACAGCACAGTTTCGGGAGAAGGTGACCAGCCCTCAGTGATGAAAGAACAGGCTAAGGACTTCTTAGAAAAGCTGGTCATGTACAAGTTGATGGGGCTGGATACAATGCATCTGAGGGATTTGGCTGATATGTTTGCAGAGATGCTGACCATTATCTTTTGAAAACCTGTGGCAACTGGGAGAGGTTCCAGACAATTAGATAAGGGCAAATATAGCATCTATTATTAAGAAAGGGGGAGGAGGAGGAGGAGGAGGATCTGGGGAACTAGATTAGTCAGCCTCACCCCAGTCCCTGGAAAAATCATGGAGCAGGTACTCAAGGAATCCATTTTTAAGCACTTGGAAGAGAAGGTGATTAGCAACAGTTAGTGTGGATTCACCAAGGGCAAGCCATGCCCAAACAACTTGAGCGTCTTCTTGGATAAGATGACAGGCTTGGTGGATGTGATATATTTTGATTTCAGCAAGTCTTTTGATATGGTCTCCCACTTAAGGGTGCTGAGGGAGTTGGCTGATGTGATTGCAGAGTTGGCTGATGTGCTTGCAGAGCCACTGGCTATTCTTTTTGAAAACTTGTGACAATCAGAAAAGGGCAAACAGTGTCCCTGTTTAATGAAAGGAAGGACAGAGGATGCAGGGAATTACAAACCAATCTACCTCACCCGAGTCCCTGGAAAAGTCACAGAGGGTCCTCAAGGAATCCATTTCTAAGCACGTAGGGAGAACAAAGGTGATCAGGTACAGTCAGCATGGATTCACCAAGGGCAACTCATGCCCGACCAACCTGATTGCCTTCTATGATGAGATGAATGGCTCTGTGGCTTTGGGGGAAAAGCAGTGAACTTGATATACCTTAATTTTAGCAATACAAAAAACTAGAACTCTTGGTTCCAAAATTATACTTTTAATTAGAGCAACTGCAATATGGCAAGAAAACTGTCCTTTTCTGCAAGCTTTCGGGAATCAAAGTCCCTTCTTAAGGCTCTGGGAAAAGTGTAGATGGTACAAGATAAAAGTCCCCATACGTCAGAAATAAACTTCATTTTTGCACAGAGGGAGGTGAAGATGGAAGTCTGTCCCTCTGGGTCCATGAGAGTGTCTTTGTGAGCTGTCTTGAGTAGCTCTTTGATGCATCGATCAGGTAGATTTTAGCCTGGCCAGGAGGCAGGCAGGCAGCAGCCATGAGGGATATTCAGGAACAAAGAAGAGCTGTACCATCTGAAACTTGCTCTCTCTCTTAAAACTCATGATCAAGGAACTGCTTGCCTCCAGAGGGAAACTCCAACAGCCTCTGGATGATATTTGTGAGAGTAAGCTTACTGAGATCCAACTAGATATATAGGTTGCAGTAACTCAGATGCGAGATCAAAGGCTATCCCAGCCACAAGAGTTTGCTCTACTGGATTTCTCTGATATTGCTCTACCCTGTACCCTATTCTAACCCTACCCTCTGTAACCAATAAAGTTCTCCTTTGTGACTGGTATAGGAGACTTATTGAGAGGTGGGTTTAATTATGCCCAGGAAGCCCCTTGGGTCTGTGAACTATGGGAGAATATCCTTTTTGGCCCCTGACTTGGGGAAGTGCCCCAAGTTCTTGTACTGGGTCGAGTACCCATAGGACTATTAGGCCTGTGTTCCCCTGAAGACACAGGACCCAGACAGTCCCTTCTCAGGGTGGTGGCAGTACACGTTACCCCCGGACTCTGCAGTGGGGCTCAAAAGGGGGTCTGCCCCTGGAGAGACGCATGGAATCCGGAAGGTGGACGGGAGTAGTGAGGTGGGAGGCTCAACGCAGGAGCTCCCCCTACTGGCCCGCCACACTTGCTTGATTTTAACAAGGCTTTTGATACAGGTTTCCCACAACATTCTTTCAAGCAAGCTAAGGAAGTATGGATTGGATGAATGGACTGTAAAGCTGGCCAGAAAGCTGGCTCAATGGTTGGGCTCAAAGGGTAGAAAATCAATGGCTCAATGTCTACTTGGCAGCCAGTATCAAGTAGAGTGCCCCCAAGGGTCAGCCATGGGACCAGTTTTGTTCAATTTTTATTAACCAGTATTTTTATAGCCAATATCTGGAAGATGGGATGGACTGCACCCTAAGCAAGTTTGCAGATGACACCAAGAGGAGTATAGTAGATAAGCCAGAGGGTAGGGTTAGGATTCAAAGTGACCCAGACAATTTGGACAACTGGGCTAAAAGAAATCTCAGGATGTTCAAAAACAAATTCAAAGTCTTGCACTTAGGACAATCCCATGCACCACTACAGGCTTGGGACCCGCTGGCTAAACAGCAGCTCTGCAGAAAAGAACCTGGGGATTACAGGGAACAACAGTAAGCTGGATATGAGCCAATAGTATGCAACTGTTGCCAAGAAGGCCAACAGTATATGTGGCTGCATTAGTAGGAGTATTGCCAGCAGATCAATTATTCCCCTCTATTTGGCACTAGTGAGGCCACATCTGGAGTAGTGTGTCCAGTTTGGGCCCCCCCACTATAGAAAGCATGTTGACAAATTGGAGAGAGTCCAGCAGAGGGTAACAAAAATGAGCCGCAAGCTGGAGCACAAGACTTCTAAATAGAAGCGAACTTGGCTTATATAGTCTACAGAACATAAGACTGAGGGGGGATTTGACAGCAGCCTTCAACTACCTGAAGGGTGGTTCCAAAGAGGGTGGAGTTAGACTGTTCTCAGTGGTGGCAGATGAAAAACAAGGAGCAATGATCTCAAGTTGCAGCAAGGGAAGTTTAGATTGGATATTTAGAGAAAAAAAAAAACCCCTCACTAGGAGGGTGGTGAAGTACTGCAACAGGTTACCTAGAGAGGTGGTGGAATCTCTATTCATAGAGGTTTTTAAGGCCTGGCTTGGCAAAGCCCTGTCTGGGATAATCTAGTTGGGGATGGTCCTGCTATGAGTAGGGGGTTGGACTAGATGACCTCCTGGAGGTCCCTTCCAATCCTAATTTCCTGATTAAAAAACAGTAAGTTTTACTAATTATAGAATCTTTGGCTTGCCTACCACATTCTGCAATTCCAAGTAGTAACTTAAGTTCAAATAGCTCAAAATGTTAGCTGACTTCACATAGGCACTTTAGAAAATTTTCCCCTGGGTGACCTGAAATAATTGGTTTAATTGCCTAACCACAGTTCATACTTCTACCACTATAATAGTTAGTACTATTATTTAATAAATATGTAATGTTATATTTTGATAAAGAAAAAGGAAAAAGTTTGTATCTAAACCATTAAAGATTTGTTAAATAGCTTTAAGTGCTGGATTTTGTGTATTTAATTATATTCAAGTTGCTATCTTAGTGCAGCTTGACACGAATGAGCAAAGTATTAACCATATAATGAATAATAAATATATATTTTACCATTTAATAGCATACTAAGTTATAGTATTTCTAATACTCCAATTAAGTTGGGGGGAGGGTGTGGGTGCATGAGTAACACATGGTTAAAGTGCAAGAAAACACGAATAAGTTCAGAGGCCTGAGGCTTTTTCTAAGTCTTACATTTTAAGTTAAAAGAAAACATAGCATTCATTATTCTAACAAAAACAGACTATAAAGAAGTGAACTTATAAAAGGGACTTATTTGGATTGTTCTGTCTTTACAAATTTCCAAGCATGTCCCATTCTGTATGTTTCGTAGTGTGTGCTTCCTTCAGAGTAGGAACACAGTACTACATGACACCAACACTTCTACCGGTATTGAACAAATGAGCATTATTTACAATACTGGGCCTGAGCTTTGAGGCACAGGAATGTGTACTGACTTGGAAGAGCTATGTATAACATTATGCAACTTGGAAAACTGACATACTATTTATACTTACTTTGTTTACTAGATTTTGTAGGTATTGCCAATTCCTTAGTTTCCTTCATTGAGATCTTCTTTCCTGCTATTTCATTATAGATAGCAGATAGATATTCCTCAGGGAGGTCCTTACTGTCATTGATACCTCTATTCATTTTGATATATTGCTCCTTAGTCATTTTATTCTTTACCTAGAACCCAGGAAGAAATTTGTGAATGTTAGGAGCCAAAAATTTGAATCCAATCAAATATATCCTACAAGTTATCGATAACCAGTAATTTTTCATTTGTAGATTTTAGAATAATGCTCATCCTCTCAGAAAAGCAAGTCACAAAACTGGCACAGAGACAAGCACAAATGGCCTGGTACTGACGACTCTCAAGCTATATTAATACATCACATCATACTCCTATTTTGTCCAGAAACAACCTGCTTCTTGGCAGAGCAAATTAGCCCTTAAAGGAGCTAAGCTATTGTGGCCTGATTGCCTCCTGTACCCTGGATAACTCCTTTGAAGTAAATGTCAGGTATGTGTACGTGCTGATTGCAGAGTAGGCAAATCTTATACACTTCCACAGGGACAAATATTAATTCTGTCAAACCAGAGAAAATTTAACTTGCACACAACTAAACTGCCACCTGCACTAAGCAGTACAAAATTATGTGGCTATTACAGTAATGATGGTCATTCACTAGAGACTCAACCAAGACCAAAATCAGTCAACAGGCGCAGAATTAAAACAGGTCATCTTAACACAGGCTAATCCACTGATTCTATAGACTATGCCATTTATTACTTTATTAGGAACCTTAAATTGAAAAGAAGGATTATATACGTTATTTAGAAGCAGCATAGCTACATCCTACTAGAATTCTTACACTAGTACTGGTACAAATTTGAATGAAGATATTATAAATATATTGCCACAGTTGTTAAATGATTTCATGTTATGCCGCAGAATTTCTAAGAAAATATATTTACAGCAACATACCTGAGGGCTGTGAAGATCTGTTGTTAACATAATAATCGAATAAGCCAAGACATATGCAGTGTCTGCGCTAGCAAAGAGTGTTTGCCTGAAAAAAGCAGAGCAACAAGATATTACCAATTCTAATTCATTACCCATTTTCACAAAAGTATGAAAATGTAAAAATAATGTTTGTGTACCCTTGGTTACACTCTAGATATCTAGCAGCAAATTTCTCCATTAGCCGATCAATTTTCTGTGCTTCTCCAGGGAGGCGAAATCCCTCTAAAAACATGCGCAGAGCTGAAACAAAATCCTTCCCTGAAAAGTCATGTTGGTCCACATATGCATACATAACTTCTTTGTTAAATTTATCGTTGTCTCCCAGGAACTCCCCAACCTGAGTCTAAAATGAAGAGAGAGACAAAGATAGAGTCCCAAACAATATAGTGCACATATTTTCAGAAGACAAATATTTAAAAAAAACCCCAACTTATTTAAAATTACCTTATGCACGACATGAAACAACTTTATTCTCCACCTAGCAATCACCGCCAACCTTTGAAATATTGATTTTTTCCCCTGACTTATGGCTAAATCATCCCATCACAATAATCTCCACTGTTCCCATGAAATGAATGATCATGTCCTGTGAAAGAGTGCTATTCTTAATTGCTGAGTCAATAAGAGCTAGAAAGGAAAAGGTGGACTAGCAGTATCTGAGGACCGGAAAGAATGGCAAATAGATTTGTTTACCATCTAAAAAAACATTTCTTCAAAAAACCCAATGGTTTCTAAATAACTATTTTTAATCCCACACAATTTACCAGTAACTTCTGCCTACATTTTTCCTTCTCTCCAATTTTGTTCACTCACCATTTTGCACCACTTACGCAAAACTGTGATTGGACTACATAAAATTTATCTAGGATTATCAGCTTCTATTATTTTACCTGTTTTCTGTATTGAAAACAAATGATAAAAGCTTACTAAAATTTCTTATTTCCCTACCTAATTATGAAAACAAGTGTTCCTTCTTTGTGATGGCAATAAACCCCTACTGGGATTTGGAGGCAGGGTAAAAATGTTCTAAACATTTGCACAGAACGGGAAGTCTTTAGATCCCTCCATTTCCTACTCCTGCAGTGAAACAGAGCTACTTTAAACAGCAAACTTGGATGCAAAAAAATTGTTTTTGCTGGCTGAACACACTTCATGAATTTATATTACTATGTATTTGCATTCCTGTTTGTATTCCCTGTTGTGCCATAACAGATCAAAAGGAGGAGTCCATTTATAGCACGTGACCAAATGGGCAGTCACCTACAAAAGCTTATTTGCTGAGCAAGTTAGTCTTTATGGCAGAGGCATACTGGATTGCAGCCTGCAATTGATAAAGCCAAAGGTGCTATGAATCTATCCATTCCCTGATCTCTTGCCTTCTAATGTCATAGATTTACTCATCTATTTGTAACTCTTCTGTCCAAGATGAGAACTGACAAAACTGTACAGTAATCTGGACTAGCACCTCATTTAAATCTCCATGGGCTAAATATGTGGAGAAGGCAGGTAAAGGAACAAAAATCTCTGTTCCACCAGAAATAAGGGCAATACATATTTGTGCTACTTTTCAACTATCCAAAAGCATTACACACTTTACTGTAAATGTTATCCAACAAGGGAAATATAAGCCATTGAAGAAAACAGTTTATCACTCTAAAAATAACTCAGTATTTTGGAGAAAGGGATAATGAGATTTGGCACAAAACTAGGTTCCATGCATTTAGAAGCTGGTCAACATATACATAAACTGAGCACTAGAAGTGCACCGATACACTGGTCCATATCATAATTGGCACTGATAAAAGGAAAATTGACATAAACCCAGTTGTTGATTTATTCTGGCTGATGTGGCCGATAATGTTGCTGATAAATCCTGCATGCATGGGCACAGCTGCAGTGTGCATGTAGCCAGGAGTGCAGCCCAGCAGCTTGGAAAGCAGCGTCTGGCCAGTAAGTCTGTTGGGGGGAAGAGGAATGGGGGGCACAGATCAAGGCCCCTATGGTAAGGGAGGGAGTGGGGCTGGGGCTGCAGCAGGGGCAGGTTCTGCCCAGCTGGGCTGGGGTGTGGGAATGAGCCATGAGTGGCTCATCCAGAGGGTACGGGGGAGTGTCCCACTACTGCACGCACCCCTGAAGGAGGCATGTGCCCCCTGGATCTGTGCATGGAGCAAAAGGCAGGCTGCCAGCTGCAGGTTGGGGCAGCACTGGGATCTTCCCAGTGGGGCGTTGGGGCTGTGTTTGGAGTGGGCAGCAGAGGTGCTGGGAGGGGGGCTATAGTTGGGGCTACAGCCACCCCAAAATTTGCTCCCCACAGCCCTTTGCTCCCAGTGCTGCTGCCACCTTCCACGAGTACAGCATCGGTCCAACACCGCTGCCGGGAAGAGCAGGGCACCACCCACAGCCCGCCCTCATCCTGCACATAGATTTGGGGGGCACCTGCCCCTTATGCCTCCCCCCCAGGGGTGAGCAATCCCTCCACCACTGCTCCCTGGATGAGCCACTTGTGGCTCTGTCCCTTACCCTAGCTAGGCAGTACCTACCCCAGCTCCATTCTGTCCTTCACCACAGAGGCCTTGACCTTCCTTCCCCCCCCCCCCGCACATCCCTTCCCCACCCACCACAGACTTACCAGCAGGATGCTCTTCTTCAAGCTGCTGGGCTTGCATATTGGCAATCAGATCAGTGCTGGCTGATATGGCTCGTTAATAACGGGCCATCAGTATCAGCCCAAAAAATCTTTAATCAGTGCACCTCTACTGAACACCTTTTTAGACTCCTAATTTAATGTTATACTATGCCTAAAGTCACAACATACACTATAATAAGTTAGACAAACACTCACTGGGCCAGTTCAGATACACTGGCCATTCCCAGCCCATATCCACTCAGTTATTTCACGTTTGGGCACAACAGGAGGACACAGTGGCCTCCTGATTTGACCTTTCCAGAATCACAGTCCAGAAATCTCAGCACCTTTTTCCTTTTATGCAGTCACATAGGTACCAATATAAATAGATATTTTAAGTTAATTTCCTTACTGAGTCTAGTCTCTCCTCTTGGTGTAAAAACTGGGCAATATCTTCAGGAGTAGTGCCAAGCATTCCTTGTTCTTGCAAGTACTGTATTCCTCTCTTTGGTTTCTTATTAAACCTGAAAAATTGAAGTCAACATGAAATTAGAATATATGACAATTTTACCTAGGTAGCCAAGATCAAATTCACTCATATCATAAGTGACATGCCAAAAGCAATTTGTGACAGTCAAGTTTACTCTGATTTTATTACAATCAGCTAAAGCATATATAGAGCACAACCTACTTAATCAGTCAAATTGTAAAAAGTCCCAGCTGTTCCTTTAAGACAAGGGTTTTCAACTTTTTTTTGGCTGATGTACCCCGGCACCAGTCAAGAAGCACTGAGCCCCCTGGCAGCTAGTCAACAAGCAGGGGGAGGGAGGGAGGGAGGTGCTCTGGCAACTGATCAACAGTAGGGGAGTTCTCTACACACCCACAGCGGCAAGAACAAAAGTACCTGTGGTCCTGCCCTGTGCTTCTTCGTACCACTGCTGCATATCCCCCTAGGGCCTTCCCAAGTACCAGCTGACAACCCCCGCTTTAAGATTTCTCACAAAGATTGGAGAAAATCAGGCTTCAGCAGCAAGTAGGACCTATCCTACCTCTTTCATCAAGGTATGTTCTTTCAGCTTTCATGATTACTTTTTGTTCCTATCAACTGCTAACACAATACCCAAGGGACTCTGCCAAATAGCCCCCTTAAAATGGACTAAAAGAATGGAATTCGTTGACACACTCAAATTATAGAATTGCTCCCATATAGAACAATAGAAAAAAAATTCCCACAAGATAGGAAATCAAACCATTTCTCTTCAACAGCTGCAAAATATCCAAGGCCCCAAACCTGTCTGTAACCATGGCAAACCACTGGACAAGGGAAATGGGCAGCTCAGGAAGCCTGAAACCTTGGAAGGCTTGACAGCAAGACAACCTGCAAGCCTGAACTTAAGGGAATCCATTGGGTATGCCACTGAACATATGGAACAATTTTAGTAAGTAAACAGATTCCATAACCATTCTATTTATCATGCCAAATGATACTAACGTACTTTAATTCCAGCATGGATTTCTTGTTCTTCAGGCTAAAGTGGTGGAATACTTAACTTATTTTCATTCAGTTTAGAAACAAAGTTGCTGCCAAGCTTCAGCGGCAATACTACTTGGTACTCAACTACTACAGGAAGAACTGCTATGAAGAATAGAACTGTTAAATGTGGGGAACAGAAGAAAAACAGGAATCCTCAGAGTTCCAACAAACTGAGAATCTACCATCCCACAGGTGGAGAAAGGACACTTACAAATCTATGCCTTGTTCTATTATTTCCTTTTGCTGTTTTAAAACCTCAAATTGCTCTGGGTTGTCAGTGCCAGACATCTGCGTACTATAACTGCCAATTCCTGATGAAGCTGTAGAGTCCAGGGAATTTAGGCTACCATATCTGTTAATTGTCTCAGGGTGTTTAGTTTCATTACTCTCCTGTTCTATAGGCTTTTCTTGGCCTGTAAAAGAAAAAAAAAAAAAAAGTTTTCTTGAAAGTCAACGAATCAGTAAAAACTTTACATTTTTTCAGAAAGCTTCTTAGAGTTCTACAATTATAAGCATCTTCATTGATACATTTACTGTTATGTAAGAAGACACTTTCATTAATTTTTTTTGGTCCAAGAATCTAAAACTAAGTAGGGAATACCAAAGAGGATTGCTCAGTTAAAGTGAAACTGAAAACCTTGTTTTCAAATACAAGTAGTGTTTCTAAATAGAGAGCAGTTATTGTACCAAAACAATAAGCTGCACTTAGGATAGCTGCCTGAATGCAAATAGCCAGAGCTCTAACCAAATTCAGTGAGGGCCCTGGGTACTCAGCATCTTTGAAAACCGAGTCATTTTAGGTGCCAAACATTAAATGCCAGTTTGAAAATGTTGGCCTTCTGGGACATGTTGCACTTTGTTGTATATTTAGTTTATACAATATATACATACATGCATACTCTTAATAAACTATATTTGGAACATAGAATCTTATACATTTCTGTGAGTATAAGGTTAAACTGCCAAACCCCTGAGAAGTACCATACAGTTGCATATGTAACTGGATGGACCAGGTTGCATTGTGCAACCCTTGTTAGTTGCACAAACATAGTGATGCTTCTAAGCAGCACATCTTTTTCTAAGTGCCAAAACATAAGAATGTCAGTTACCATCTTACCAAGAGTTGTCTGAGAGTTGGGATTTACATACTGATCCTTGCTCCATTCCACCATACATTTCAAGATAGATACTAAACATTCTAGTCCTTTCTTTCTCAAGCTTAACTCCTAGAAAAAGTTAAAAAAAAAAAAAAAA
>JAGPOW010000261.1:57877642-57891880 GCA_030014935.1 Caiman crocodilus | reverse complement strand
TGATAAAAGATTAATTTTTTGTGATTTCTTAGTTGGTCTAATAAAAGGTATCATCTCTGAACCAAGAGTTCTACAGTTTTGCAGCTATAAAAAGGTGATGCACTTTTGATCTGGCTCCTCTGACCCTCAGGGCAGTAATACGAAACATTAACTTTTTTGTTACTAACTTTTATCAGCAGCAACAACCCAAGGCCTGGGCAAATATGCAGCTCACCCAAGTATTCTGTAGGTATCCATTATACATAAAAAATGCTAAAAGATATTTTCAGCACAAAAGACACCAATTCACACATTTGGAAGGACCAGAATTAAAATTGTTAATGCAGTGAATGAAACCCTACTTCAGCCTCACGATATGTGCTTCCCTTCTGTGGGCAGAGCACAGTACAAATGACAACTTTCTACAGGAACCCTGCCTCATTCAGCACAAAAGAGTTATGCTCGATTAATAAGTAACTATTTGATCTTATGAACTGTCCTCATTATTCCAACTGATCTTATGCCTTATTTACTGAATACCTTTCAAACTCTGCTGTGAAGGCAAAACTAGTAGTTTCACCCTGACCCTTTCTGTGGCAGTGTATCACAATAGTAACCAATTGCTTCATAGACATTATGAATATAGTATATTCTGAAAAAAAAAACAACCCTGAGGAGAGGTTTTATTATTCCACCATTTACAGGTGAGGCACAGAGAAGAAAGGCAAAAGCATTCACTAGTTTTAGATGCCCAATTTGAGAAACACAGGGCCTAATTTTTCAACATAGCAATAGGCAGAACATAATACATATCAAATCACAGAGCCCATTGACTATGGTTAGAGATACGAGTACTCAACATTTTGGCAAATCAGGTCTGAGGATCTAAAGTTAACCACCAAGAAAAAGGGAAAACTATCAGGAGTCACTGGGTAAAGCAAGTAGTTGTTCACATCATAAAGGAATTCTACAGGGATGGGATCCAGTTCCTGAGGGCAGTATTCAGCTGCATTTTCCATGAAATCCTGCTTACTCTACGAGCAATTCCCTGCTTAATTCACTACCTTCCAATTTCAGCAGAGTTCTTACAGACAACAACCTCTTTTCACCAAACAACTTTGATTCATCCCAGATATCCTGTGCAATGAACAAGGCAGGGGCCTTATGGTAAGAAGCATGCACACAATTAAAACTATATTCACATAATTATTAGAGTCAACACGGGCAAGGAGGCAAAATAAATCTCCTTAATCCTGTCTTTTCCTGTGATCCAAATGCTTGACTTCAGAGCCCTAACAACTTTTAAAATAAGGTATCTTCAATGGGTTTTCGAATGTGTTTCTCTCCACTTCTATCACATACCAAGATACTAACACCTACATGGCTGAGAGACTGTGAGTGGTTTCACAGCTATTTGACAGCAGAGAAATGTTGAGATTCTTCACCTTCTGGACAGGAGTATGCTCTAGAATAGGGGCTGGCAATCTTTTCACAAGGCACAAACCAGAAAAATCTGGCTCCAGTCCAATATCAGCGGGGTGGCTTCCACTAGGGGAGGGGGAGGAGAAGAAGGAGCTTTCCTCGTGCCCCCACCAGAGCCAGCATTCTGTGCCACTGCTGCTTCTCTCAACCACTCTCTTTCCAGCTGTGTTATAAGCACAGCTTCCAGCTAGAAAGAAGCAGCACCTGGGGGAGGGATATAGCAGACAGCAATGTGTAAGCAGCTTCCAGTTCCCTGGCCCTGCCAGCTGGGAGCTGAGCTTGCATTGCCACTGCTTCTCCCAGACTCCCTGCTCCCTAGCTAGGATGGGAGTATAGTTTCCAGCAGAGAACAGGAGGAGAGAAGAACAGTACTGGGGATAGGAAAATGGAAGCTGCTTCCACTTCTCCCTACCTCTACCCTCCCCATCTCATCCCACCCCACCCCACCCCACTCTACCTCATCCCCAGGCCAGCCCCCTCCAGCTAGAAGCACCTTGAAGAAGGGAGAGGGGGGAAGGGGTTGTGAGGAGCAGTAGTGGTGCAGGCACAGCTAGCTTCCAGCTCTCTGCACACCCTCAATACTTCACAGGCAGGATCGGAGCCATACTGTTGCTAAGCCTGCTGTAGAATGTACCCTCTTACTTCTGTGTCCTTTTCCGCAGTCCTCTCTCTTTTGCCCTCACTCCTACAGACTATTGATCCATTTCCAGCTTCCCACTTCTAGGCTTTCTGTCAGAGTTCACATTTTACCCAAGACTATGCTCCATCTCCATTTGCCCTCTCCTTTTCAAACATTGCTCCTATTCTGCCTGCTAGCCCCCACATCCCCTTTCCTAGCTTGTCCCAGGCCCTGGGATCTTGCCCAGCCTGTTTTCAATAGTTTTCAGCACCCCTTCCCAAGACAAGAGGTTTGAAGTACAGGTTTCCCTCGCTTTACGCAGGTTCTGTATGTGTGAATTCATTCTTATGCGATGACCCTTTTTATACCAAAAATTCATTATATGCGAGGTAAATTCATTCTTATTGGTGTAGTGGAAGCCCACCACTCAGGGCAGCTGGTGCCTATGCTTCTGCAGCTGCCCTGGAAGGGGTGTGATGTCATAAGCATCCTGCTGCCAGCCGGGCAGGTGGCATGGCGCAGCCCAGAGGTGCCGCTCCCAGGACAGCTGCAGCTGGGCGCAAAGTGCAGAGCACAGCAGCAGCAGCCTGTCTGCTGTTGGTGAACACCAAAATTGTCTTGTAAAAAACTGGTAGAAATGGGTCTGGGGGTCAAAACCGTCTAAGTCTTGGAACATATCCCTATTTGTTACATTGTAAAGTGGGTTCCCTTTATGTGAATTCAAGTTGTGCACCGTTTTCCAGGAATACATGTACAGCATAAAGAGAAGGAAAGCTGTACAGACTTCAAAACCATGGTCTGTGACAAACCATGTGCACAGACTTCATGGTCTGTGATTTCCTGCACTGCAAACCCCAAAAATAAAATCTTCAGCATGGACTGAATTTCCCTAAGATTGGATGAGTAATATTTCTGCAGCAGTTTTTAAAAGATCATCTAATTCATATACTGAAGCAGGGCTGTGCAACTAGAGGCTCACAAGCTAAGGTTGGAGCCCCTGGGAGCCTGCCTGTCCGCCTGTTACGCCTTTCACTGTTACAGTTGCAACAGTGGCCAGAATCTCCAGACTCCACCTCCTTTCTCTGGCTTTTGCTGCCTGCCCCTGTGAGCAGGACAGGCTGGTGCAGTAGTTGGTGTGGCCCAGGGAGCAGAGGATGAGCCTGGGACTATGGGCACGGTGCAGCGGGATGCGGGGGCAGAGATGGAGGAGGGAAGGACACCTGCCCATTGTACAATAGGTGAGGAACTCTCATACATATGCCTGAGGGCTTATGGCTTGCCCTGGTGTGGCCCTGCTGATATGGCCCACAGGACATTCAACCCCTGGCTGCTTAGAAGCTAGACAGCCTTGTACTAAAGCATGCAAAAACAAAGCTTACTTTAAATAGTTAGTTCATCATCAGGTGTAAAGACAGTCAGATTCCAAATGCTATGCAAGACAGTAATGCTAATGACTAAACAAGAATAAACTGAAAAATTACTTCAGGTCTTTTATACATATGCAGTATTAAGATACTCACAGCTTGGTTTTCCATACGTGCAAATATAACATTCAACATTTGTGTGAGGGTGGCCTTGGCTGTAGTCTGATTTATGAGATTTTTGCTTGCTAGATAAATATTGTAACATGTTCTTACAGCCTGTAGAACTGTTCCTTCATGAATTTCTATGTGTTGAGATGTTACTGCAGTGAGTAAAGCCTAGAGAGAGACAAAAATATTATGTTAGAAACATCTTTTCTTTCTTAAAAGCAGAAGCAACACATTATTTAAACATTATGTATAGCTCTGTGCATGGCATGCAATACATCATAAGCATTCAGCTTTCATCTTTTACACCTTTACTGTTTACCTTGACTTTTTTCTGGTACTCACCAGTGTGAGCACCTCCTAGTCATTAAAACATTTATGAAGACTATTTTATGAGTTACAGAATTTTTCTATAATTATTCTACAAGTGAAAAACTACAGCACAGATTGAGAGCAAAATTCATAAAGGTATTTAGACTCAAGATGCTGAACATTCCCTTCACCTAAAAGTAAGGTACCTGGTTCTGAGAGCAAAATTCATTAAGTGCCTATATTTCTCTATATTTTAAAAAGGGGAAAACATTGGCACCAAGAATTTATTCTCAACACTCAGCAGCCTGACTAATGGGACACCTAAGCAACCTATAAAACACAGACGAGAGATGCATGTCTGGAGTCCTGCACTTTCCCAGACAGAGTTACAGGGAAGTAAATGATTGGGTGTGTCCCACAAGGTGGAGGAGACAGTGACAGTGGGGACCCAATTAAAAAAAGGACACACACACACGCACACACACACACTATAACTTGTTTCTATTTTGTGTTGATAAATAACTTATTTTCTTTCCTTTGCGAATGCATCAAGTTCTCTACCTCTGTACAAAGTATATTTCCTCATTAAAGTTACCTTATAAAATTTCAAACAGGAACATTAAAATCGGGAAATTTTTCCCTAACACCTTTATTTGCTTAATGGAACACTGTACAAGCTATGCATCACCATGTAAAAAGGAAGAACTGAAATTTTTAGACAGAGCTATAAAGACTTTCACAGGGCATTCTGATGTTACAGCGCATACAATAAACATATACAAAAGGCTCCTACTTCAGGAAGCACCCCTATTCCCTGCCTATTTTCAAATAATAAAGCAGATTTTAGTTCTCTTGCTGAAGCCAGGAATTTATCTAAAGTTGGGAAGGTACGGCCCGAGTTGTAGTTATAATCTCAACTACTACTGTAATTTCTGCTACAGTTGCAAAGCCCTTTCAGCACAAGATTTATTGCAGGTACTCTAAAATCCACATACTTAAATCAGATTGCTTTGTAATGTGCTATGATTATGATTTATGCTGTAATTGCTTTGTGTGAGGAGGAATTGAGAGGAGGTTTAACCTCCAACTGGACAGGCGTGGGATGAAAAGGTTCAGGAACGTGGTCCCGTTTCTTATTCTTTTCCTGTCCCACATGAGACTCCGAGCCAATATAGAATAGAAATACTTTACTTACAAATTAAATAGACCGTAGACAAGCTGTGTGAAATCACACAACGAGACACCTAAATGCCTCACTCTGCCGTGAGGTACTTCAGCGCTGCGTACCTCACTCCGTGCCAGCAGTTCCCTTAAACTTCGCAGCCAACACCACAACCAAAAAGACTGTGGGAATTCGAGAGCTCTTAAACTGTTCTGCTTGCAGAATATCTGTAGGGAGTGCCCGGGGGAAGAGGGAAACCGTGGGCGCAGGACCTCGGTCAGGGTGACCAGTCCTCCCGATGCTGTGTGGTCCCACCTTTCCTTTCCCAGGCTTTGCCTTTTATACTGCCCTAACAGCACTCGCTGCTTCCCCTTGCAGTGAGCACAGTTCGCTGGTGTTTGGTCACTTTTATCACTACTTATTTACCACACTTTGTAATTATAGGAATATGGGATAGGGCTAGGCATCTAAAATTGGGTCATTTAAACATGTGTTCATAAGGCATGGCCTTTACCCCAAATATCATTTCATAAGGTTCACAGAACCTATCAACTATATTTTCTGCACAGATCTCGGGTTCAAACCATGACTGATCATTCCTTCAGTATTAGTTAGATACTTGTTCCAGCTAATGCACAGCAATAACTTACCACTTTGGAAAAGCAATATTGAAATGCATTATTAAAAACAGAAGACTGCCATCTGAATAGTCATGTACCAAAGACCTCCATGCAAAAAGGATTATGATATGAATATCCAGCTAGCCATGACAGCTTTCAGTCAGGCAGTTTTCACATTATCTAAAGTGACTCAAGGGTTTATATTGTGGCTACTGAACTTGAACTACACCAAGACAAAAGAGGTTCAAACATGGCTCCTGGAAGATCTCTGTGAAAGACTGGAAAGCAATTTTGTTATAATAGGTCTCTAGTGCAGAAAAAAAAAAGTATTTTTGGGAAACACAAGCACAGAAAATATTGAAGGTGAAAGCTAATTTAGAATGAAATAATGAAGTCCACATGTATAATTTAAGAGAGGCGTAGGGCTGTAGTAAGGGATTGGGAAAGATGAAAACCTCTTCTGGAATGGATCATGAGGGAGCAATAGGATCTGAATGAAGAGTGGAGGAAGCGGGACATAAGATTCAGTAGCAAGGGAACAAGGACGATTAGAGGGAAGAAGGCTGTCAGTACTATAATTTTGTCCATTCACTGGATCTGCAATGATGCTGTCTCAGTAGGAAAAGTTTTGAAACTCTTTTCCTTCCTCACTGAGTTGAGATCTGGGATATACCTCAAGCTGAAGAAAGCTGGAAAGCCTCTGGACCTTAGAACAAAGAAGATTAAGTTGCATACTACCCACATGGGTGAGGTGGATGGGAGAAAAAAAAAAAAAAAATAGACGAAGCAGGTGAAAAGCAAGGGGGGCAACAGGATGGCTGAATAGAACTGGCCGAAGTGAAAGGTCACACTGAGTCAGGGGACTGGCTTGGTTCACAACAAGAGTGTCAAAATGGCTTGCAGGCCAGACAAAATTCACAGTCTTATCATCTGGCCTCCAGTGCTGCCTGTGGGTCTTGGACTGGTACCAAGCGTCATACACACTACATGCTGGTCCTGGTTCTGTGCGTCACATACAGTGCATAGGGCTGGTCTAGGACATGCGCTACATGTGGTCATGGTGGCAAGGCCTGACATCCTGGATCTGGAGCCAGTCTGGATCAGGCCTACAAAATCCAGAATGCAGCACTGGTCTGGCTCTGGCACTATATGCAGCACAGGGCCAGCACATATGCAAATACAGCCAGCCAGTTCATACACTGTACAAAGAGCCAGTCTGGGGGACACACTGGCTCTGGCTCTAGCATGCAGAACTGGTCTACGGGCTCAATTCAGCCCATGGACTGGCCTACACTCCTCATCCAGCTGGCAGAGCTGGATGGGTTTGATACCTTTGGTTTACAAGCTACCTACGTAACCAAGAAAACAGGCAATCCTCCAGTCTGCTGTCTGCAATGCGTGTAAAGGATACCAAATATCAAGGAACACATTAGTGTATGCTTCCAATACACCTGTACCCCACACATGCATTCTTTTTTATTTACAGTCTATATACCTCATTCAGGAAATGGAACATGTGACAGAGTTTAATGCCTTGCAAAGGAAATACTGATGTTTCAATTCACTTAAAAAAAAAAAAAAAAAAAAAGGTACCAATATGTTCTACATTCAAATATTTACCTTACTCTGCAAGGAGGAAAGTCCCCCCCAGCATACACGCTTGTAGAATTTTACAACCCTTCTGCCCTTGACCACATGACTTAAAATAACCATGCTTTCCCTTTACACTAAGTGAGACCAATCCAATTATCTCCCAGGACTAACAATCCTCATGACAATACAACTTCAGGGCAGGGCTAGTGACATAAGTCACAAGATTTAGTGCTAAAATGAGGCCTATTGGATCTCTTAAAATACCTATATACTTCTCCCTCCTCCAGCATGGTGGGGAAATGACAAAGATCTCACACCACAATGCAGTAATGCCATGTTCTTCAAACAGCTGCAGACCTCTTTAAAATCACGATCACAGCTACAATCTACACTTAATACAGTAAATGTAGCTGAAACGCAAGAAAAATTCCAAGTGACTACTGCCAGTCCTAAGGGGCAAAGTAAAAAGGTAGCATGCTTGTGAACCTTAAATTGTCATTTTTGGTTTTCAAATGTATTCTAGTATCACTCAATATTTTGGGAAGACGAGACAACACAGGGCTTCTTTAACACTGTGTTAAAAGTTAGTCACAGAATTAAACTGTAAAAATGTTGGCTACATGTTAAATTTCCACAAACAATAGAAAATTAGGGCTGAAAGGTACTTCAGGAGGTCATCCAGTCCAACCACCTACTCAAAGCGGAACCATCCACAACATAATTCCACACAAGGCTTTGTCTAGACAGGTCCTAAAAACCTCTAAGGATGGAGATTCCACAACCTCTCTGAGTAACCTGTTCCAGTGCCTAGTTAGAATATGTTTTTTCCTAATAATCAAACCTAAACTTCCCTTGCTGCAACTTGAGAATATTGCTTCTTGTTCTGTCATCTGCCACCACTGAGAACAGTCTAGCTCCATCCTCTTTGGAACCACCGTTCCAAGTTGAAGGCTGCTATTAAATCCTTCCTCAGCCCTCTCTTCTCTAGACTAAGTAAGCCCAGATCCCTCAGCCTCTCCTCAAAAATCATGTGCCCCAGCCCCCTAACTATTTTAATTGCCTCTGAGGAGCACTCTCCAATTTGTGCACATCCTTTCCATAGTAAGGAGCCCAAAACTGAACACAGTACTCCAGATGTGACCTCACCAGTGCTAAATAGAGGAGAAGAATCACTTTCCAATTACTCCTACTATAGGTCACATTCAGGTTATTGTCCACTGTAATCTCCAGGTCCTTTTTTGTAGAGCTACTGATTAGCCAGTCAGCCCCCAGCATATGGGACTGTTCCATCCAAAAGTGCAGGACTTCACACTTGTCCTTACTGAACCTCATAAGAATTATTTTGGTCAAATCCTCCAATTTGTCTAGCTCTCTCTGTGCACATCTATGAGACACAACGTGCAGTAAACTAATTCTACTGTGCATTAGAATGTCACAGTGAAAGCCATGCTAATATGCTAAGGCGCAGTAAAATTAGTCTACTGTGCATTAGTGTCACTTAAAAGATGTGCACTGGTGCTATTGTGCAGTAGCACCAATTACCACACTAAGTTTAGTGCACATTATTACTGGTATTAAATTTAATGCACAGTAATTAGAGAACATTAATGCACATGTAGACATGCTCTCCGAATCCTAGCCCTACCCTCCAGAGTATCTACTACTCCCCCCAGGTAGATGTCATCTGCAAACTTGCTGAGGGTGCACTCCATGTCATTGTTCAGGCAGTTGAAGAAGATGGTGAACAAAACAGGCTCCAGGACCACTCCTGGAGCACTCCACTTGATACTGGCTGCCAATTAGACATTGAGCCATTGATTGCTACCCCTAGAGCCTGACCATCCAGTCAGTTTTCTATTTATGATACAGTCCATTCATCCAACCCATACTTCCTTAGCTTGTTTGCAAGAATGCTGTGGAAGACTGCAACAAAAGCCTTGCTAAAATCATGTCCTGTTGTCCCTGCATCCACAGAGCCAGTCAACTCATATAAAGGCAATCAGTTTAGTCAGGCATGACTTGCCCTTTGTAAATCCATTCTGACTGTTCCTGATCACCTTCTTCTCCTCCAAGCAGAGCTGTCCCTTGCAGGGGGTGGTATGCACCAGGCCCTGTGCTTTGGGGTCTCCCATGGACAGTACCATACAAGCACGTGCTGAGGGAGCCACCACTCCGTGTGCTGCTGGCTCCATGCACCACCGGCTTGCCTTCCCCCACAATCTAATATGCCCTGGAGCCCCTAGGGTCAGCATTGTCTCTATGTGCTCAGAAATGGATTCCTTGAGGACCTGCTCTGTGATTTTTCTGGGATCCAAAGTGAGGCTGACTGGTCTGTAGTTCCCTAGATTCACTCTTTCTTCAAGATGGGTGCTATATTTACTTTTTTCCAATCATCTAGGACCTCACCCAATCGCCATGAGTTTTCAAAAGATAATGGTCAGCAGCTTTGCAATTGCATCAGCCAACTCCCTTCAGCACCCCTGGGTGCATTGTGTCCAGTCCCATGGACTTGTACATATTCAGCTTTTCTAAGTAATCCCTAACCTGTTCTTTTGACACTGTTGGCTACTCATCTACTCTCCAAAATGTGCTGGTAGGTGCAGCAGTCTAGGAGCTGACCTTGTCTGTAAAGACTGAGGTAAAAAAAGCATTGAGTACTTCAAATTTTTCTACATCCTCCATCACTAGGTTGCCTCTCCCATTCAGTAAGGGATCTGCACTTTCCCTGATCTTGTTGCTGACATACTTAAAGAAACCCTTCTTACTAGAGGTATACTGATACATTGGCCCATATTGTATCAGCACAAAGGAAAAAATTGACATTACCAGCAACCATCTTTTTTTTGGCTGATATGGCCAATGAAGGGGCTGATAAATGTCACATGCATGCATGCTGCCAGGAGTGAAGCCCGGCAGCTGGGCCAGGGCGGGGCACAGGACAGAGCTGCAGGCAGCTTGTCCAGGGGGAATGTGAGAGTTGAGCAGGGGGAAACGGCAGCTCCCATTGCTGCATGCACCTTGGGAGAGGCATTGAGAGCACACGCCCCTCATATCTGTGCAGAGCAAGAGCAGGCTGCCCACTACATGCTTGGAGCCAGGGCTGCCCTGGGCTCTTCCTGGAAGGGGGGCTACAGTGAATTTTAGGGTGGCTTTAGCTCCCCTCCCATAGCCCCTCCTCCTAGCATCACTGCCAGCTGCCTCAAGTGCAGTTCTGGCCTAGTCCACTTGCTGGAAAGAGGCTGACGTAGCCCCCAACTCTGAGCAGGCAGCCTGCCCTCACCCCATGCACAGATCTGAGGGGCACATGCCTCCCATACCTCACACAGGGGTGTACACAGCTGCAGGGGCCACTCTCCCCCACCTGCTGAGCCATCCACAACTCTGTCCCATACTCTGCCCTGGCCATGCAGTGCCTATCCCTGACTTAGCCCCAGTTATTCCCTCACCGTGGGGGGCCTCAATCTGTCCCTTCCCCAACCCCTTCCCTCTCAACAGTTTTACCAGCTGGATCTCACTTTCCACACTGCCAGGCTGCATATTGGCAACTGGATCAATACTGGCCGATTAGTCGGCCCCCCCAAAAATCTTTAATGGGTACACCCCTACTTTTTACCCTTTGTGTCCCTTGATAGCTGTACCGCCAATTGCACTTTGGCCTTCCTGATTTCATCCTTGCATGCCTGAGCTATACTCTTAAATTCCTCTCTAGTTGTTTGTCCAAATTTCCACTTCTTTAGCTTACTTTTTGTGTTTTAGCTCACCAAATAGTTCCCTGCTAAGTCAAGCTGGTCTTCTCCCACACTTGCTCATCTTCCTGAGCATTGGGATGGTTTGTTCCTGCACCCTTGGCAAAACTTCTTTAAAATGCAACCAGATCTCCTGGACTCCAAGACTGGCCTCCCAGAGGATCCTGCCCATCAGTTCTCTGAGCAAGTAAAAGTCTGCTTTTCAGAGGCTTGGGGTCTTAAATTTGTTGCTTTTCTTCCCTCCTTTCCTCAGAATCCTGAACTCAATCATTTTGTGGTCACACCTGCCTAAGGTGCTACCCACTTTTGCATTCCCCACCAATTCTTCCATTTAAGAGCAGCAGGTCAAGGAGAACATGGCCCCTACCTAAGCTTTCCAACACTTGCACCAGAAAGTTGTCCCCAACAGCCTCCAGAAACTTCCCGGATTGCCTGTGCACTGCTGTATTGCACTCCCAGCAGAAGTCACTGAAATCCCCCATGAGAACCAGGACCTGTCATCGGGAAATTCCTGCTGTTTGAAGAAAGTCTCATTTACCTTCTAGTCTGGTGGTCTACTATAGTAGACAGCCACCATGGTGTCACCCTTGTTGCTCTCCCTCCCAACCCTAACCTAGCGACTTTCAACACGCCTGTCTCCGGTTTCACACAGGAGCTCTGAGCAATCATACAGTTTTTACATAGTGAAACTCCTGCCTGCATTTTGAAATAAATTAAACAAATATTACCCAGGTGCAAGAGACAAACTCCTTAGGTATCACTGAGAAGCAGGCAAATCTGCACTGCACAGCACAGACCTTCATAATATATATTGGTTTGGGATTTTTTGTTCCTAACAAACTTCTATACTAGCATGATGCGATTTTCTGCATCTCCATTTTACCAAGGTAAGAACATAGATTTCCTTCAAATAAGGTCTTCTAAGGCAGTGCTTCTCAAAATACCTGATGTGGCAGACCAGCAATCTTTTTTCCAGTGGGCCAGGGACTGGTGCCCAGTTCAGCTGGTGGCAGCAACTGCGTGCAACAGTGCTACACAAATGTGCGACCTGCTGTTTCTTTCTCTTTGCTCACCTCACACGCCATGACATCACCTGGAGTGTTGGAACATACAAACCATGGCACTATGACATATCAATGTTATGCTTCTGAAAAAATATTTCTTTCTTTCCTGGCAACTTGCTGCAGAACAGTGACTGGTGGCTCATGGACTGCCACTGGTCCACCACTTTGAGAAACACTGCTGTAAGGCTCCTCAGAACTGAAGGAAGCCTTCTCACACTCCCTAGGATTTTAAACTTCAAAGTAAAGAGCATGTCTCCTCTTTTGTACTATACAGTACTTTGTTTGAGACACAAAGGAGCAGCTATATAATTTCCAGTTCTACTTTACTAGAGAACAATTGGGTATTATAAAAAGAAGTTTGATTGTTTTTTTTAAATTAGATTCTAGTACAGCAGAGTTTATCTGATTCTTGTTCAGTTTTCAGGCATGGAAGTCACAATGACTCGGAATAAGGGATGGAGAGAGGGAAGATTAACAACACTCCAGATGGATTACCCAGGATTTAAATCAGGATCACAAGTAGAGAGTTTAACAAGATTCTTCACCGAGGAGGAGAAACAATTGTTTGCCTTGCTTCACTTACAAGATGGATACACCACACTGCTCCTTGGTTCAACATTACGGCATAAGATTCCCCACTGGCCAGTCTCGGCAGTGAAGCAGTACTGCTGGTTCCTTTTACTTTGCAGCTACACAACTGCTGGGTACATTCTCTCTACATCAGTGGTCTCCAACCTTTTTAAGCAGATCACTTTGAATTAAAATGCAGGCCAGACCCTACCCTCCCTCCTTTCACCCAGCAGGTCAGTCTGAGGGTCCAGGGACAGCGTAGGGCAGATTGAGGCTCCCACTCTGAGGAAGGAGTGGGACCCTGGCTGGGCCAGGTGGTGGGAGGATCTGAGCCCATGTGGCTCATCTAGGCATGCATGCTGGGGGAGTGGGGCAGTGGCACCACTGCACACACCCTGGCAAAAGGACCAAGGGGCACATGTTCCCCCAATTTGTGTCTGGGGTAGAGGCGGCTGCCACTGTGTGCTGGGCTTTGTACCCCTAGCCCTGCTGTAGCTGCCCCAGGAGTGGTACAATGCCATGAGCGTCTTGCTGCAAGGCTGAGCTGAGCTGAGCCCCCTGCCTGCCTGGCAGCAGGCTCCAATCCTCCCACCACTAGGCCTAGCCAGGGTCCCACTCACCTAGCAGCAGGGGATCATCCCACTCCTCTGGCCTGGCCCCGGCACAGGAGGTGTGGCTCAGCTCAGCAGTAGGACACACATGGCATTGCACCACTCCAGAAGCAGCTGCAGCTCTGCATCTCATGCAGGTATTCAGCTTCCCCAGACTGTCAGAGACTCCACAATTCAGACTGGTTGGTGACCTCTGCTCTATATATATCTAAGTAATCTCATTTGCAAGCAGAAATTCAGCTATCATCTCTAGGTAGATCCCTCTTAGATCATTTATCTAAATTCAGATGTGCTGCCCTGCTGTCTGAACTAAGATTATGACTCATAGAGGCAGTCCTCAGATTTATGACACAATTGGTTCCTGAAAACCCTGTCTTAAGTCAAAACATTGTCGGAACCAATTTTCTCGTAAGAAACAATGTTATAAATGGGGGATTGTGTCTTGAACCAAGGCCCAATACCCTATTTTCACCAAAAATACACCAGAATTTTGTACTTGATCAATTATAGATGAGTAATATAGCTGCATTAATGTATTCAGATTGTAAATAGCAATCATATTGATTTGGAAGGACTACTTTGAGGTGACTGCTGGACTTTCTGAAGGGATCTTAGTTGGACTTTTTGAAGGGTTCTTGGCTGGAGTCTTCTTAGGAGTCTAGGCTGTAAGTTTTTCTGGAGTCTTGGCTGCTTTCTTAAAGAAAGTGTCCAAAGAAGTTTGGACAGATGTTCTCCAGGGAGATGAGCAACGCAGCCAACTTGTTTGCTGGAGTGGCGTTGCACTGGATCAAGCATTGTAAAGTCGAAACTGATGTCAAAGTTGAAACAAGGCATCAATTTGTAAGTGCTGTAAGTGCAAAACGTTTTTAACTCAAAACGTTGCAAGTTAATGACTGCCTATATTTGTGAATATTTAGCTGTTAACGTAAAGAGCTGGAAAAAAAAAAAAAA